>JBAMBK010000357.1:0-317230 GCA_037043435.1 Drosophila suboccidentalis | reverse complement strand
TATATTTATATTTTTCACAAAACTAACAATTTTCTTTAAATATTGAATACTTCTTTATTTTAATTTTCAAAAGTATTATTGGTCAACTTCTCCAAGTTGACATTAAATAAAAAACAATATATTTAATAAATAAATAATTTAAAAAATAAATAAAAGAAAGGCTCATATACAAATAATTCAACAATATTCGTTTAAAAATAAATAAAGAAAATTAAAGCTTTCGCACAGTAATAAAAATCTTAGTGGAAAAAGGGTTATTTTTATCAGTGTAAGTGAATGCCAATTTGGTGTTTTATATATGATTTTGTCCATTTTGCAGCCAGAGCAGCAGCCAGCGCAAGTCCAAAGATCTTGGCTACATGGGCAGCGATATGAATGGACCCATTAACTATCATTCCTCGGCTTACAAACGACCCGGCAACAACATCTACATCACACGACGCATTGGCGAGGCCGTGGAGTTGGAGCCACATCTGCGCACGCCGGTGGAAAGTCAGAGTCCGATTGTTAATCCTCAGTTCCGGCCCATGACCAACCAGATGTTGCACCAGCACCAACAACAGCAACACCAACAGCAACAGCAGCAACAACAGCAACAGCAACAGCAGCAGCAGCAACAGCAGCAGCAACTGCAACAGCGACAACAACCCGGTTTTTTGCAGCAACTTTTTGGTTTCGGTGGTTCAACCGGCGGTGGCAGCTCCAGCAATGCACCATCGGCGCCACCTCAGGCCCACTTGCGTCCGGTGCCGCTGCAGCAGCCGCAATCGCCCGCACACTCCCCGCAGCAGCACCTGTCCCACGGCAGTCCACCCAACACATTTCGCGCTGTCTCCGAAAACGATTTGTATCTTCTGGGCGCCATTGAGAAGCTGGTGTATCGTGTTGGTAAGCGAACAAGACTTTAATGACCATAAAACCTATTTAAGATTGCATTAGAAAAATATTCGACTTCTCAAAAAGAAAATATAGGAATTTTTAATGTTTTAATGATTAATATATATAAAAAAAGCACAAACAAATTGTAATTCCAACTTTAAGTTTTGGTTTTCAAAACAACTTTTAGTATATTTTTCTACAAACTTAAGTCATTCAATTTTATTAAATGATTTTCTAAATTATTTAAACGACAGATTATTTGGAAAGTCGAGTGCGGCGCACGGAGCAGTTGATCTATTACCTGATGGCCGGCAACAATCAGAAGGAGGTGCGAGATCCTTGCCCCGCCAACTTTACGCGCATCAGTGACAATTGCTATTACATCAACAGCCAGCAGCAGGTGAATTGGAAGACGGCAAATACCGCATGCAAGGGACTCTCGGCTCATCTGGCCGAATTCGAGAAGGTGTCCGAGAACGAGGAGATCATGGCCTATTTACTGAATCAGCCGGCGCACAGGGGACGCGATTATTGGCTGGGTGGACTTAACCCGGGTCTCTTGTGGATTTGGTCCAATTCGGCCAAGCCCGTTAATCCGAATACAAACCTAACATCGATAGCGATGTCGAAGAAGGACGAAAACTCGACATCCGCCAATTTGGTGGACAGCGGCGAGCAGACAACGGAGGACAACGATGTGCTCAACAACACCGTGCAGATCGAGGGCAAAGGACGCTGCCTGCGACTCAGCTACAACGCTGGGAAGCACAGCTACGTGTACTATGGACAGGAGTGCACATCCAGGCACTATTACATCTGTGAGTACGAGGACAAGACGCTGGACAATAAGATCCAGAAGATAGCGCGTGACCTGAAGCTCTTTGATTAAAGATGAATCCACAATTCATAGAATTGTTGTACGAGTAGTTTAAAGTTAGCCATAGACAGTTGCTGTAAATTTTGAATGAATTTATTCTTGTTTTAAACATAAAATATTTTTAAATATTTATACATATACAAATAAAATAATTTATAACACATGTTGTTGTTCAAGCGAATGCAAATTAGATTTATCGGCTGTGCCGAGGGATCAACTTATATACGAGTACAATAATAATAAATCAAAACAGATTTGTGCATGCTATAAGCAAGGTTGTATACACAGAACAGCTGAGAGATCTTAGCTAGCAGCAGATGCGACTTGGAGTCGCCTTTAGTCGGGATACAAATAATCCTGCAGTATGTTTTGGAAAGCAATTTTAATTTTGCCACGATCCCGTCCATTCAGTTTCTGGATGTCAGGCAACAGGCTCATAAGGAACATGGCATCCGAGTCCGTCTTGCAATCGCACAATTCCACAGTTCCAGCGGTCGCCACAGCACCAGTCGGATTGCTTATATCCAGACGTTGTGACGGCGTCGCCTGATGATGCGAATGGGAGTGTGAATGCGGCACATGCACATGACGTTGGCTAATATACCCGTTGCTGGGCGAGGCTGCAACTGCAACGCTCGACGGCGTTGGCAATTCTGGTTCGGATGCAGATGCCGAACCAACCATGGCAACGGCAGCACCATTGTGTGTCGTGGTGCTTACCATGTCCACGGGCTTGCTACTGAATGTTGGACGCACAAACGAAATGTTTGAGTGCGTTTGCATATTGGCGACACTGGCAGCAGCAGCCACTGTTGCAGAAGTTGCTGCAACACCTTGTAGCTCCTGGGAACGGGAACGCAGCGCACGTGCCTCCTCGTGGTATGTGCGCATCTGGAGGCGGTTCATGTGCTGCAGCCTGTTTGTACTGGATTGCTGTTGCTGCTGATAATGCTGCGAGTATCGTTTTTCCAACGACAACGAAGATGAAGTGGACGAAGAACTGGGTGCAGATGCACCCGCCGTGGTTAACGCCGCATCATATACAATTGGACGCATTTCGTGCTCCTCGTTTTCATTGTCATCCTCATCCTGATGTGGAAGATGGACACGATGCTCGGCATCTGTTTCAGTTTCCGGCTCGTAATCTTCAATTGGCTCCTCGCATTCCGATTTAATGTCGTTGTTGTCCATCGGATGACTTTGGAAACGAGCACGCTGCTCCTCATCAATAATCTCATCGAGCTCGGAGTTGTTGTGATCGTGCTCATCAAAGTAGTCCAAATAGTTGTCCAGCTGCTGCGTCTGGGGCGATGGTTGTGCCGAGTGTGCAGCGTTGTTGTTGTTTAATTGAGCTGCAGTCGTGGTACTTGCCACCTGTGTACAAGTGGTAACTCCTCGCTCCCGCTGCATTCTGTTTGAGAGACTACTTAGATGTGCCAGCGCATCCTGTACTTGTGATCCCAGCGATTTGGGCTGTTGATGCTTCTTTCTCAAGTATGGATGCAAAAAGAACATGCGATCGAAGTACGACCAGCAGGGCGGCACTTTCTCTTCCAAATAGTTGGTGTACTCGCGTCGAAACGAAATGCGTAAATTTGTCCATTTGGCCAAACTGGCTCCAGGGTTCTTCTCCAGCTTCAGGTCTACTTCACGCCAAAAATTCTCCACGTAGGGCCGGCAGAAGTAGTACTTGTGTCGCGGATTATAGATGGCTTCATCCCGTTGCACAATATCGATCAGCTTGAAGACTTCTTCGGTCAGCCAGCGAGAGAAATTCGCTGCACTTGAACATGTGTTTGTGGACACAAACTGACTGGTGTTAAAATCACTGGCCATAATGAAGCAGTACCGATGCGTGTGGGCGTGACCGGTTTTAAGGTTACATTAGATTTTGTTACAATTTTCATCAAGTTTTATTGCGGTTTTATTTTGCAAAACATTTTATTGTTTTTGCAGTCGCGGGTGAATGGCACAACAGCTGTTCTCTAAGCTGCTCAACTATCGATTCCACCATCGATAGCCACTATCGATCAAGAATCACAGTCGGGAAATCAAAATTTAAATAAAATATAATCTGAATCTGTTTAGAAAATATGCCTATATTTTAAAAGCACAGTTTTTTTTTAATACAAATTTCGATAAGTAACGTTATCGATTGATTTTCACTAGCGATAGATTGCACAATTTTACATCAGAGGTGTATTGCTTGACTATCTTATGTTATTTACAACGATATCGATATATTACCCAATGTGTATGTAGTGAGAGTGTTTTCGTTTTCATAGCCCGTTTTTGTTGCTTAAATAAAATAGCTGTTGCGAGTCGACCTGCCACTGCAATTACCTGCAATTACATCCATTAACTGGGAGAGCAATAAGCATTCCAATATTGCTACTCCAGTTTGGCACATGGCAGTTTTATCTAAGCTAACACTCTCACACACACACAAAACAATTACAGTGGCAGACACTCACACTGCGCCGCCTCAGATCTGACTGAGCAGGCAGAAAAACAGCACAAACTTTTGTTTATATACGAAAATTCTTGCAGAATATTCGTTTAGCCGATATAGAAGATTGATGAATTACCGTTGCCGGCGTCATCGATATGGCGGTCAAGGTGCAGTTCGAAATTGGTCATACATCAAAGCTCCGCAGCAAGAAACATCCACAGGCCTTCACCCACGACTGGGAGATCTATGTACAGGGCGTGAACAAGGCGGACATAAGTGCATTCGTTGACAAGGTCGTCTTCATACTCCACGAATCATTTCCCAAGCCAAAGCGTGGTAAGTTTCAGTCATTGGTAATTTGCGCGCCAAACCAAACCAAAATAAATACAAATATAATTTTTGCAGTTATCAAAGAGGCGCCGTATGCCATACAGGAGTCGGGTTATGCCGGCTTCATACTGCCCGTCGAGATCTACTTTCGCAATCGGGACGAACCTAAGCGAATTATGTACCAATATGATTTGGATCTGCAACAGACTGGGCCACCGCATCATCGGGTCGAAGTTAAGACTCATGTCTTTGAGTCGCCCTCGGAGGAGTTTCGGGCCAAGCTAATGCGCGGTGGCGGCGTACCCGTCTTTGGGGCTAACATCGCAGCAGCCGGCAATCTCAGTCGAACGCTTTCGCCCAGTGTTGGCGGCAGCGGGGATCTACCCGGAACTGAGTTGGCGGTTGTGAAGGCCAAGGGCAGTGGCAGCAGCATCGTGATAGATTCTGGGTCTGGGTCTAGCAAGAAGCACAAACCACGCAATGATGATACCGGCAAGGTGAGCGCTTTCTCGGCACTGTTTGGCCCGCCCATTACCAAAGGCAGTGGCGTCGTGGCAGGTGCCAATCTGCCAGCGATAACAGCGTCAAAGCATTCACCAGATGCCAAGGGACAAACTGGCGCTGGAAGCGGTAAGATCGGCACACATGACGCCAAGGAGAAGTCAAGCAAGGAGCGGGACAAATCAACTAGTTCGGAGAAGCCGCGCGATAAGGACAAGAAGGATCGTCATGGTCGCGACAAGGAGCGCAAGTCGGGGAAATCCGGAGAGAGCAGCAGCAGCAAGCACGACAAGGAGAAGGAAAAGTCCAAGAAGGACAAGACCCGGGAAAAGGAGCGAGAACGCGAGCAAAGCACTAGCAGCAGCGTCGTCAGTGCAGCTGCGAGTGCATTAGTCAGACGCACAGTCAGCCCCAAGGCTGCTGGCGCCAGAAGCAGTCTGGCCGAAATGAGTCCCAAGAAGCAGTCAGGCGACAGCGCTGCTGCCACGCCCAACTCTCGCTCCAAGGAGCGTGACGAGCACAAGACGACGGGCAAAACGGAGTCAAAGGACAAGGAGCGCAGCTCAAACAAAAAGTCCAAGAAAGAGAAAAAAGACAAGGAGCGCGAGAGGGAACGGGAGCGGGAGCGGGATAAGCAGCGGGATGAGCGCGACAAGGAGAAACGTGCGCTCAAGGATGAGCGAGGAGGACACGGCGACAGTCCGGCAACAAATAGCAGCAATAACATCACAGCAACAGCATCACAGTCTCAACAATCTCAAGCCAACTACGATGCTCCCAAGTCAACTGGCAAGGCCACGCCCAATTCGCTGGGCAGCAGCGCCAGTGCGAGCAGTCTGGCATCCAGCAGTGGGAAGCGTGCCCACGACAAAGAGGAAGTGCCTGTGCCCGCCTCCCAGTCAGCTGCAACGTCCACAAAAGTCGCCGAGAAAGCGGCGGATGTTAAAGGCGACAAGGGGACGAGCAGCAATGGAAGCGGCACAACGGAGAAGAAATCTCACAAGCACAAGAAGAAGGACAAGAGCAAAGACAAAGACAAGGATAAGGATAAAGACAAGGAGAAGGACAAGGATAAAGACAAAGAGCGAAGCGATCGCGACAAAGAGAAGGAAAAAGAACGCGACAAGGACAAGTCAAAGGAGCGTGAGAAGGATAAATTACAGCAGCAACCGAATGCAACAGAGAAGCCATTATCAACGACTGGAGCAGCAGCATCAGCGCCATCACCCAAAACGGATGTCAACAGCCAGCAGGCTGAACCGAGCACAGAGAAAACTGTGGCCGTGATAAACAAGAAGGAGAAGCACAAGAAGTCCAAGGAGAAAACCGCCAGCAAGGATGAGAAACGACAACGCGAGGCAGACTCCAAGCACAGTTCCAAACAGCAGGCGACAGCGGCAACAACAACTGCAACTGTTGCACCAACAGCTCCAACTAAGGCGCCAAGCAATTTGGATTTGAGCGACATGGATTCGGCACAATCGGCGCCAGATTT
The DNA here is from genome assembly GCA_037043435.1 of Drosophila suboccidentalis. Lineage (NCBI taxonomy): Eukaryota > Metazoa > Arthropoda > Insecta > Diptera > Drosophilidae > Drosophila > Drosophila suboccidentalis. Next base: position 310,696 of record JBAMBK010000357.1, on the reverse strand, counting down.
GGCCGCCACAAATGCCCTGGCAGCAGCAACAGCGGCCACGTTACAGCATTCAGATAGCTCCAATAGCAGCTTTCCCGATCTGCCGGCGAAGAGCAGCCAACAGAAGAGTGGACAGACGGCAAAGAACGCACAGAGTAAGGATGGCAAAGCAGCTGCTTTGGCTGGCAAGGAGCACAAAGTCAAGTCGAAGCCAGAGAAGACTGAAAAGTTGGACAAATCGCCAGAGGCCAAGGCAGAGAAGCCGGACAAGGCGGACCTGAAAGAGGAGAAGAAACGGAATCGTCGCAATTCACAGAATAGCAACAGCGGCAACAGCATCATTGCCAGCTCCACGTTCATTGAGCCACCGCTGAAGATCACAAAAAAGGAGCCGCCAGCAAAGGCGACGCGCGAGAAATCCAAGTCGCCATCATTGCGACAGGCGGCTGTTTCAGCCGCTTCCAACAACATTGGATCTTCTCCCAGCAGTTTTAATAATATTAACAATAACAACAACAGTTGTCCAGCAATAATGAACAACAACAATAGCAATAGTGGAAACTCGCCCGCAGAGCAAATGAATCAACCGCTGAGCGGTGGCGGCGTCGGCGGTGGCAACAATACTCCATTGCCATCAGAATACCTGACGGAGCTGCAGGAGCTGCATCACAAGATCATGACGCTGCAGGACAATGAGGAGCTGCAGCAAGTTGTCGAAATGATTGCTGCAACCGGTTGCTATGAGATTACGCATAAAACATTTGACTTTGATTTGTGCAAATTGGATCGTGGCACTGTGCAGCGATTGCAGGAATTCCTAGCGACATCCGTGTCGTGACCCCAAATGGCAACAGCAGCAGCAGCAACAACAACAACAACAGCGGCAACTGCTGCCTATAGCTAAGCGACGATGCATCCCAAAACAAAAACAAATCTCTCATGCACATAACCAAATAATCATTACACTTACAATTCTAGTTTAACATTTGAAATGCAATACGAAAATTCCCCTAATCCCGAAACTATTCAATACATCATTTACACTCCAAGTTATATTGGCATTGTGTATGTGTGTATTATTATGTGTTAGTTACGTAAGTTGTGTGTGTATTATATATAATGAGGAGAAGGAAGGAAACGGAGACGGAATCTAAACTGAGAAGTATGCGATACTTTTTGAGAAGGCGCACACATAAAGATACAAGATACACGCCCACTCAGTGCAAGGCTATCTATTAGATACATCATTAACATATACAATTACAATTTATAATAATTATAATTATATTACAAATCTAATCTAAACATAAAAATGCCTGTTTTGGTCCTAGTATACATTTATTAGTTTCCTATTCGTTTGTAACAACAACTTGATGCTAATTTTCAATAAATAATTTATTGATTTTTTTTTTTATTTTTCTACAAATCAATCATGTTTTATATACTTTATTTATTTACAATCCCTCACATTGTGTCAGTTTTTAAATGTGCAAAAACTACAATATAATACTGTTTTTTTTTTTTATTACAAATAAGTATTAGAAACATTGAGATAAAATCGAGAATGCTCAATCTTAGCATGCAATCCAAAGTTAAGATTCGTACAGTGTACGAAATATTGTAGTTATAAACATTAACATATATATTTATATAAATATATGTATCAATAAAATATAACAGTTATTACAAACAATATTTAATAATTTTAACAGTCAAGAAAAATATTAAACGTGCCACTGGAAATATGCTAATGAAATTATAAAAGGGACAAGGAATGTTATACATATATCTATATATATTTATTCAAAATCTGCCCGTTACAAAATACGGCAGGCAAGTGCATTACAAGTTATAAATTATAACCATGTATATAGGAATATTATGCGATTACGAATTTATTCAGGCAGTTATATGTGCAACAGAGTCAAACATGGAGGTATCTGTAATTAATGTATAATTAGTGTACAAGCAATGTTTACCACAATATTCAAATAAAAATTAAACAACATGGAATTATGATGTATGTATTATCTAACAAAGTCATAGGGCCGTTCTCTTAATGTTTAGTTAAATTTGATGAGAGATATATTTTCAACTAGACATTGAAACAATTGGCCCTAGAATATCTATTTTATATTCGGGTATTATAAAAATTTAAATGTTATTTAAAATACGATTTTACATGCAAAGTATTTAATTATATATTTTTTGTTTTTATTCAGAGTGTTTAATATTTGAAATGTTATTTTCGTTGATTAACAAAAATAATTTGAGATTTGTGTTAAGGAACAAATTGTGAGAACTACAGACTTTCAACTTAAGGAAATAGTGACAAGAGTTAACTCTTTGGCACATTACTATAACTGAACTCAGACTTCTATACATACTATATGTAAATAATCTAAATGAAAGAAAGCAAGTCTTAAAGGTAGTGTTCGAAATTGTATCATGTGACTTTGTAATCTATAGTAGGTTTTGTGCATTTCCATTGACCAGGTTTAATCGCGGCAGTAGCAAAACTTTCGCAATTCCGGATCGCGCTCGTAAATACAATTGGCCTGCTCGCCGTATTGGTTGACGCGTGAGATGTCCGAGAGTTTTGTTGTAGTACTGAACTGATGCAAGTTGTGGGTGACACTCGCCTCATAGAGCGCCAGGCCTGGCTGGGTGACCACCTGCAACTGATACAACTCGTCATGTACAACTGTCTGGCCATTCATGTTGGCCAAAAAGCCATCGACATCACTATTCGATTTGAACTGCAGCATTTCTCTGTGGGGCTGCAAACGCAACGCCCAGTTAATCCGCAACAACTGCAGCGGGGCACAAAGCTGACGGCGTTCAGTCGTTGCTGCATTAATGGTATCCACAATGCTGTTGGCTGCTTTGAGCAAGATGCCCTCATAACGTGTGTCGTTCAGCTGGAGTGGCAGCCAGTTGAGGCAGGCGCACCAATGCGGCTCAATGTACGCATCTGCACAGGATCGATTACTAGGTATGGGTTCAAAGAGAGATATGGCGCGTCCACGCGCCATCTCTGATATGTGAATATCCTTAGCTTGATTTGGTTCCGTCTTTGGTTCATTTATGGTATTATCGTAGTTATTCTCAGCTGCCATTTCATCAATGGTCGGCGTTTGCAGTTCTGTAACAAGAAAATGATTGAATTCTGACTGGAATTTTGGGAATTCAACAATGATTAATTACGTATTAAATGCTTGAGCGTGGCGTGCACATCAAACGGAGTGCTCAATCGCTCCTTGTTGGCCACAAAATTGTTGTACTCCTGGGGAAAACGTTTCTTGAACGATTCGGGAAAAGTAAAGCTGAAAAAGGGAAGACGCTCCTCCTGTTTGCCCTGCAACGTGGCTCGCACGTCCGCAAATCGATTTCCATGATCAGCCATGATTATAAGTATGGTATCGTCCAGCAGCGACTTCTCCTTCAGCCCCACCAGCCACTCGTGAACATCATCATCTGCAGCTCCCACAAGATTAATGGAATCATGCGAGAGTCCGCCATGAAAGCTAAACACAAATCGTGGTGCGTCTCGATATTTCAGCATGAACTGCACAAAACATATAAATGTAAATATTTCAGTGAACTTAAGAAACTACAAATCATACACACATTCTTGGTGTAGTCCATCATGACCAAATGGTCTGGCTGGTTGCCAACACAGTGGGGAGAACTGCCACTCAGTATGTTCAGAGCCTGCATGTAATAAGTGCGCAGATAATGATCAGTGGGTTGAACATCGAAGCCGTTCATCCGATACGTGAATGTGCCAACATTTGGCAAGTCCTCATTGAATGAGGTCACGTAACCAAGACGGGCAAAGTCCTGCCAAATCATGGGATAAGCATCGACATAACCGGAGCCGGGCATGCGTTTCCTCGTCTCCGGCAGCTCCAGTTCCGTGTATCCCGTGAGCAGCGGTATCAATGCCTGCGGCGTGCCATCGCCCACAATATTGTAGCCCTTCAGCACAATGGCACCCAACTGTTTGGTCAAATAGGCATAACTACGCGGCAGCTTACGCATAAAGGCATTTCTACTCATTGAATCCAAGCCAAACATGAGCACATTGTAAAACGGAGACGTCGGCAGATCCTGCATCTGTTGCTGCGCCTGAGCAATGACCTCGGGCGGCAGCACAGCCAAGTTGGGTGACAAATTGGGCATCACTGGACGCTGCACAGTGTCGCGTATGCCAAATGCCATGCCATGCCATCTCTGGCCGCTCTCCGCACGGCAAGCCACTTTTACAAAGTCACTCTCCTGCAGCACATACGGCTCCTTGATTCTCACGGTGCGTCCGAAGCGGGCCTTGTAATCCGATTTGCGTATAATATCCGTATAGGAGCAGATAATCTCGCCGTGAATGGCACTGATCTCGGGCTTGACGAAGCATATCGATTTCTGTACATTTTGAAATATATAAAATGCATTAGATATATGTATATATAAATATTTGTGAATATATCTTAACATTTTGAATATATAAAAATATTCATGCATCATTAAATATCATCCATTTACAATCGCACTTGTTATGGATATTAGTCGAAACAGACCGAAACAGATTGATTAACTTGTCAATATAGAGAGATTTCAAATTTATCAGTTTTAAAAATAAATATTTACCTCGCACATAACCCAATCCACCTCAGAATCGCAGTTAATTTTATTAACCGGTTCGTAGAATTTCATGATATCGGGATTGTCCAAAGGCAAGTGCGGCTGTCGACACTCGCCCCGATTCATCGCGGATCTTATCGAGCGCTCCATTATTTCGCTGTTGAGTAAACGCAAAAAAGATAAACAATAAAATATATCCATACAAACTTATGTGTGTGTGTGTGTATATGCATGCAGTTTATCAAAACATATGTATCGACTTACATGGTGAGACTTTTATCAACATTTTGCGGCTGCTCGTTCAGCATGTACAAGGTGAAGAACATCAGGAGCACACAGCTCACGAGCACACATTTCTGTACACCGCGTCTTGCAAGGCGCATTTTGAAACTACAACCATTAATTTATACAAAAATTCAATAAATATGAGGGCCGGGAGAAAGCAATCGCCTCCTTCAACATTTCCGATTGCTAATCACTCACAGTTTGCCAATTTGATTGCTACAGTTGAAATGACAGTCCCGGCAGCGAGAACGAGTTGCCTTGAGGTTAATTTAATGCATTGCTTATGTATTAATTACAAAATATATTATTTATTAAATAGCCCCGCGTTAAACAATAGAGGTCGAGAAACATAGAGTGAAACATCGATGTCATCGATGCATGGATTTTTTTTTTAAATTGCTTACTAATTTTATAATTTTTCCACCACACGAAGGGTGACGTGCCCCAAACTTTATTATTTTAGAAAATTTATAATTTTCTTGGTTTTTTTTTTTAATTTGCACTTTATTGAATAATAATAATAAATATTTTTATTTAAATTAACTTATTTCCATTAGAGGAGTTACATGTAGAGGTGGAGAACTATCGATAGTCGGCACCATCGATAGTCAGCGATATTATTTTTCAAATAGTGTGTTAACTTAAGCATTTATATGTTAAATTCCAAAAACTATAAATTTTTAAATAAAATTCCAACTAAAATTTTAAATTGGTATTAAGTTAGGTATTATAAAACTAAAACTAAATAATATTCGTTATCAACAATAATGTTTCGCTATTAGCTATTGTAATAGACAAAGTTCGGCAACCTAAAACTTTTAGTCTCAGTTCCGTTACGTTCTTCTTTACCTATTTTGACTATAGTAAGGAAATTATCCACGCCATAATAATATATTATTATTAAACACAAAACTTAAATGTTTCCGAAGCCAAATTCGAGCCTTTCTGTGACGAGTTGAGTCTTATGACTAAAAAACGAACGATAGCGCTTGACTATCGATAGTACCGATAGTTCCATCGATAGTTCTCCACCTCTAGTTACATGTATCGATATATCAACATATCAACACTTTCGACCGTTTGGCGCGCGATTTAAATAAAAAATCAAGTGTTTTAACAATTAAGCAATAAGATTAAAATTTATTAAACCACTTCAATTTTAAATTACATAATGCATTAATATTTTGAAACTGCGGGCTTATACACTTTTGGTTTCTTCAATTTCCACTTCTTGTGTTTCTGGGCCATTTGAGCGGTTCAATACAGACTCAGCAATAACAGCGATGAAATACACAGTGCCAATAACAATAAAATAAAAAGCATAAACTGTGAATTGCTCAAATGTGGTGAGATTAAGGCCGCCAGTCTCGGACACAACGACCAGAGTGAGCAATGTTTGTAAAACCAGAGCCACAAGTGTGTTGATGCCAAAGATCAAGGCGAAACTGTCCTCGAGCAGACTGCTGGCAAGCTCGGCACTGCAATAAAGTTAGCTGAATATTTAAATAGGAATTAACATGTATTGAAACTCACCTCGCCACCGTAATAGTAAAGCCGTAAAGTGCCCCAAAGAGCACGTAGCCCAGATATGATAGATATATATTCGTTGTCCAGGAGGCCAATAGGACACAGCCGCCTTCCAGGATCGAGAGGAAGGCCAATGATAACAGACTGGTACGGGACTTGAGGCGTCCAGCGTGCAAATATCCCGCCAGCAAGGCAAATAGAGCTGCCAATGCAGTTAGGGCGGCATCCACGCCCCCATTCCAAACAATCTATTAAGGGGATGACTTGAGAGTTACATACATCATAAGTAAGTGAATATTCCGTACTCACTGTTGGTTCGTTATCAAAGGATTTCCAGACCACTTGCATGTAGGTGGTGACCTGCAGATAACCGGCCAATCCAATGGCGTACCAGAGACTCCACTGCAGGACCATGGGATTTGTGTAGGCGCTGCGAAAGTGCGACCACAAGAGTTGCATTGGCCCAACTGTGTGTGTGGACACGGCCTGCTCGACTGCAGCATGCTCAGCAGCTGTTGCGTCTGGTTTATGGTGAAAGTACAAGCTCTTCTCCACTCTGGGCAGACCAAAGGCCCAGAGGAGTGCGAGGACCTGCGCTGAGTAGTGTAAGAATCCATATCAAAATAGCTGTCTTCTTGAAAACTAATTGTATTTGTAGGACTTACAGCTGGCGGATATGTACAGCAGTTGCTTATAGTTCATCCAATTCATGCTGATCAGGAGCTGTGCCGATAATCCGGCCACCAATTTGCCCACGAACATCGCCGCCCTGGTGTGCGAGGTGACGCGGGGATAATACTTCTTGTCGACCTTGGCATAAATGTAGGAATAGTATGCCACCTCGGTGGCCTGATAAAATCCGTAAAACACCTCAACAACTTGCAGTCCCAATAGCGTTGTTGTCCAAATAAGAACACTCCAGATAACAATGCCCGTTAATGCGTTGGCAATAATCAGAGGTTTATATCTGTCGAATGCACATAATTGTGACTATATATATGTAGATACTTAGGTGTACTAAACGATAACAATTACCTGAGAAAGTCGGTGACGAGGAAGACAACAATCAACAGAGCCAGATACGAATAGGTGCCAATGGGATAAACTTGACGATTCACCTGATCCTGGGTCACATTATACCACTCGCCCAGCAGGATCTCGGCATGGTAGGGCTCCGATGGGCGAAGCTCGCGCAAAAAGCCAAACACGCAGAGCAAACATGAGACTTTCAGCCAAGACAATTCCATCTCCAACCCGACAGCGACCGCCGTCATTAACTATCTAATCGACAGCTTAGTCACTGACTGAGTTTCATTCAGCGGCAACTCTCTCAATGCTTAGCATACAAATAATTAAAAAAAATAATTATACAAACTTATATGATGGGGTTACAGTTTGAACAATAAGTATATGGATTTCGTTGATTAGTTGCAATCAGAGCTTACCGCCCAGAGATTACCGATGACGAGTGAAAACACAACGGGACGCTACAAATTTTCCCTAATCGTTAGTTAGTACACGATCTTTACATTCTACTTGCTAAAATTCACACAATAAAAAATAATGCGATTCATATGTAGAAAAACGATTATCACATGTGTTACCCAGCCAATTATTATAAAAATATTATAATGATGGCCATTAACTAGATTATCAATCTCAATTGATGTTGTATTAAAATAAGATAGAAAATCAATCTTATTACATTTTTGCACTGCGGGAAAGAAAAAGTGGACTGAACCCGAACACAAATCTCAAGTAATCGATTCCTATAGTTAATTTGTGTATAATGGACGACTTCCGGGTTTTAGTTCAATTATTAAATTGTTCATTTTATATAGACAATAAGCAAATACTTCAAATACCGCAACAAAGTGGGCGTTAATATCTACTGTGTGTCTTAATGATCTTTAAAACTTGTATATCAACCTGATATTCTTAGTTTATAGCTCTATAATTTAATATAACTTGTTTGTTATCCATATACTGTTATCTAGTTGCTAAGAGTTATCTGATACCAACCCTCTTTTATGGAGTGGAACTATTTGCAAACTGTGATACTAGGTGTAAGCAAAAACTGAACGTGGTCTTTAATAATATTGCAAGATATGTTTTTAACATAAGAAGGAGAGAACATATAACAAGCTACTCGAACAAAATATTTGAACTTAGCCTAGAAAACTGGACAAACTTGAGAGCACTAATATTACTACATAAAATAATCAACAATAAGGAACCAAAGTATCTTTTTGACAAAATTCAATTTACAAACTCCAGACGAATAAATAATGTTGTTTGCTTAAGGCATAAGTTAGCCAGTTCTGAAAGGCACTTTTTTATTCATGCTGTTCGCCTATGGAAACAATTACCGCATTATTTAAAAACAATTACAAGCGCATCGCAGTTTAGGGAAAAACTCACTACACACCTTAGAAACTAAACTAAATAATAATAATACAAAAAAAAAAAAAATAAAATAAAATAAAAAATAAAAAAATTAACAATGTCCTCATGTATACCAAATAATATAATTATAAATAACAGTAATAATAATAATATCAGTAATAGTAATAATAAGAATTATAAGAACTGACTTATCATTTAAATTGTTCAACCTAAGTTATTTTCTTTAGACTTTAAACCTGAATGTATTCTTAAACTTAAGTATGACTAGCGCCTTAACTTATAAGACTTGTCTTGTAGCGCTAGGAATCAAATCAAATAAATAAATAAATAAATAAATAAATGGTGAACATTTAGCTAGGATTTGCTAAACTTAAATCAGTTTAGAGAATTCTCGAATGCTCTACTTACCAAGATTGAAATCGGAATGAATTGAAAATGTTCCGTAAATAAATTTATTGTACAATTTGAAAGATGATATTTGTATAGGAACATCTGGATTTCTACAAACCTAATTTCAGTTGACTAACGATAACAATTAAGTACATGACGAATGGAACTATTCCAAGCTGTCGGCCAGCTTTTCTGTGGATTTGCTGCGGTACCAGAAGTGCTCTATCATAACGGATATAAAATATATGATGGCCACAGCGATAAAATAAAAAGCATAGACTGTATATTGTCCGACTGGATTGAGGGCAAAGCCCGTTTCGGAGATCACAACTATCGTAAGCAGCGACTGAAATACCAAGGCCAGCAGCGTGTTGATGCCAAAGACCAGACCAAAGCTATCCTCCTGCAGGTTGCGTGCCACTTCGGCGCTGTGAGATAACAGAAGATGATGATTTATATATACAAATATTAAATTAAAAAAGGCATACCTGGCCACTGTAATGGTAAAGCCATACAGTCCGCCAAAGATCACAAAGCCCGCATATGACCAGTAGATATTATCCGTCCAGCAGCAGATTAGAACGCTGCCGCCCTCCAAGGCAGATAGAACGGATAGAACAATCAAGCTGGCGCGTGGCCTTAGACGACCCGTGTGCAGATATCCCGCTGCGAGAGCACTCAGTGCCGCCAGGGCGGTGAGCACAGCGTCCACAGCGCCATTCCACGCTATCTGCGGTTCCGGTTCAATGTCTTTCCACAACACCTGCATATAGTAGGTGACCTGCAGGTAACCGGCCAGGCCAATGGCATACCACAAGCTCCATTGCACCACTCGGGGATTTGTGTAGGCATTGTGAAAGTGTTGCCATAACAAACGCCCGGCACTGGAATGGACCAGACTACTTGTCTGTTGGCTGGCCACGTCAGCCTCGATGGCTGTGCCCGATTCCTGCTGCAACTGCATCTGATTGGGATTGGGGCTGGGCTCTCTTAAATACGCCTCACGATGAAAGTATAAGCTCTTGTCCACCTTGGGCAGACCAAAGGCCCATAACATGGCCAGGATTTGTGCTGTAATGAGTGAGGATGGCTCAATAAATACAATTCATATCATAACTTATATAAATATACATCAATCATAAATAATATGTATATATATGTTTACTCACTGGCCAAGGTAATATAGTTGAGCTGCTTGTAGTCCATCAGCTTCAGATTGATCATCAGCTGCGATGTAACGCCCGAAATGAGTTTGCCGGCAAACATTGCGGCACGTGTGTGCGATGTGACACGGGGATAATACTTTTTGTCCACCTTGGCATAAATATACGTGTAGTAGGCCACCTCGGCGGCCATGTAAGTACCGTAGAAGAACTCCAAGATCTGCAATGACAGCAAACTCGTTGTCCAAATGAGCAAACTCCATATGATCACGCCAGCAGCGCCCACTGTTATGATAAGTGGCTTATAGCTAAAACGTATTAAAGAATTCATATGTTTCAATTATTATTTCAATTACTATTACAAATTTACCGCAGAAAGTCCGTGATTAGAAACACAAAGATCAGTTGAACCAGGTGTGAGTATGTGCCCACCGGATATACTTCTTGAGTTAGCTATAAAATACAAATCGAACATTTTAAAGAAATTTTGTTGGGCAATTTTTTATATTTAATATAATTTTATAAATTATTCAATTTTACAAAAAAAATAATTGTATTTCTTCAAAGTTTTCTCATATTTTAGTTGTTTAATACAAAAGTTTTAAGAATTTACAAGAAAAAATAAAACCAAATTATAATTCAAAACTTTTTGATGAAATCCAAATTAATGGTGCATTATCCAATTTGTTTTTTTTTTTTAAATACATGTTAGTTATAGTTGAAACTCACCTGTTCCTCTGTTATGTTGCGCCATGGACCCAAAAGATATTCCGTTACGTACGGCTCGGAGGGTCGAATTTCGCGGACAAAGCCAAAAACGCACAGCAGACAAGAAATTTTCAGCCATTCCTTCATTTTGTAACCGTTACACGCAACGACGTAACGTAGTTTAACGCAACGTAAGGTCTGATATGAAAACCAAACGACGCGGTGTCGTAATACTTAAATTATCGCGTTCGTCAGCTTGTTGTGCTTAATTTGATTGGATTTGCAGTTTTGTGCATGCTTTAACGTTCGGCCGATTTAATTTTAGCAACTCGGACTGCGCTTCTTGGAAAACAGCGACAGAGCAGCCACAGAGGAGTCAAATACAAAGTGGAATAATCTTATCGTTGAGTGGATTTATTGGATGGCTGCCTGGATGTCATTATCTCCCATATTACCACACTGATTGCGCTTTTTACGGTTGTTAGATAATTGAAAATTTATAATTTAGAAAATAAGGAACACATGTTGCGTTCGCTTCCACGTTCCAAGACCAATTTACCGGCATAACAACATTCTGAATGTCAGAGACAAAACACAGATACGCACATTCATACAAACAGATGTGCATGTGTGTGTGAAAACAGTTGGTTTGGCTGAACATGAGACACCCTACAGCATGTATTATTGAGTTATTCACTATATGTATGTATAAGCAATAGATTTATTGAGTTGATTGATTCAACAACAACAGTAACTCAATTGATCGATTTATTTTCTTATTTTTTCGCTTTTTTCTCCTCAGAATCGGCAATTACATCACAATTCGCCACTGTTTGTGGGCAGCGTTTCATGTTAAGTTGGCAACGCGATGTGAAAACAGCTGCTCGCACCTGCATGTGATTGGCGCCTAAATCGAATAGAAAACAACAGAAGCAGCAACAACAACAACCCATAGAGAATTGTATGCAAATTGATTTTTGTATATTGTAAAAAATACACGTTTATTATTCATGTGTGTGTATGTGTGTATTACAAAGTATTTATGTATGCGTATGTATGTATAAATATAACAAAGTAAAAGAGAGAAACATTTAGCTATTTACACAAACAGACGGAAGTTTTTTGTTTTTCAATTAATTTGTATGAATATAGCTGCCCATTTATCAAGAGATATCATTAGATGTCAATAGACTATGCTAGGGAATATTGGCCACATTTACGGAAAGTTAGAAAATAAGTGTAAAAAAAACTCTTAACAGCAACTTTTGAGGTTAGACTCTTTCGCACATGTTTCGTATTCGTTGATTGCTCGTTCCATTTCCCAAATCGTTCCACATTACTGCTGCGCAATTGGCGTACCTTGTGGACTTATCGCCTGCGCTGAAGTCGTTGTATCCGACTGGACAAACTCAATGGACGCCGAGTTGATGCAGTAGCGCTTGCGTGTTGGTTTTGGTCCATCCTCAAAAACGTGGCCCATGTGGGCGTTGCAGCGGGCGCAGCGTACCTCGGTGCGTATGCGTTCTGGATGTGCAATTAGTAGTAAAATATTACCCCCTTTTTAATTTGTTTATTGCAATTTTGTGAGATTAATTGGGTACGATTGTTCATTTTTGTTATTCGTTTTCGTTTTTCATTGAATTAGGTTTTCATTGTTGTTTGTTTGTTTTTACAATCATTGATATTTGCATTTCATTGAATTTCATTTGTTCAGATTAAGAAAAATTTAAAACAGTTTAAAATACAAATTGTAAAACAAGTGGAATGAAAATCAGAGATAGAGAGTGAGAGGATATAATATGCAAGAGCGTATACAAAACATAAGAGACATGATCCAAGCAAAAAGAAGAACAGAAAATGTAACGGCAAAAATGTAATTGTGCGAAGACAGCGAAAGAGCGAGACAACATTTGTGCCATAGGACAATGTTCATAAGTGCGAGAGCGAAAGAGGAGAATGAAGTAGACAAACGTCAGTTGAAAAATGAAAAGTAGCATAAAATAATTGAAAAAATTATGAAAAGATAGTATTAAGAAATTATTTGGTATATAATTGTTGGGAATTTGTTAGAAAGCCATTTAATGCGTCAGGTGTTTTGAGTTATTATTATTATTTTAACAATGATTTCGATGTGTATGTGTGTGTGTGTGTGTGAGTGTGGGTGTATATGTGTTTTGTTAGCAAAACATACCCCCAAAGAACGGTTACAGTTACATTAAAAATATTGGTATTGTTTTTGTTTTTGGTTTTCGAAGCGAGTTAAAAAAAAGAGAAATAGAAAAAATATACGAAAAATACACATTATTCAGTTTGTTGGACAATATATGGATCGGCTACAATAGTGTTGCAATGGAATACATCAAATAAAATTTAAATACAATGTATAAAAAGCAAAAGCATAAAAAATATAAAAATTAACAACTGTAGAACCAAAAATAAAAAACAAGTATGTTAAATATAAAGATTTGTAGAAGAGAAAGCAATGCGACCAGCTGCTTGTATCAGTTTTTCTTTTGGTACATCTATACAAAAAAAATAACCATACATCTTATGTACATGGTTCCTAGCCCAACAGATGATGAGGGAGGACAAATGTTTGAGTCAACTTAAGATAATGGAGATAAGCTTGTGCATGATTTTAGATACTATTGAATGCAATTGTTGATTCTCATGTAATACGAGTATGCTTCTTGAAACCGCAATTAAAAATGAGTTATTAAATAATCAGAGAAATTACCAACTAAACGAAAATTTAGTATTCAGTTTATTCAAGCTGATCCATTATAATAAATGGGGTGTTAATACTTTATCAGGCCTGAAATCACAAACTCAGCGTAATAATAATTATGTATATTTATGTTTATGTTTGTAAATAAACTCCTATAAAATTCCCATAATTGTACTATATGTACTTCTTTAACTTAACACAATAAACATGTCATTTCATTTTGTATAGATTTGTTTTGTAACTAATCAATGTATGTAATTCAAATAATCGAAATTATTGTTTCTTGGACGATGTCGTTGTGGATGTGGATGTTGTAAATTTGACGAAATCAATCGATGCCGAGTTGATGCAGAAGCGTCGATGCTTCGGTGGTGGTCCGTCATCGAACACATGACCCATGTGAGCCGAGCACTTGGAGCAGCGCACCTCGGTGCGCACCATGCCTAACGTTTTTGAAATGACTACTGTTTTTTTAATCATATATTATTATTATTTTTTGATTTCATAAATTTCATTCATATTTTTTTTGTTTTTTTTTTTTATTGTGGGAAATTTTGAGAAAGAAGTTTTCGATTTTGGTTAGCAAAAAAGATGTGGATAAAAGAATAATACTCAATTAGGTAAGTTTTAGTTTTTTGTTTTCTGTTTTCAGAATCAGAATTGGATTAGTTGCACATTCATTAAATAGGACAAATTTACAATTAACGGCACAAACAGTAGGCTTTTAAGCGGTTCGAACAACTATTGTGAACACACAAGTCTAATATAATGGTTATAACACACACTTTGTACGAACTTTTCCAGAACTTCTCCAATAACAATACAATAAAAAACACAAAGAGACAACACAATAAGGCCAAAAACTAATGTACATTTTTTTAAGATAATTCCGCATTTAACTCCAATTCCATTTGTTTTGGCTTCTGATGTATTTCATAACTTGAAGGGTTATGAGACTGAACAAAGTTCAATTATAATCTATCAAAATATATTTATAAATAAGTATTTGCTATACAGGGTGCTCAACTTTAACTCAATTTTAATAATCAGTCAAAGCTGTAATTGCAAAGCGACAAACAAATTCAAATAAAAATCAAAAACTTTACAAACGAAAATCTCCAATGCAAAACTTTTGCCAAAAACATCTAAAGGTGCTGAACGAAACTAAGTAGGCTAAGGTAGATCAGATCGTTCTGCAGATCTAGATCAAAAGCACATACCTGGTATGCTGGCATCCCGATGCAAGGTCACTTTACCCTTATCGACCACATCGTTAAACGCTGGCCAACCACAGCCGGAATCATATTTGGTATCCGAGCTGAACAAGTCCTGATGACAGACAATACACTGATACATCCCCTTCTCGTAGTGCTTGTTGTAACACCCTGTAAACAAATCACAATGTTAAGCTTATGTTATACACATATGTATGTATGTACATTGTACAAGTCTATTAAAACCAAACCTGTAAAGGGTCGCTCCGTGCCCGCTTCTTGTGTAACCTGATACTGCAGCGGGGTTAGACGTTTGCGCAGTTCCTCTTTGTTGACAGTAATCTTTTCGCTTTTATTCTCCATGTTGGCTCTGGCTCTGGAATTTGTCGTCTTGCCGCCTTCGTCTTCGTCGTTATTTTTACCGCCCTGACGTGAATCTGCAATTTGAGTAGATATTTTTGTTGTACTAAGTTGTAAGTTTTGCGGTTAGCATTTAGTTTTCTTCTCGTTTCTTATTTTGTTTTTGTTGCACAACACAATTGAGCAATTGATATTAATTTACAGTACGTGTGCTTAACATTTGGTTTTTAATGGACTGAGAAATCCTATACAAATAACACTCAATTAACGCCTTTAAGTTGAATTACAATCCTCTTCTTTCTAGATGTCTCCTAAAATTTCTACAGATTTTATAATTATTGCGCACGTAGAAATTTTAAAGTAGCAGCTTAAGTTCATATTTTTAATAGGACCATTTAAAAGCTATTTAAAAACTTGCAATCTACTATTGTTTTACTACATATTTTATCAGTCAATTTGCTGTCTACAGATTAAATGTTCATAAATTATAAAATGTGCAAGTCTTTGCTGGCCTACAAACGATAAGAACTTAGATTGTTATGTTATCAACAATGATTTGCAGTAAGTCAAGTTAATCATGTACAAATAATAATAAATATAATTACATATATTTTCACTGGGAGGTATCAAAAGTTCGTAATAATCCTGGATTTCTTAGCTTTTTTATGTAAAAAAAAAAATTAAAAATACCCTTTTATGCTTTTTTTCGAATGTCGAAATCGGAAACACAATACTCCTTCGAGAGGTACAGGGTATTCAAAAATAAAACGCGGCCATGCATTTTGTATACAAAACATAACGAGCTACAAACAAAATGCTTGAGACCATTATCCATTATCCACTACAAGAGATGGAGAAGGTGTGAACATATTTGTAGTCTTTGTGGAAACTGCATAGCTACAAATTGTGAATAGAAACGCCTAGGTTAAAAATAATTTTATGCTGCCGCACTTAAATTAAGTGGCGCCCAGTGTAAACAACAACAGTGCACGAAATAGGGGGGAGGAAATTGGGGTAAAGACAGTGGGCAGCAATTGAGAAAAGCCACTGAAGTGTGTCGCGCACAATTAAAAACGATGAATTCATTTCGAATTTTTGCTTTAACGAATTTAAAATAAGAAAAAAAAACAACAACAACAAAATCGAATAGTTGATCGAATGAAATGAATCACGGCGAGTCTAAAAATAGCTAACTAAGTGGACAGTATACATAGCATTAATGCCAACTATTTGAACTAGAAAATTGATTTATAATTGGAAATTCGCCAATGTAACAGAAAATCGATATAATTGTGATGGGCTTTATTCGAGCATTTTAACAATAAATCATATCTATTGAAAGTTTATTTGCAGCGGTAACTAATTAAGCCGACAACTGACAACGTGACACACCCACAGCCACCCCTTGTACAGGGTATACTCACCTGCAAAGCATCGAGCGTATGGCAGAGCAGAGACAGCAATGACTCCGGTTTTTAATTGATTGAGATTGCCCCTGTGCTTGTTAGCAATACAACTAAGTGCGATGTTTCGTGCCCACGGTGCGTAGCGAGAAAGTGAAAACATTTTACAAGCGCCTCAACGAAATGACAACGAATCGAAACGCACGGCAACAACAACGTGCAACGAACAACGTACAACTGCAGTTTGCACTTGGCACTGTTGATTATTTAATCACATGCGAGAAGAGCCAAAACAACATTGAAAAGTCAATGTTTTGCCTATGAGTGGTTTTTCTCTTACGCCCACATCAACACACACACACTAACTAAACTAATATTAATGCAAGATTTCCCACTTCCGTATTTTGGCGTTCTATTTCTACGTGTGTGTGTGTGTGTGTACGAATGATGTGTGCACACAGAAACAGAGAGAAAGCGCATTAGAGAGAAAGCCAACGCTTGCAAAATGCTCAATTGCAATCGCTTGCTTATAGAAAATTGTCTGAACTGTAGAATTTTTTATAATCTAAGCCTCGTGCAAGGCAATTTTCTAATCAACGTGCTTAATATGAAAGGCGCAAGGCAAACTTAAAAGCACATACACTCTCACACATTTGCACACACACATGCACACCCAGTGTCCTTGAGTGAGGCGCAACGGGTACGGCAGAAAATCGCTCACCTGCTAATAAATAATTTGGTGCTGTTGCTTGATATATTTCTATTTTTGGCTTTTGTTTATAATTTTATAGCTGTTGTAAGCAGCGTCCAATTAGCGGACTTCAACTGCAACTGCCAATGTTTTCACAACGAAGGAAAATGAAAAACTAAAAAGCTAGAAAACAGCTGCCTGGGAAAATAACCACCGTTGCCAGAGTGTTTTTTCGACCAGCTGTTCTGTCGCGTTGCCAACGATGTTGAATTTACAGTGTCGATCTGGCATTACCACAAACATAATTTGTTGTTTTTGTTGGCTGATATTTATTGGTGTAATCGCTCTTGTATTGTTAATTGTTTAAATAAAACACGAAATGATGTGTGCTAAAATTAAACTAATAAGCCTATCGTTCAGATAAAGTCACGCAATGTGAAGATTCGACTTGGAAAATATCTGATTGCAGAGCGACCACACGCAAAGAGGGCGTCAACAAAGGGCGAGAATCGCACGAAGAAGAAGAAGATTATAGAAATAGTCAAACGCGACATTCATACATAAAAACAGATATTTTGAATAGTTATTGCTATTAGTGTAATCCAGACCAGATCGCAGCCATGAGTAACCATAGATACCACGGCGGGGGCAGTTACATGCATCCGCGAATGTCGTACCCACACCACTTTACATACGTATCCAGCTGTGTGAAGTATCTCATCTTTTTGCTAAACTTTTTGTTCTGGTTGTTTGGAGGTCTGTTGATGGCCATCGGAGTATACGCATTTATGGATAAGCTCAAGGACGGCAACGGCTGGGTTCGACTCGAAACTATTTACGATGTCATATTCAATATATCCCTGGTTATGATCATCATGGGCATCGTCATATTTGTGGTCAGCTTCGCTGGTTGCCTTGGCGCACTGCGGGAGAACACTTGCCTGCTCAAGTTCTACTCCATGTGCTTGCTTGTGTTCTTCCTCATGGAAATGGCCATAGGTGAGTTCCGACTGAATGCAGCAATTGCTTCCATTCATTACCCTTACTTTTAATTCATTGCAGCCATTATTTGTTTCGTGTTTCCACAAAACATGAATTCCTTTCTGGAGCTTCAGTTTACCGACAAGATTATTCATTCCTATCGAGATGATTCCGATTTGCAAAACTTTATAGATTTTGCACAGCAGGAGTTTAAGTGTTGCGGCCTGAGCAATGCTGGATATCAGGATTGGAGTGAGTAACAGTTTCCATCATTTGTGAATTTCAACTTATTTATTGAATTTCAGGTAAAAATGAGTACTTCAATTGCTCGTCACCTTCGGTGGAGAAGTGTGGAGTTCCCTACAGCTGTTGCATCAATGCCACGGACATTAGCTCGGGACTAGTCAACATTATGTGCGGCTATGGTGTGCAGGAGCACTCTGTGGCGGCGGCCAGCAAACGCATCTGGACAAGCGGCTGTATTGAAATTGTTCGTGTCTGGGCCGAACGCAATCTCTATGTGATCGCTGGCGTTGCCTTGGGCATTGCGCTGCTACAGCTGTTTGTTATCTACTTGGCCAAGACTCTTGAGGGCCAAATCGAAATGCAAAAGTCGCGCTGGTCGTGAGTGCCATAGCACCCGGTCTTTTACGGGTATCCATTCGACGATTTCTACTACTACGACACTCAAATGTAATCAAACGACTGTTGGGTCAGGCCAGGCCAGGCCGTGCCGTGTTGTCATCTTTATCTACATCTTTGTCAAGTTAATCTGCTCAAATATGCATATATATTTCTCAATTTTATCAAAGGTCTAAAACATACATAACATATACAGTGTCAGCGACTGATAACGTATGTTTGCATTTTCGAATTCTCTTGCCTCTTCTATGCGAATTTTTAAATTCAGTATTCTCTACAATGTCTTCAATTGACTCAATATTCTGCTCTGAATACTAGTTCTAATCCTTACACATCTATACTCATATAACCAATAGAAATTACCGTATTGTAATGTATTACTAAATGCCACAATTCTAAAGAGCATTGCCAATTTAATGCATGTTTGTATGTAAGTATTTTATGTATTTATGTAGACAAAATTGTAAACGAACAAAACAGTAAAGTATGAAATTTTATGTATTTATATTATATGCAATAACATTGTGTTCTTCATAGTGTACGAACAAAAGACATAATGTACATAGATATTAAGCGAAAGTGTGTGCATTTAAAATTTAAATTTTTATTTAAATATGTGTAAAACAATACCAAACTGCATGCGCATTTATTATAAATACCATTCGTGGTAGTATGATTAATTAACCCTCAAGTAGAGCAGCACAAAAAAATACTTATCTCAATATAGTATGAAATAAATATATTATGTCTACAAATGAAGTTTTTCAATTATTGATTGCAAAGATATCTGGACTCTTTCCAATCTCTGGTTATCAGTACAGACCTCTGTAACCTTTACTTAATAAAATATAAAAAGCAACTGAGAAGTGATAGTAAGAGCTTGGGATGGTCAAAGATCAGATGAGCAGAATTGGAGCAACAACAGATAAGCAGTACTAAGTATCTATTAAATATACATAGAAATAAATTTAAAGTGATGCAATCATCTTTATTTTGTTATACAAAAGTTTGGCTTGTAGAAAAGTATGAAATTATATTTATCAACTGGATATTTTAGTATTTAATAATGCTACGAATGCTTTCGCCCTTGTGCATTAGATCGAAAGCCTCATTGATTTCGGCCAATGACATCTCGTGGGTAATGAACTCATCGACAAGCAGATCCTTCTTCAAGTAGTCCTCCACAAGTCGGGGCACATCGGAGACTGATCGCCAGCCACCGAAGGCAGATCCCTTCCAGACACGGCCAACAACCAATTGGAATGGCCGAGTTGCAATCTCCTGACCTGCTCCGGCCACACCAATGACTACAGATGTACCCCAGCCCTTGTGGGTCGCTTCCAGAGCAGCACGCATAGTGTTGACATTGCCAATACATTCGAAAGTATAATCAAAGCCGCCATCAGTCAGATCAATTAAATAATTTTGAATAGCTCCCTTGTCAGCCACATCCTTGGGATTGACAAAATCAGTGAAGCCGAATTTCTTGGCCAACTCGAATTTCGAAGGATTGATATCAATGCCATAGACCTTGCTTGCGCCAGCCTTTTTGCAGCCAAGTCCAACGGCCAATCCAACTGCACCCAATCCCCAAACCGCACAAGTGCTGCCGGACTCCACCTAAGTGCAATAATAGTAGAATATTTAATGAGTTTACATGCCAACTAACAATTGGCAATCGCCCTACCTTGGCAGTATTTAGAGCAGCTCCATAGCCAGTCGAAATGCCACAGCCGAGGAGACACACCTTCTCCAGGGGCGCAGTTTCATTTACTTTGGTCAGCGAGATATCAGCAACGACTGTGTACTCGGCAAATGTCGAGGTACCCATAAAA
Source organism: Drosophila suboccidentalis (assembly GCA_037043435.1). NCBI lineage: Eukaryota > Metazoa > Arthropoda > Insecta > Diptera > Drosophilidae > Drosophila > Drosophila suboccidentalis. The sequence goes on along the minus strand of JBAMBK010000357.1, from coordinate 289,743 downwards.
TGGAACAGCTGTTTGCCCTTGCAGGTGAATCGAGAGGTTCCATCGGGCATTACGCCAGCGCCTTGGGTAATCCGAATCTTCTGGCAGAGATTCGTTTTGCCGCTCAAGCAAAACTTGCACTCATTGCATTGCGGAATGTACAGCGCAATGACATGATCGCCGGCCTTGAAATTGGACACGCCCTCGCCAACGCTTTCCACAATTCCGGCGCCCTCGTGTCCCAGCACAGAGGGAAACAGGCCCTCGGGATCGGCGCCGCTCAACGTAAAGGCATCTGTGTGGCACACACCTGTTGCCGTAATCTTGATACGGACCTGCAAGCATATGGACACATCAATTGTTTAGACTTTGATATGGCTCGAGTGGACGACATACTTCATGAGCTTTTGGTGCGGCCACTTCGATTTCTTCAATAACAAGTGGTTTCTTTGCTTCCCACGCAACGGCAGCCTTGCATTTGATTACCTACATGGAAAACAATTAATTAAAATTCTACTTCAGATCAGTAACACTTCTTTTTACACACTTTGCCTTCGGTAGCAGACATTTTTCTTCTCTTGTTTTATTTCTAATGGAAAAACACCGACAACCGACACGATCTCGCACGTTCTAGCTGCAATTATCGAAAGTGCCGCCACCTTAGATATTTTATAGCTAGATCTAAGCTTTTTCTCTTGAAATTGTGGCAGTACTGGTGACCGTATTGATATTTGTTTTGTCTAGTTTTTTCTTTCTTTTGCCACATGTTGTGAAATTAAGCTTTTGAAATTAAACTTCGTTAAACGTATGTTCCAGTATTTAAAGGGATTACTTATCATTTTTGTATACCCGAAGTTGATTAAATTATTGTTTCGATAGCTTATCGATAACAAGTACAAGATTGGCGCCATTCTTGATAGGCTATTAATTTATTGAAATTAATTAGTTCGAAGAATATTATTTTCATCACGTGGCATGTATAATTAATTTATAAATTTAATATTTTTCTAAAAACTAAAATGTTTTAGTTTAAATCGCTATTTTTTGGCAGCTTTGAGCGGCGAAAATCGGCCTTGCCAATGCGGCGAATTTAAATGTACCAAAAATACCGCAACAGAATGGTACAATTTTTAATCGAATTTGTAACTGAAGTTTGAGAATAGTTTTATTGTTTTCTTAATAGGACTCGTATTAGTAAATATAAATTGACAATTTCACACTCATATTGGATGGTTTTAAACATTATTTAAGACAACAGCTGTTCGGTTGCATTTTAAAACAAAATGGTGCGCAGGCGTGAGTTTTCTGTAAACATTATCCGCCCAAAACTTAATGCACGCTGAAAGGCGGCAACGCCAATGAACGCGAATCCAGCACAAGGACATTGAAATTCCAAGAAAAATCAATAATTACATAGCTACCGAGACGGACAGCCGGAAGTGCATTTTGTGAGTGTTGAATTAGGTGCAGCACAGAAAAAGTAAACTCTTTTGTTACATTAGCTTTGGAAATATGTAGATATTCGATTACGCGGTAAATATATTGAAAGTAACAAAATGGTTGGCAAATCCGCCATGAGCGCGGAAGTGACAACAAAGGAACGCCCAGTTTTCATACCACCACGAAAACGTCAACAAAACAAAGCAGAGGCCAAAAAGCAAAACTATGTGGATCACATAGTCAATGTGCAAGTGAGTCGCATTTATGAGCATATGGGCATTATTTTGTGTTCTTTTCTGCCGAATAAACTAATAAAATTAATAATCTTTAATCCTCATAAATTTGTTTTTTAATTACTAAAATAGTTAAAATATATTCATTTGAACCTTAATCATTTTCTATAATAATTAAATCATATGGAGCAAATTGGTTTGGTTTTTTTTAGTCAAACAAAAAAAAATAATACAATTGAGCTTTAGAATTGTGTCAGATTTTGTCTATATGTAGATGACCCCAAAATCAGCTTCTATTCAACTTTATTCTATTTTGTATTCACTTAAGTACTAAATATAAAATGAATGCAATTTGTTCAAATTTTATTTTAAATCTAATTAAAGTAAATATTCACCTGCCAATTTTACGGCACATATTCTTCCCATATGTTATTGTATCTTTTCAGCCAAATCGGGCTAAACTGTCGCCCTCGAATCCGGGTCTCGAAGAGGAGTTACTCAAATCAAAGTTGATTATAAAAAACAAACAGCCACTGCCACAATTGCCAGGGGAGTTGGGAGTGGGCGCCCAGGACACCATTGCCAGCACACACTCGGCCAGCTCCACGCAGCACAGTAATAAGTCTGCACGTTCAACCAACAATCTCAATGAGCTGCAGAACTTTGAGTCCATTTCCCAAGGCACCAAGTCAACGTCACAGCGACATGAGAGCAGCACCGTGACGCCGAGCAGCTGCTGCTACTCCGAGAGCAGTCTGGATGCCAAGATGAGCAAGTCGCAGGATTGCCTCAGTCTCAGCAATCGATCGTCCTCGAAGAAGCGGGTCAACATACGCACCTCCGACTTGCCACATGTGCGCAGCCAACGTGCCTCGCCAGATATCGCCAACTATGAGGATCTCGAGTCGGGGGAAACGAGCGTGCTAAACACTTACGATCAGAGTCTGGAACGCTATCAGGCTCGCAAGGCAGCTGACGGTACCAACTATTTGACCATGACGGGTGAGTCTTTGCAAAGATCAATAAAGAGCAAATATACTCGTCGACTGTGAGAGCTAGAGTAATGTACTGTCACTATAATATCTAGATGCATCAAATTCGTTAAGCAGATGCGTATTATTCCTGCACACCGGGAAACACTCCGTTACACCTATAGTTTTCCAAATTGAATGCTTTCTTTGGTAATGAAAATTAAGTTTAATTATTTTTAATCATCGACTAAGAGCTAGATACACCAAATTCATTAGGCAGAAGCGTATTATCTCTGCAAACCAGGAAAAAACTACGCTACAACCACAGTCCTCTAAACAGAATGCTTTCTTTGATAATGAAAATTAAGTTTCATTATTTTTAAACATCCCATTTTATAGCTATGGCTGTTTTAATATAAATTGAGTAACGGGTATCTAATAGTCGAAAACTCGACTGTATTGTATTAAATTGTCTATACTATATTGAGATTCTCATTTTGTGCAGGCACTATCAAGCGAGGTCGCAAGAAGGGTCAGTCCATTGACCTGCAGATCAACATCAGTCGCGAGGAGCTTGAGCAGCTCAATGCCCATGCCATGGCCAATGAATCGCACAAGGGACAAAATCTGTGCTGCACTTGTAGCTGCGCAGTTGGACTTCATATATTTCTAATCTCGCTGCTCTGCTTGCCCTTTGTGACCATCATATCGGCCGTGTACTCATTCTACATTGGCACTCTGACCTGGTACAATATGTTCAACTATTACTGCGAGGAGAAGTCGTATCTGCACAAGATATTCGTCACGCCCATCCTCTTTCTGGCCTATCCCCTGGTCATTGTGCTCTGCACCTTTGGCCTGGGCCTGTACTCGGGCTTTCGTCAATTGAGTCTGCAGTACAGCAGTTGGGTAAATGATATTACCGATATTGAAAAGGGTTTTTATGGCTGGCTCTGTGGATTCTTACACATGCCCGACTGCAGTCCCTATGAGGTCGTCATTCTAACTGATATTTGCGTCGCTCCACAGGATCCACAGCGTTTGCATATTAACAAGCCCCGACAGGAGTTGTCCATGTAAAGTAAAATCTAAAAAGGTATCAACGGCACGCCGATGATTAAATATCCTTGCAGAGACCTGTATAAAATGTCAGATTTTAGCCAAGTATGTAGGAATTTTAGAGACTATACTATTTAAACAATTTGTAAGATTGGTTCAGGTATATGAAGAAACAACTAAGCTTTTAAAACTAAAATTTAATTTTTGTCTGATCGTTCCAATCGCAACTCTATGATGTAGTAAACCCATTTACAGAATCTGTAATAACAACTTCTTTTCATATTAAAGAATGGTTTTTGTCCGAAACAATCGAAAATTCATACATACATACTCAGCTGGTCGACCTATTAATTTATATTTATAGGGTCGACATATATGTATATTTTATAGGGTCTTTATTTTATGACAAAATTAAAATACACTCTGCAAGAGTATTAAAAAAACCAGCGCGAACCGTCGAAGCCAGATTAAGTGCTGGCTGCAGGTGCCAAAGCGTTAATAAATCAATTTCTAATGACGTTCATTAATTAACCAATCTGCCATATACAAATATTTATTATTTATATGTACTTATATCTAAAGCACTGCAGCCGCATCATATCTAACTTATTTGTGACGGTTTCGATTTTCGACCATATGTGTGATAAACGTAATTAGAGGCATAAACAGTAGACACGAATATGTATCATTGTACTACGTGTACAGCAAAACTAAAGTTCAATGCATTAAGTTTCCTTTTGGCCAAATTTGTTCCTTTTATACGCAAATTAAGCTTTAGATAACATGGAAATACATACATATACATATATATACGTATACATTACTTAAGCATTTGTAGTTCTATATAATTACGAGAATATATCCAATGTTTCTACCTTAAGTTATTAGTCATGTAATCCTCTCAGACAGTTTAAGTATCTGAAAACAAAATCGAACAACATTTAATATGCAAAGTCTTGAAATTAGCTGGTTATACAGAATTTTGGATTTCATTTGTATTTTTATTTTTCAACTCAAAGCCAAATTCTTATCAAATATAATAGGACATTACATACATATATACTCCAGAGCATTAAAATTGCATTTACGGATTATGCATTTATCTTAAAATAACTAACAATAACTGCGAAGTTGTCAAGATGGAAACCTTTTCTTAGTTTTAAGCAGAAAAATCTTTTTTATTTTTAAGCTCAGAATATACAACCGGCCAAGACTAGAGGCTATAATATATATGCAATATAAGCAAAACGTTTTTAAATAAATAGATATACTTAATATACAACAAGAAAGATTGTACTAAAGATAAAATACCTTTACAAACGGATGTATTAATAAAAAATGTTAAAATCAAAAAGGACTATGTATATACATACTACATACATGTATCATTAGTTTCCAGAATAAAATAAACTTATGGAAAAATCAATCTGATGCTATCAATTGTAAAGGTATGCAAAAAAAATACAGTGCATATTTGTGCATATACAAATAGTTAAACTGATTAAATCATTTCGAAAAATAAAAAACAAGAACTATAAAAATTCATTTAATTACGAGTAAATCACTAATTTTTTCTACAGTTTGTATTTTGGAGCCAGTGCTGCAACAAACTTATTTTAACAAAATTTCATAATAATAATTAGCAATTTTTTTAAATTTTATACACAATTTTAATCTTTTTCATGCAATAAAAATCAGAACCTCGGTAGACAGTTGAAAAATTAGTGCAACATCTGTTGCTACTTTTAATTCATTAAAGAAAAAAAACTAAAAATGTATTCCGAAAGAAATCTACATAATCTAGTGAGAAAACCACCAGAACAGCAGCACTATGTGGGACAAAAAATGCTTTTTTTTCAAAAATAACACAAATAAAATAGTTTTTTATATACATACAAAGTTACCTACAAATATTGAGTGAGACAGACATATACAAACAAAATGAAAACTGGAAGAAGATCAGCTGTTGGAAAGTGCGGCAATAACGAACAGAGGACAAAGTCGACAATTAATTTTAATAGTTAAATAAACCAAAACACACCTTCTTTAATAGACAGCGCTAGCTAATAATATATAATCAATGTATGTATTTATATGCACGAATTGGAAACAAATTGCTAAAAATTACAGCGAGCAGCGACATTGAATATTTCGGAATTAGATTCACATCAGAGCTCAAATCGTGCAGTGTGTAAATTCATCTATAATAGCAACAATATGACAAAGGATAATCTGACTGCAGTGTTGCATGGCATTGAGGACTTGCGTTTGGTAAGAAGATTGAACACCAGAGCTGAAGCTTGTTTCATTCAATTTAATTCTAAAAACAGGAACAACGACCTATACCAACAATTTCTGACGATGGTAAGTTTGAAAAGTCGACATATTTGGAGGCAGATATTTATTTTTAATGTACAGTCAGAAGATTATTTCTACAGTCTAGACAAATTTTTCATATCGATGATGACATTTTCTAACACTCTGATCTAACGTTTTTAATGTGATATCTCTTAATGATGATAAAATAATTTTTTAAATATTTTAAAATTTACTATATACTTTTATATAGGGTTTGGTCAAAAATAGAAAAATGCCTTACTTGATATTTTGAAAATATTCATTTTTTACTAACAATATTCAATTTGTTTACCCATCGCTGTGTTTAGTTAAATCTAATTCTGATGTAATCATTTTTACAGTTAATCTTTTTGAAAGAAGTTTCGATTTTTTTTTTAATTGATAAAAACAGCTCGTAGCTGATTCATCAGAAAAAAATTTCGCATACCGAACACATAATGCTATAATCATTCACTTTAAATGATTGTATAATGGCATATAGGCACCCACAATTGGAAATAATCAAAATGATCTTTATTTTTTTTGACCTTTGATAGCATCGTCTAGCTGATGAGTGCTATTTTTATTCACATCATTAAAATGTTTATTGTCATTTTGTTACTTTAGAGAGGGTATTACAATATTTTTCCGTCTGCTTCTCAGTTTCTGTTGTATTCTACTTTATTAAAACTTGGTACAAATCCTTTAGTACGAGGGCTGCTATATATATTTCTGGCCTAATAATGAAAATGCGAATATTTATCATCAAAAATTGTTTTATTGTTTTTCAAAGTATTCTCCAGCCTGATTTATACACTTTTGCATGCGCTCAAACCAATTGTCGAAGCACTTTTTCCACTCCGATTGAGACACCTCCAAAACATGGTTTTTGAACGCTTCAACAGCATCTTCTGGGCACGAAAATCGTTGACCACGCATTTTTTTCTTGATGTGCGGGAATAAAAAGAAGTCATTGGGTGCCAAGTCAGGGCTGTACGGCGGATGACCCATCAATTCGACGTTTTGGCCGGTCAAAAAGGCGCTGGTTTGAGCCGATGTGTGAGAGCTCGCGTTGTCATGGTGAAGAATGATTCGTCTTCTCTTGTTTGTTTTTCGAATTTCTCCGAAGACTTCAGGCAAACAAATTGTGGTGTACCACTCAGAATTGACCGTCCTTCGTTGCTCAAGCGGAACAGTCGCCACATGACCAGTATCTCAACCAATCCCACAGATTGTAAATTTTAGTAGAAACATTTTTGTTGAAATAGACTTATATTTTATATAGGAATCATGGGTCGAATTTTGATCAAACCTTCGGGTGTCCAAAATATACTCTTTTTTTTATTTAAATACTGACTAAAATCCACAGAGGTTTTGATATCCATGGACACTGTGGGTATTTGCGGAACAGATGTGCATTATTTGACGCATGGCCGCATCGGCCACTTTGTGATGACGAAGCCCATGGTGATTGGCCATGAAAGTGCAGGAGTTGTGGTGAAAGTTGGCAGTAAAGTTCGTACTCTGGATGTGGGTGACCGTGTGGCGATTGAGCCAGGATATCCCTGCGCCAAGTGCGTGCTTTGCAAGGAGGGGAAGTATAATCTTTGTCCGGATATGGTTTGCTGTGCTACGCCACCCTACGATGGTAATCTGACCCGTTACTACAAACATCCCGCTAGCTTTTGCTTCAAGTTACCAGACCACGTCACGATGGAGGAGGGCGCCTTGCTGGAACCCTTGTCAGTGGGCGTGCACGCCTGTCGTCGTGCTAGCGTCGGACTTGGCTCCAAGGTGCTCATTCTGGGAGCAGGTCCAATTGGATTGGTAACACTACTCGTACGTAGCCTAAAGAATATTATTTTCATAAGATATTAAGCATGATCTATTTTAAGGTTGCTCAATCAATGGGTGCTACGGAGACCTGTATTACGGATTTGGTCCAATCTCGTCTGGATGTAGCCAAGAAACTGGGAGCTACACATACGCTGCTACTGAATCGTACCGACACCGCAGAGCAAATGCAGCAGCGGATTCATGATATAATGACCGAGGAGCCTGATAGAGCCATTGACTGCTGTGGAGCCGAGATCAGCACCCGTGTGGCGATCTTTGTAAGAGCTTTAGTGTGAGGTTATACTTTCCTAACTCAACTTTTCACGGCAGGCAACGCGATCCGGCGGAATTGTTGTCGTTGTTGGCATGGGTGCTCCGGATGTAAAGCTTCCCTTGTTCGACGCGCTGGCACGCGAGGTTGATATTCGTGGAGTCTTCCGTTACTGCAATGAGTGGGTGGCAGTTTGAATATTTTCCTACGATTTTAAATATTAATACGTATATTTATGTAGCTATTCGAGAGCCCTGGCACTTGTCGCCAAGGGTAAGGTGAACATAAAGCAGCTCGTCACCCATCATTTTGATATGAAGGAAACTGCCAAGGCCTTTGAGACATCCCGGTTTGGTCTGGGCGGAGCCATCAAGGTCATGATACACGTGCAGCCAAGGAACACCAACAATCCTGTCAAGTTCTAGCTTAAATGTTAATTAAAAAACAAATGTTTTTAATATTATATAAATGGGATTTTAAATAAAAAGTGTATAATAAAAATCGTATTAAGTTTAATTTAATTTTCGTTACATGTTTTAAACAAAAGAATCATTTTTTTACTGATTACAGTTATTTTTAGATGAGACATTTCTTCGAAATTGTCAAGTCTCTCAATTTACATGATCTTTTCCAGAATCAGAAGTTTACCTCTTAAGTTCATAGTATTGGTTACTAAAAAGCCTAAAATATAAAAATAATTCACAAGATCTACAGAAAATGTACCAATTTTTCGTAAAGTAATCCCACGTACCAACAAATTAAAAGTGTACCAGATTTAGTACAAAAACAAAATAGAACAGATAATGAAAACATAACTTAAATATTGATAGTTGTAAATCTGATTAACAGCTAGTATGTACCATAAATTAAAAATAGGAAAATATTGAGATGAAACACAAAATGACGAAATAAAACAGAAAAGTTATTTTGTTTATTACAAATGTATAAATTTTATATAATTTTTATATATAAAATTTTATACTTCTCCCATTAATTAAAATTCAAAGGTAAAAAATATGTTAAGTTTATAGTAACACGTACAAAAACAACATAAAATATAAAAATAAGTCAGAAGGTACCCTTTGATAATAAGTGATCACATGTACGTACCAACAAATTAAAAATGTACCTGTTTTGGTAGGAATGTACCAAATGTAGAAGCCGAGCCGGCATTTACTTCCATCACAATAAATGTACACAAGCGATGTGAAAAATGCATGAAGAACAGCTGTTCAAAAAGTGCGGCGATAATGAACAGCGGACAAAAAAGTCAATTACGTTCTTATTGTGTGTTGAATAAGCTGTGCAATCAATGTGTATAAGCACTTAAACAAATTGCTGATAAAGTTCAGTGAGCGGCGACATTGAATGTTTTTGAATTAGTGTCACATCAGCGTTCAAAGCGTGCAGTTTTCTTTCTGTTCGTACGCAAAGTGTATACATTTATTAAAGGCAACAAAATGACGAAGGATAATCTGACTGCTGTGTTGCATGGCATTGAGGACCTGCGATTGGTAAGAAGAAGAATGAATACAAGAGCTTTATGTGCGATCCTCATACACAAATTCTAAATGCAGGAACAACGACCAATACCAGTAATTTCTGATGAGGGTAAGTCTGAAAAGTGAAAAATGTGAATATCGAAAATATTCGTTCTTTCTGGTACAAATATAAACTGAAATCCACAGAGGTTTTGATATCCATGGACAGCGTCGGAATTTGCGGGTCAGATGTGCATTATTTGACGCATGGCCGTATTGGCCACTTTGTGTTAACCAAGCCCATGGTAATTGGCCATGAAAGTGCAGGAGTTGTGGTAAAAGTCGGCAGTAAAGTTCGAAATGTGGATGTGGGTGATCGTGTCGCGATTGAGCCGGGATATCCCTGCGCCAAGTGTGTGCTTTGCAAGGAGGGAAAGTATAATCTGTGTCCTGACATGATCTTCTGTGCTACGCCACCCTACGATGGTAGTCTGACCCGTTACTACAAGCATCCCGCGAACTTTTGCTTCAAGCTACCAGACCACGTCACGATGGAGGAGGGCGCCTTGCTGGAACCCTTGTCGGTGGGCGTGCACGCCTGTCGTCGTGCCGACGTTGGCCTTGGCTCCAAGGTCCTCATTCTGGGAGCAGGTCCAATTGGATTAGTTACACTACTCGTACGTAGCCCAAAGATTATTCTCATAAGATATTTAACAAACTATTCAATTTTTTAAAAGGTTGCTCAATCAATGGGTGCTACGGAGATTTTAATTACGGATTTGGTCCAAGATCGTCTGGATGTAGCCAAGAAACTGGGAGCTACATACACGATGCTCCTAAATCGCGATGATCCCGCGGAAAAAGTACAGCAGCGGATTCATGATATAATGAGCGAGGCGCCCAATGCATCAATTGACTGCTGTGGAGCCGAGTCCAGTACCCGTGTGGCGATCTTTGTAAGAGTTTAAATCCACAGAGTAATTTTACATTGTTAATTAAACTTGTTGCTACGACAGTCAACGCGATCCGGCGGAGTCGTCGTCGTCGTAGGAATGGGTCCGTCAGATATAAAGCTTCCTTTGTTCAACGCGCTGGCCCGAGAGGTTGACATTCGTGGAGTTTTCCGCTACTGTAATGAGTAAGTTCAGATCTAAATAATTCCTGAGATATTTGTAATATTAATTTGTGTGTTCATAAAGTTACTCCGGCGCTTTGGCGTTGGTTGCTTCCGGGAGGGTGGACATAAAGCGACTCGTTACTCATCATTTTGATATAAAGGAAACTGCCAAGGCCTTTGAGACATCCCGTTATGGTCTGGACGGAGCCATCAAAGTCATGATACACGTGCAGCCAAGGAACACCAACAATCCTGTCAAGTTCTAGCTTAAATGTTAATTAAAAAACAATTATTGCTTTACTAACTAAATACAATCATGGGAAAATAAATAATAAGTTTCTTAAAAAGTTTGTAAATTTACTAACTATTTTATACAAGACAAAAACTTTGTTATTGGCTAGCTATTAAGATTGTAATCAGTTATATTCAAATAAGTCATTTTTCAATATTATTTTTATTTTTAATTTTTTATTTTGAGTAATTATTTCAAATTAATGTTACTCTTAAATTTTATAAATAACACTTACTTTTTAAATAAAAAATTCAAAACGACAAATTCAAATATTTTTTCAATCAAGTGGCATATAAACAAAATTAATGGCTTTAATGTTAATGAATTTCTATAATAAATCACGTCATTATACATAGAACCTATCTTTAAAGTATAAAAAATACTATAATACTATTTGAAATTAATTTATATCTTGAACTTCTAAATAATTCTTGTTCCGTAAATTTTAGTTTAAAATGAAAAATACCGTTCGTGAATTTTTCAAAAGTTATTTCGCATTATTGAAAATGGTATGCAATTTTGTTATTTTGCATATTATTAAAAAGCTTCGTAAAATTTAAATATTTAGGATTCACGCCATTTTCCAATTCCGAACGAACAACGAATATTAATTTGCTCATCCCAAATCATTATTACAATATTACAGAAACTGAGTAGGCCGTGAAAACATGCGAATCAAAGTTGCTATACACGTTTAACTGAGAGATTCGTGCAATCCAATCAAATTTTTAGTTGAAATTTGTAGGTTTAATATTTTTAGTGTATTTTTAACAACTTAGACTGTGCATCTTAATTCAGAATAATGTTATCTTGGAGGAATTTAATACAAATTGCTGATAAAGTTCAACGAGCAGCGACATTGAATAGATTGGAAATAGCATCTCATCGGCGCTCAAATCGTGCAGGATATCTTCAGTCCGAGCGCAATCTGAGTAAACTTGTTAATAATGATAACAAAATGACAAAGGATAATCTCAGTGCTGTGTTGCATGGCATTGAGGACTTGCGTTTGGTAAGTAGAATGAGCTGCAGTCTGTTATGATTTGTGTGATCCTCTTAAATTTTAAATACAGGAACAACGACCCATACCAACAATTTCGGATGATGGTAAGTTTGAAAAGGCGAAAGTAATATTATTGGAATTATTGGTTTTCAAATATGTTTCAAAAAGTAAAATTTTTCATGAGACACCTTCTGTAGGATTTTTTTTACTACGGTGGTAATATATTATAATACTTAGTATAAAATTCGTAAAATTATTATAAAAGTAAAATAGAAAAATGTAATATGCATACTTATGTTTGTAATATGTAATATGCATATTTATGTTTGCGCATACAGTGTTGATAGCTTTATCTTAAAACGTGCCACATACGATTAATTTAATAAAAGGGGTAAACAAATGTATTTCACAATAAAAAGAATGAAATAATGAATTACCTTACTTATGGTTCGAGGCTGGATATAATAGCCCACAATTGATAGCGGGCACTCCCATAAATTGTAGTTATAGTGATGTTTGCCAGTTGTCATTGTCCGACTTTATTGGATAATAAAAAGATAAAGACTAAATATCTAACACGCTTAACAAACAAGAATTAACAGGGAGTTTTCAAAGCGATTTCCTTAAAAAAATGTTTCCAGACTTTGCGCTTTTGAAACAAAATTTGCATGAAAGTGAATTTTTTTTGAACAACTTTATTGGGTCTTTTGTATTTTTTTAACAAAATAATTAAATGGAAGTCAAAAATTGAATATTAAGCTTTTGAAATCCACAGAGGTTTTAATATCCATGGACAGCGTCGGAATTTGCGGGTCAGATGTGCATTATTTGACGCATGGCCGTATTGGCCACTTTGTGTTAACCAAGCCCATGGTAATTGGCCATGAAAGTTCCGGCGTTATAGCAAAAGTTGGCAGTAAAGTTCGAACTCTTGATGTGGGAGATCGTGTCGCGATTGAGCCGGGATATCCCTGCGCCAAGTGCGTGCTGTGCAAGGAGGGAAAGTATAATCTATGTCCTGACATGATCTTCTGTGCTACGCCACCCTACGATGGTAATCTGACCCGCTACTACAAGCATCCCGCGAACTTTTGCTTCAAGCTACCAGACCACGTCACGATGGAGGAGGGCGCCTTGCTGGAACCCTTGTCAGTGGGCGTGCACGCCTGTCGTCGTGCTAGCGTTGGACTTGGCTCCAAGGTTCTCATTCTGGGAGCAGGTCCAATTGGATTGGTAACACTACTCGTACGTAACCCAAAGCAGCTTGTTTCCGTAAGATATTCATCAAAGAATTCCCCTTTATTTTTATAGGTTGCTCAATCAATGGGTGCTACGGAGATTTTAATTACGGACTTGGTCCAAGATCGTTTGGATGTAGCCACGAAGCTGGGAGCTACATACACGATGCTGCTAAATCACGATGATCCCGCGGAAGAAGTCCAGCAGCGGATTCATGATATAATGAGCGAGGCGCCCAATGCATCAATCGATTGCTGTGGAGCCGAGTCCAGCACCCGTGAGGCGATCTTTGTAAGAGTTTCTATCTGCAGATTAATTTTACATTAATTCCATTTGTTATCATGGCAGTCAACGCGATCCGGCGGAGTCGTCGTCGTCGTAGGAATGGGTCCGTCAGAAATAAAGCTTCCTTTGTTCAACGCGCTGGCCCGAGAGGTTGACATTCGTGGAGTTTTCCGCTACTGTAATGAGTAAGTTCAAGTCTGAATAATTCCATGAGATATTTTTTTTAATCTTAATTTATATGTAGCTATTCCGGCGCTTTGGCACTGGTCGCTTCCGGGAAGGTGGACATAAAGCGACTGGTCACTCATCATTTTGATATGGAGGAAGCTGAAAAGGCTTTCGAGACATCCCGTTGTGGCCTGGGTATCAAAGTTATGATACACGTGCAGCCAAGGGACACCAACAATCCCTGCAAATTTTAGCTTACGGAATATTAAAACAACAAACGATTCATTACTTATCAAATAAATTCATAGGAAAATAAATTAAAAGTTAATAAAAAGTTATTGAATGATATTTTCGGTTTCTTTTAAAACAAAACAACTTTTTTATTATCAACTTGGCTGTTGATGCTGATCATATACATAAGTATCTTTGTGGGACCTGCGATGCCTGATATTGTACTTCTTTTACAAAGATAATAGTTTTATTGTACCTCTTAAAGTACACGGTTGCTTAGCGAATCGCCTTTAGCCAATTTGAAATGCTTAAAATATATGTGTAAGTCGGTCCATTACACGTCGATATTACAATATAACAAAAACAGAGAAGGCCGTGGAAACTGAACTCAAACAAAGTTATGGTTCTTGTTCAACATAGGGATTTGTACAATCCAGTTGAAGCATTTTTGTTTTAAGGTTTATTTTAGATTTAAACACATAGACCTTGCGTTTTAAATCAGAGTAATGTTATCTTAGACAAACATAAATTAAAATTGTTGGCCTCCAACAAAATTACAGTTTTTTTTTTTTTAATTGGTTCTCGAAATTTCTCCAAAATTAATATACGCATAGGCCAACCACACAAATGGCTCAACACACAATATCCCGGCGATTATCACGAAGCTTCAATGTCTTTTTGCGTTGCAGGGGCATCCGGTACGACCCATTACCTTTCACGGCTCGACACTTCCATGAACGGGATGATGGCACTGGATCAGATGATTCGATCAAGAAGATAAAACAAGACATTGACAAATTAAAGGGTTCATCAAATGCTACAACCTTGAGGATACATCGCTGTGGAAATGCGATTGAAAAGCAATCTCAAGGAAAAGTTGCTCAGCCTGTGGCCAAATCGGACAGTTCAGTCGATTCACTTGATAGGCCCACAAAAGCTGACAACTTTCATTCTACAGTCGAGCCCGATCAAAAACAGAGCTCCAATGTTGTAAGGTGTCAGGAAAGTAAAGTGCCAGCAAATTGTGAAACAGAAAATTCTTCCAAGGAATGGCTTAAACCAAAGGCTTTTGAAAAATTCGATTTTTCCCAATTTGAAAAGGTTTGTGAAGAAAGCAGTCAGTATATTAAGAGTCTACTAAATGTTACAAGCACAAAACCAGAGACCAACGATTCAAAGGAAAATGACAGTTTATCCAATAATCAGGGTTTGAGGATGCCCTCTCACCAAGATATTCATGGCTTAAAAACACCCCTTAAGAATGAAGAAAAGAATCAAAAAATAGATATTCAGATTCTTTATAAGACTGAACAGCCTGAAAACAATGTGGAGAGTTCATTATCATTAAATCAAGCTCAAAATTTGGAGCCTAAAGTTAAATCATCTATGCTTCAAACCGAAAACGAAGCCTCTACCACTTCGGTAGAAGACAAGTCTAAGGACAGCCATAAGCAGACTTTCAGGGATAAAATATCTCGGATCACATCTGAGTTCAACAATTCATTTGCAGATAATGTTACTGAAAAGTCTTCTAAAGTCCCACAAAATGAATCGGGAACATTTCTTAAGATGAATAGCGATTCTTTTATTATGGACAGTCGCCGTACAAAATCTAATTCGAGTTCTTCCAGCTCTGAGAACAAGCCCACTGTAGTATCATTGGATAGTTCTGTCGAGCCGTATATTTTTCCGACTGATACAGAAAATTTGGGCCAGGACCAGACAGATACCAAAACTTCAAGGCAGCGAAGCTCTGATGAGCATATACATGAATTTGACGTCAGTTCTTCTAAATTAGATGTTTCTAACGAAATAAAAACAATTATGAAAGCGCACGCGGCTGAAAACAAAAAGGGAAGATCAAATGATATCAGGATCGACTCCCGTTTGCCCCCATTTAGATCGCCCAAAGTGAGTGAGAAAGCTGAATTTTCCGCATTTCCAAGCAAAGCAGCTGATCATGGAATTGGCAATTGTCCAAGTAAATCACCTTTGCGGGGCACGGTGGGTCTCCTACTTGGGGAAACTTCCATGGATAAGGAAACGAATACATACGGAAAAGATCATAAATGGGATAAAAGCCAGGCAAGTGGAGATATTAAAATGACTCCAGTCACTTTAACATCTGACAAACCCGAGCACTTCGCTTCCAAAATGGATAAGAAAAATCCCATGATTGGGACGACCAAAGTTGACCACATAGTATCACGCTATAATGATGATAAATCTGTGCCCGATTCCGAGTCAGTCATAAAATCAAATCAGCTAGAGACAACGAAATCCAAGTCATCCGATAAT
Organism: Drosophila suboccidentalis; assembly: GCA_037043435.1. Taxonomy (NCBI): domain Eukaryota; kingdom Metazoa; phylum Arthropoda; class Insecta; order Diptera; family Drosophilidae; genus Drosophila; species Drosophila suboccidentalis. Next base: position 273,503 of record JBAMBK010000357.1, on the reverse strand, counting down.
GAATGTCAAATTGCAATCCTCGAAAACGAATTTGAAAGAACAATAGAGTCGCAAATAATTGCAGAATATTCCAGAAATAATAGCGACAGAAACGAATCCGCCTCTCCTCCAGTCAAGAAGAATGATGAAAACCAAAGAACACCTGAACATAGTAATCTCGTTTTTAAGGAAAAGTATAATCCTGTAGACGCAATTTTTGAAGTGAAATCTATATCGCCCAACAACTACAACATGTATTCCAAGACTGCAGGGACTACACATACACCTGATAAGGGAACAGTAATTTCCGTGACGGGAAGTACAATAAAATCGGAAAGTGATTTAACTCCAGGAGAGCTTTATAATTCAAATCCAGAGTGTGGTACAAATGAACATATCTTGGATAATAATACCAAAAAATTGAATAGCCCTCAACTGAAAATCAAAAGAAGAAACAAAATAGCTAGTAAACTTGGTAAGAGACACAAATCAAAAGGTGAGCAATATGCTTCGAAACAGAAAAATTTTCAACTTGAAACAGATTTTCAGTCTAGTAATATTGGTAAATCAAAATCAGACGTGTTAGATGACGTGTTAGATGAAGGTAATTCTGCTCAAACCTCACAAGAAAATATAGTTCCAGCTTGGAGAAAAATAAGCAACAAATCAGATTTTGAGCCTCGAACGATTAGTAAATCGAAAGCAGATGTGTCAGTCCTGTTACATGAAGGTATTGCTGCTGAAAGCTCGAAACAAAAAAAGGAGAAGATAAGCAATAGAACAGATATAAATTTTGAAGAGACTGGTAAATCGGAATTAGAGATTGGCAAGTTAGAAGAACAGAATGAAAGTGAAACATCGAATCAAAAGAATTCTAAAAATGATATGGAAATAAAAGCAGAAACACATTTAACACCTGGTGAGCTCTACAATTCCAAATCCGAAGGTGATCTCTATGAGGAAAGGGAATTTACAAGACCTAAAAGGAAGATAAGGAAAGAAAAAGAATTCAATCCGGAAAACTATGGTGACAGATTTAAGCTAAAGGAAGAAATGGGTCCCAGGGCTTTAAAACAGAAACAGAAAAAAGCTCAAAACAAGGCAAAATCAAAAGCCAAAACGCATTCAACACCTAGTGATCATACAGATCAGAAATCAGAGTTAAAAAAACGTCGCACAAAACAATTAAAAGATCAGGATATTGAACATGATTCGAACATAAGAAATGAAACAGAATCAAATTCAGAAGAGCATAGTAAAAACTTTGAATTGAAATCTGAAGAAAACTTGTCTGAAGTACGACGCGATAGTGAAGTTCCACAAATGTCTCGGGAAGATCAACATGAAGAAAATCTAAAACATGCAAAGCTTTATATTTCAAAAGCAAAACGCCTTCACGATCTCGCTAAAAAAAAGAGTATGGAACGTAAAAAACGACTAAGATCTGGCAAAGGACAGAAATCCAAAAAGAAATCGAGAAAAACCGAGGATTCCATGAAATCAACTGAAAAAAAAATGACGTTGTCCGAATTTCTCTATGGCTTGGTAGTAAAAAAAGATGGCAATAACAAAGGCGGCGGTAATCAGAGAAATTTTACAACGTATTCCGCTCTTCGTTGTCCCATCTCAATTTCCCAGAACTGGCCCCTGAGATACCGTAAAGTTCATCGATTTAACACAAAATTTAATTCTTCGAATCCAAAAAATAACGATGTCTTTATATCGCCGGAAGTGGTAAAACAAGGCCTTGGAGCTGAAGCTATACATAAGGAACGACAGGATAATGAACAAGAAAAGAAAATGAGCGAATTGAAAACAAATGATGAAGGATTATCGAAGAACTTAGAATCAAGTAAGAAACACACAAAACCTTCGGATGATGAAATTAAAATAGAGAATCATTTGGATAAATCTGCTGATGGTGATAGTCACACAACAATTCGAGGAGGCTCCCCTACGGAGCAAAAGCATATAAGACGACTTTATAAAATAAAGGGCAAGGATAAAAACATTGAAGTTCAAATTAAAGGCGGATCACAAGAGGGCAATGAACGACGTCGGGCCGATCACATTAATCAGAACAACAAGCGCGGTTATAATACATTGAGTCAACATATTTGGCAAAGCATACGGGTAAGAAATATTATTTAAATCAAAATATAAACACGTCTATCTCACATTTAGCAATCTACACCTTAGAAATTAAACTGAACTTAGGATTAATCTGTTTAATATTATCGGTCGCCGTTTGTTGTGTATTCAATGTCACATCGGGGTGAATGACGTCGGCTCTGGTTTGATACGTATTTACATGTGCGAGCATAAATTGTAGTTGATAAGAGCTCACAAATCAGCAGTGCTTATATTATACATTTAGGTTATTTGTGGGTCAATATTATGCCACAGACACTAATAACCTTATGAATAGTATTTCTTTCCAGTTTCATCAAAAATCTCTGGAAAACAAAATTGAAGAATGAAGAAATTAGCAGCTGAGCTGAATCGGAACCTAGACTACAAGAGCCAAAAATGCCAGTGTATACAAATAATAAATAAAATTGGAATATTCTTAATAATAAATTAAATATGTGACTAATAAACTAATTCTTACGAGCCAAAAATAAAAACTTTTATTTCTTTAATGGTAGTTACAAATATATATTTAAGAGCGTTAGTAGAAACGTGATTCCCCTTATTAACAATAATATACGTAGTCTACTGAATAGTTCTCATAACGATGACACAGAAACAAGACTGAAGCTGCTGCCAGTGAATACAACTTACTCTGAGGATTTGGTTAAGGACGATTTACGTTAGGTCTTTTGAATCGCTAAAATAAATAAAAATAATTGGAGAGATGGAATTCTTTCAACGCTTTGGAATTTTTTAATATTATACTTCGGCTTTGATAGTAAGACCAATACTTTTTTAATTTGTAGGCCACTAAATTTCGTATAGTTGATTAATTTGAATTTGAATCTAATCTGTGCGTTTGGTTAAGATAAACAAATTTAAAACCAAACTTTATCTGTGCCAGAAAACCTACATAGCAAGTTTGACTAGCTCTTATAGTCGACGCGTTGAAACACACGGACGGACGGACGGGCGGATATGTCTAAATCGACTCGGCTGTTTATATTGATCAAGAATATCAAACACAAGGAGAAGGAAGCATATTCAAGCCCTTTTTTATTTATCTGTTATCTGTTCTATCAATCAACTTGGTCGCAGGAAAATGAGTCAGATGGAAAGACAGTAGGGCTTAAAAATTTAAAGGCACGCGACTAAATGTAAAATATGTACACTGGCGAACATATTTATTGGCACAGCAAGCATTTTGAAGTTTGGGGGCTTTTTGTTCCCTTATCGTTAACATATTAGCATCAATGGAAAGGTCATTAAAAATTTTTTTTTTTTAATCGAGGAAAAAAGTTTTGAAAATTGACTTTTACATAAATTCGAAATTTTCAAAGGGTACTTAATGGGTTAAGGAAAGTTTTATATCATTCAAACGGAATTTAAGTGACCTTTCCATTGATGCCAATATGTAATCGATAAGGGAACAAATAAGCCCCCAAATCTCAAAATGTTTGCTGTGCCAATAATTATGTTCGCCAGTGTATATAACGGGTAAGTAGTTAGGAAGTGCAGGTAGCGTCGATTACACTGTGTTACAAAAAAAAAATCAAAACGAAACTTCTGGGATGGGACACAGCGTAGGTTGTAGGTATAGATAAATACATATTTTTTGCATACTAGAATTTTTTGTTGCACATCGAAATTTTGAATAACGGTACAAAAACCGTTTTTTCGTACTTGCACTCACTCATGCGCCCATAGCTTCGTCAAATATCCACCGATTTTCATTTTCTTACCAGTTTTGGAAAGAAGAAACTTAGGTCTTTAAACGTGCTATACATGACTTAACTTGATTCAATGCCCTTATTAGAGTATTTTCCATGTAAACATATTTTTTGTGTGTTTTTTTTTACATTTTTTTTACTTTGATGATGTTTTTGAACACTATTTTATTTGAAACCCCTTAGACTTGTACTTTTATTTAAAAACAAATTTTCACGAGTAAAACGTGTGTCCATTTTCTAAAATCGGACAATATTTCGCCAAGCTATAATAGATTTTCTGAAACAGAATTGCTCAAAATGGTGATATTTGCGACATTATTGGGCCATTTCCCCATCCCCTCATATTCCATTTGTAGTTGCGTCGTTAGCAAAGTAGTTAACAAACGAGTTTTTTTCCATGACTTTTTTTCTATAAAAATTAGTAACTCAGCTAAATATCACTCGATTTTAATAAACTAAAAAGCAGAAGACGTAAAATTAAATGTGTTTTGAAACTACATACCAAAAAGTAGTTGCTTTCTACAAATTTAACTTATTAATTTACGTTCAAAGTTGGGTAATGTCGCAAAAAACTGAAAAAATGCATATATTTTTACATGTAGCTCCCTCAATATTTATCCGATATTGCAGTGTAATACACCGTTAGAAAGGTGTTACTTTTCACTTAAGACGCATAGTTTAGGACATAGAATTTTTAGACTCCATCAACCTCGAAAAAAAGGTTTTTGTACCGTTATTCAAAATTTCGATGTGCAACAAAAAATTCTAGTATGCCACAAAATTCTATTTAACTATATCTACAACCTACGCTATGTCGCATCCCAGAAGTTTTTGGACTGTCACACAGTGTTATTAAATGTGTTGTGGTGTTGTCCCCTCCAGATCTTTGATGCAACTGCGCAGTGTTGAAAGATTAGCTTATTTCAGTCTACATTTAGCATCTTTAAAATTTGCAAAAAGCTTATGGCCATAAATCTAGCAAAGTCGTGGTCAAATGGGGAAGATGAATATATTCAGCCAGATGAATATTGTAAAAGCAATATTGAGCAACAAAATGCACTTAAAAACTTTCAATGCAATATTAAGCATATGGTTTGTTTTTTTTAAATCATTTTTTTTTTTATTTAATTTAAATAAAAACCTAATTCTTTTTTTTCCTTTCATTCCGAGTTAGCTTGTTTTTCAGCAAATTGTTTTGTACTTTTAGCTTATTTTAGCTTTTTTATATCAGAATCTAGCTTATGCGGGGGCGCTTAACACCTGGCAGCACTGCACTGCCTCTCTTGCAGAAATCAATCTATAATCCATTTGATCTTTTGGTTATTTTCAAATTTAATTCACGTCGCAACACTGCTTCTGCGAATTGGAATAATTGTTCTTTTAATAGTTTTACCAACAGGTCTAAACGGCTTCATCCGCTACAATCATTTCAAATTTAAATTTTTCCAAAAGTCTTATTGCGACAATCAATAAGCAGAAGGAATTAAAATGCATTTAATAACTTTCGAATAAATCGAAAAAACAATTTAATGCATTATCGCACCAATGGAAACAGAAGACAACATTGACGCTATGTGTTGGCTTTTTTGTGTGTTTGAATTTTTAACAAAAAACTACACGGTTGCTCGATTGTACAACTTCTCAACTAGCTTTTTTTAGAGCATAGTAAACATGGCGATAAATGTCAGGCCAAATTTTGAACGATTGGAAGCACAGCTTCAAATATCTTCACTCTTTATTCGACCTTTTCCGGGAACAGAACTAAATTTACCGTAAAATTTTAAGTATAAAATTTTTTTTATAAAAAATAGCCCGGGCTAAAAATGTTTAGACGAACTGTTTTAACTTTTGGTAACAACACACCAGTTCAAGCCCAACGCTATTTCCGATCCTGCAGCTGCTGCTCTCCGTCTAAAGTCTCGTTCAGATATCGGCCACAGTCTTGCAATGGTTTGCTTCAAAAATTTGTTAGGTCCAAGATTTTGGCACACAACCTGAGCATCGCACATAATAAGAATGAAATAAGAATAACTCGGCATAATATCCCACTCAAAAGTAAGTAAAGGAAATCAATCGGTAAAATTAGTTAAAATTAACAAAGATACTTTTCTTCATAGATGGATTCTCTGCAACATTAAAAATAAAAAGCCGCAAATTTGGTTCGATATCTGCCGACGTCTGTCAGGGGCAAACAGATAAACTGAAGGAGCAATGCAGGACATTAGCCTCAAAACTCCGAAAAGCGTGCCAAAAACTTATCGAAGAAGACCAAAAAGAAAATAAGCCAAAGAAAGCTAACAAAAATAAAGGTATTGCAAAAAAAGAAAAAGTACAAAGCGACAAATTGGCTAGAATTGAACAACTAAAGAATAAATGTGATCAGATGGCCAAACAAGCTGAAGGTGATAAGCTAGAGAAGATTAAAAAGTTGAAGGAGAAATGCGAGAAATTGGCTAAATCAGAAATGCTTAAAAAACAATGCACTAATAAAGCTAAGCAGGAAAAGATAAAAAAAATGAAAACGCAACGTAAGAAATTGGCCGAAAAAGCAGAGAGTAAGCAATCAGGGGGCAAGTCAAAGTCTAACAAGAAAAGTAAGTCCAAGAAAGGTGACCCCAAGAAGGACAATCTTAAGAAACAGTGCAAGGAAATGGCCCAAAAAGAAAAATGTGCAAAAATGGCCAAGAAGAGTAAAGGAGGCAAGTCCAAAAATAGTAAGTCCAAGAAAGGTGAGCCCAAAAAGGACAAGCTGAAGAAACAGTGCAAGGAATTGGCCGAAAAAGAAAAATGTGCTAAAATGGCTAATCAAGAAAAGCTAAAAAAAATGAAAAATCAATGCAAAAAATTTGCCGAAAAAGAAAAGTGCGCTAAATTGGCCAAGAAGAACAAGGGGGGCAAATCCCAAAAAAATGGCAAATCAAAGAAAGGCGGTAAATCAAAGAAGGGCAACTCCAAGCAGGACAAGCTTAAAAAGCAATGCAAGGTAATGGCCCAAAAGGCGAAGTGCGCTAAATTGGCCAAGAACAAGGGAGGCAAGTCCAAAAATAGTAAATCAAAGAAGGGCAACTCCAAAAATAGTACATCAAAGAAGGGCAACTCCAAGCAGAACAAGCTAAAAAAACAATGCAAGGCAATGGCCCAAAAGGAGAAGTGCGCTAAATTGGCCAAAAAAAACAAGGGAGGCAAGTCCAAAAATAGTAAATCAAAGAAGGGCAACTCCAAAAATAGTACATCAAAGAAGGGCAACTCCAAGCAGAACAAGCTAAAAAAACAATGCAAGGAAATGGCCCAAAAGCAGAAGTGCGCAAAAATGGCTAACCAAGACAAGCAGAAGAAAATGAAAGATCAATGCAAGAAACTGGCCGAAAAGGAGAAGTGCGCTAAATTGGCCAAGAAGAACAAGGGAGGAAAGTCTCAAAAAAATGGCAAATCAAAGAAAGGCGGTAAATCAAAGGGCAACTCCAAGCAAGCTAAGCTTAAAAAGCAATGCAAGGCAATGGTCCAAAAGGAGAAGTGCGCTAAATTGGCCAAGAAGAACAAGGGAGGCAAGTCCAACAATCGTAAATCAAAGAAGGGCAACTCCAAAAATAGTAAATCTAAAAAGGGCAACTCGAAGCAGAACAAGCTTAAAAAGCAATGCAAGGCAATGGCCCAAAAGGAGAAGTGCGCTAAATTGGCCAAGAAGAACAAGGGAGGCAAGTCCAACAATCGTAAATCAAAGAAGGGCAACTCGAAAAATAGTAAATCTAAAAAGGGCAACTCCAAGCAGAACAAGCTAAAAAAGCAATGCAAGGAAATGGCCCAAAAGCAGAAGTGCGCTAAAATGGCTAAGCAAGACAAGCAGAAGAAAATGAAAGATCAATGCAAGAAACTGGCCCAAAAGGAGAAGTGCGCTAAATTGGCCAAGAAGAACAAGGGAGGAAAGTCCCATAAAAATGGCAAATCAAAGAAAGGCGGTAAATCAAAGAAGGGCAACTCCAAGCAAGACAAGCTTAAAAAGCAATGCAAGGCAATGGCCCAAAAGGAGAAGTGCGCTAAATTGGCCAAGAAGAACAAAGGAGGCAAGTCCAAAAATAGTAAATCAAAGAAGGGCAACTCCAAAAATAGTAAATCAAAAAAGGGCAACTCGAAGCAGAACAAGCTTAAAAAGCAATGCAAGGCAATGGCCCAAAAGGAGAAGTGCGCTAAATTGGCCAAGAAGAACAAGGGAGGCAAGTCCAAAAATAGTAAATCAAAGAAGGGTAACTCCAAAAATAGTAAATCAAAAAAGGGCAACTCCAAGCAGAACAAGCTAAAAAAGCAATGCAAGGAAATGGCCCAAAAGCAGAAGTGCGCTAAAATGGCTAAGCAAGACAAGCAGAAGAAAATGAAAGATCAATGCAAGAAACTGGCCCAAAAGGAGAAGTGCGCTAAATTGGCCAAGAAGAACAAGGGAGGAAAGTCCCATAAAAATGGCAAATCAAAGAAAGGCGGTAAATCAAAGAAGGGCAACTCCAAGCAAGACAAGCTTAAAAAGCAATGCAAGGCAATGGCCCAAAAGGAGAAGTGCGCTAAATTGGCCAAGAAGAACAAGGGAGGCAAATCCAAAAGTGGTAAATCAAAGAAGAGCAACTCCAAAAATAGTAAATCAAAAAAGGGCAACTCCAAGCAGAACAAGCTAAAAAAGCAATGCAAGGAAATGGCCCAAAAGCAGAAGTGCGCTAAAATGGCTAAGCAAAACAAGCAGAAGAAAATGAAAGATCAGTGCAAGAAATTGGCCGAAAAGGAGAAGTGCGCTAAATTGGCCAAGAAGAACAAAGGAGGAAAGTCCCAAAAAAATGGCAAATCAAAGAAAGGCGGTAAATCAAAGAAGGGCAACTCGAAGCAGGACAAGCTTAAAAAGCAATGCAAGGCGATGGCCGAAAAAGAAAAGTGCGCTAAATTGGCCAAGAAGAACAAGGGAGGCAAATCCAAAAGTGGTAAATCAAAGAAGAGCAACTCCAAAAATAGTAAATCAAAAAAGGGCAACTCCAAGCAGAACAAGCTAAAAAAGCAATGCAAGGAAATGGCCCAAAAGCAGAAGTGCGCTAAAATGGCTAAGCAAAACAAGCAGAAGAAAATGAAAGATCAGTGCAAGAAATTGGCCGAAAAGGAGAAGTGCGCTAAATTGGCCAAGAAGAACAAAGGAGGAAAGTCCAAAAATAGTAAATCAAAGAAGGGTAACTCCAAAAATAGTACATCAAAGAAGGGCAACTCGAAGCAGGACAAGCTTAAAAAGCAATGCAAGGCAATGGCCCAAAAGGAGAAGTGCGCTAAATTGGCCAAGAAGAACAAGGGAGGCAAGTCCAAAAATAGTAAATCAAAGAAGGGTAACTCCAAAAATAGTAAATCGAAAAAGGGCAACTCCAAGCAGGAAAAGCTTAAAAAGCAATGCAAGGCAATGGCCCAAAAGGAGAAGTGCGCTAAATTGGCCAAGAAGAACAAGGGAGGCAAGTCCAAAAATAGTAAATCAAAGAAGGGTAACTCCAAAAATAGTAAATCAAAAAAGGGCAACTCCAAGCAGAACAAGCTAAAAAAGCAATGCAAGGAAATGGCCCAAAAGCAGAAGTGCGCTAAAATGGCCAAGCAAAACAAGCAGAAGAAAATGAAAGATCAGTGCAAGAAATTGGCCGAAAAGGAGAAGTGCGCTAAATTGGCCAAGAAGAACAAAGGAGGAAAGTCCCAAAAAAATGGCAAATCAAAGAAAGGCGGTAAATCAAAGAAGGGCAACTCCAAGCAGGACAAGCTTAAAAAGCAATGCAAGGTAATGGCCCAAAAGGCGAAGTGCGCTAAATTGGCCAAGAAGAACAAGGGAGGCAAGTCCAAAAATAGTAAATCAAAGAAGGGCAACTCCAAGCAGGACAAGCTTAAAAAGCAATGCAAGGCAATGGCCCAAAAGGAGAAGTGCGCTAAATTGGCCAAGAAAAACAAAGGAGGAAAGTCCCAAAAAAATGGCAAATCAAAGAAAGGCGGTAAATCAAACAAGGGCAACTCCAAGCAGGACAAGCTTAAAAAGCAATGCAAGGCAATGGCCCAAAAGGAGAAGTGCGCTAAATTGGCCAAGAAGAACAAAGGAGGCAAGTCCAAAAATAGTAAATCAAAGAAGGGCAACTCCAAGCAGAACAAGCTAAAAAAACAATGCAAGGAAATGGCCCAAAAGCAGAAGTGCGCAAAAATGGCTAACCAAGACAAGCAGAAGAAAATGAAAGATCAATGCAAGAAACTGGCCCAAAAGGAGAAGTGCGCTAAATTGGCCAAGAAGAACAAGGGAGGAAAGTCCCAAAAAAATGGCAAATCAAAGAAAGGCGGTAAATCAAAGAAGGGCAACTCCAAGCAAGATAAGCTTAAAAAGCAATGCAAGGCAATGGCCCAAAAGGAGAAGTGCGCTAAATTGGCCAAGAAGAACAAGGGAGGCAAGTCCAAAAGTGGTAAATCAAAGAAGGGCAACTCCAAAAATAGTAAATCAAAAAAGGGCAACTCCAAGCAGAACAAGCTAAAAAAACAATGCAAGGAAATGGCCCAAAAGCAGAAGTGCGCAAAAATGGCTAACCAAGACAAGCAGAAGAAAATGAAAGATCAATGCAAGAAACTGGCCCAAAAGGAGAAGTGCGCTAAATTGGCCAAGAAGAACAAGGGAGGAAAGTCCAAAAATAGTAAATCAAAGAAGGGTAACTCCAAAAATAGTAAATCGAAAAAGGGCAACTCCAAGCAGGAAAAGCTTAAAAAGCAATGCAAGGCAATGGCCCAAAAGGAGAAGTGCGCTAAATTGGCCAAGAAGAACAAGGGAGGCAAGTCCAAAAATAGTAAATCAAAGAAGGGTAACTCCAAAAGTAGTAAATCAAAAAAGGGCAACTCCAAGCAGAACAAGCTTAAAAAGCAATGCAAGGCAATGGCCCAAAAGGAGAAGTGCGCTAAATTGGCCAAGAAGAACAAGGGAGGCAAGTCCAAAAGTGGTAAATCAAAGAAGGGCAACTCCAAAAATAGTAAATCAAAAAAGGGCAACTCCAAGCAGAACAAGCTAAAAAAACAATGCAAGGAAATGGCCCAAAAGCAGAAGTGCGCAAAAATGGCTAACCAAGACAAGCAGAAGAAAATGAAAGATCAATGCAAGAAACTGGCCCAAAAGGAGAAGTGCGCTAAATTGGCCAAGAAGAACAAGGGAGGAAAGTCCCAAAAAAATGGCAAATCAAAGAAAGGCGGTAAATCAAACAAGGGCAACTCGAAGCAGGACAAGCTTAAAAAGCAATGCAAGGCAATGGCCCGAAAGGAGAAGTGCGCTAAATTGGCCAAGAAGAACAAGGGAGGCAAGTCCAAAAATAGTAAATCAAAGAAGGGCAACTCCAAAAATAGTAAATCAAAAAAGGGCAACTCCAAGCAGAACAAGCTAAAAAAACAATGCAAGGAAATGGCCCAAAAGCAGAAGTGCGCAAAAATGGCTAACCAAGACAAGCAGAAGAAAATGAAAGATCAATGCAAGAAACTGGCCCAAAAGGAGAAGTGCGCTAAATTGGCCAAGAAGAACAAGGGAGGAAAGTCCCAAAAAAATGGCAAATCAAAGAAAGGCGGTAAATCAAAGAAGGGCAACTCGAAGCAGGACAAGCTTAAAAAGCAATGCAAGGCGATGGCCGAAAAAGAAAAGTGCGCTAAATTGGCCAAGAAGAACAAGGGAGGCAAGTCCAAAAGTGGTAAATCAAAGAAGGGCAACTCCAAGCAGGACAAGCTTAAGAAACAATGCAAGAAAATGGCCAAAAAAGAGAAAGAAGATCAAATAAAGCAGCAATGTAAAAAATTATCCGAAAAGTCTAAAATGGACAAGTTGAAAAAACAATGCGCGGCAATGGCCAAAAAAGAGAAGGAAGAGAAGCTTAAAAACCAATGTAAGAAATTGGCAGAAAAGGCTAAAATGGACAATCTAAAAAAACAATGCGCGGCAATGGCCAAAAAAGAGAAGGAAGATAAGCTTAAAAACCAATGTAAGAAATTGGCAGAAAAGTCTAAAAAGGATAAGCTGAAAAAACAATGCAAAGCAATGGCCGAAAAAGAAAAGCAGGATAAAGAAAAGGAGATGTGTAAAAAAATGGCCCAAAAAGAAAAGCAGGATAAAGAAAAGGAGATGTGTAAAAAGATGGCCGAAATGGAAAAGTGCGCTAAAATGGCCGAAAAAGAAAAAAAGGATAAGGAAAAAGCAGAATGTAAAAAGATGGCCGAAAAGGAAAAGTGCGATAAATTGGCCAAAAAAGAAAAGCAAGCTAAGCAGATGGCAGATGGGGCTGAGAATGAGAAACTAAAAGAAAAATGTAATGAAGTCGCACTAAAAGAAAAATGCGATAAAATGGCTAAACAGAAGTTGATAGACAGACTAAAACAGCATTGTAAGAATTTGGCTGCAAAGGCAACGGGTGGTTCCTGTGCTGCGGAGGATAAGCGAAAGGCCCAACAGGAAAAAGGCAAGAGAATAAAAGAGGAATGTCTTAAGATGGCCAAGTGTAAACCTGAAACAGAAAGTAAATAGATGTTGTAAGATAAACGTTCGCGTTGTATGTCGACAAAGTTAATCAAGTCTGAGCAAAAATAACATCCGATTTATATTTTCTTAAAGTATAAATAAAAGTTAATTTTGTCCGTCAAATCGTTTCTATTCATTTCATATTACAGGATAGACTAAATACATTAGACTTCTCTAACTCGAATCACAATTATCCAAGGAAAAACTCGAATTATGGAGACTAAATTATAAGAAGTAATTAAGTTTAGTTAGAGAAAATTGGAGGTATTAGCTGTACTCTTTTAGTTTTCCCATATGTATATATTTATTACGACACCGTATAGTTTCTTAATTTAGGCGTTCACAAAAGGCAAATTTTAGCGTGGTAATTAAGATTACAAAATTGACTTATGTATTTGTGCTGGTTATATACGATTGCTTTCTTTTGGACGGAAAGCCTATGCGAATAATAGAAAAACAAACAATTAGAATATAACAAGTATAAAAGACAAAAAATTTGAAGCACATCTGAATTATAATTATTCTAGGATTAAATTAAGGACTGGGAGCTGTGGCATTTTTAAACTGAAATGTTGGGTAGCGCGGAGCAAACGCGCCATCTCCAATAACTTGAGTATGTTCCGAATCGTCGCGATCAGTTATGGTTGGTGCTCGATATTGCGTTTCTACGAATTGAGGTGGCGCTGTAAAAAAGAATATATATATGTATATATATGAGGTGGCGTCTTGTATTAGAGAGTTAAACTTTACTCACGTATATTGGGATAAAGTGAGCCGCCTGCACTGTCGGCCACATTCCAGCCCAGAGCACCACCCAACCCACTATCGCCAGGTGGACTGACTGGGCTAACTGGCTGTGTGGGGGCCATTGAAGGATCATCCGACACTAGCTTCATACCACCAGATAGCGGTATTGTGCCTAAAGTAATTGGCACTTTACCAGTGAGATTACGATGCGGTCCACTGACATCGCACTCCACATGTAAATCATAGTCGAGTGCAATTATGCCGCAGTTGATTAAATTTGTTGGGGGCAGTGCAGGTATTTCCATTTGCTGCGTAAATGTACGAGATTCTCCGGCGTTAACGGGCCCAACGCTCAATTGAGCAATTATAACTTTGGACTCGCGTTTATCACTGTGTGGTTGATTAACGCGGAACGTGACCAGTTTACGCAGTTCAAATTTAACGGCGGTGAGATTCACATTACTTGTGTTATCAACCTCACAGGTTATGGGCAACATTTGACCCGAAACATAACCAGTTTGAGGAATACGTGTGATTATAGCGAGCGGGCCAGAACGACAACAAAAACAACAAAATGACTTTTCCAATTCAAGCTTAAATGGCTCCTTGACACGTGGATTGAGGTTCAAGTCAACGGGTGCAATGACCGTAAAGGCCATTTTCATATCCTGATCGAATTTCCATGGCCTATCCAGAGTGACTTTAATTGTATAGCGCACATGACCAAACTCCCCCTCAAATGAGGAAGGCAATGTGGCCGGCAAGGCACACGTAAACGGATACGTGTGAGTTCCCGGTGGCAGCTCGGTTTCTGAGCCTGTAATAAAGAAGTTTTGCTAAGTAATTTAAATTCAGTTCAGTCAAGTTAAAGGCGTATAGCTCACTGTTCTTGCCGCCAAGCAGATAGAATTGAATCTTAAAGTACTCCTCATGTCCCTTAAAATGCGTTATCTGGTTCTCAGTCTTGCCTTCACTTGCCGTCACGTTGCGCTCCTCGGTCCATTCAGTGTTCGCTTCGCCCAAGAATCGTATGATAATGCCTGCGTTGAACAAGTGGTTAACAATTTAAGAATACGTAAGCAACATAATGTCATCGCATTGCCGTTTGTCTCGCGAATGCTATAAATAAAAAGCTTCTGCGACGAATATGAAGCTCTGTGTTTCTTGCTGTCACTATGACGACTACCAAACCGATGACATCATCGCCATCAGCATCAATCCAATAGAATGACCTCAATAAGAGTATAATTATAAAATGGCAGTAGAATAATTGAACACATTCAAATATGTCATTAAACAGATACCCAGTTCTAGGATGCTATATAATTAATTAGGTGCCACCTTATCTTCTAAAAAGAAATTAGGGTCCACCCAAATTCCACTGAAATGGGTGGCACATATAACGGGACCGGCTTTTAGTGAGAGAGAGGGAGAGACGGCAGTTATTGTTGTTATGAGTAAAAATAACAACTGTTGTTGTAGAAAACAAAGTATTTGTACAAATATAAGTTGATTAGCATAAACTGATACTTTGATGCCGTCACTCCAATGAGTAATGCGGGCTCAGATTCCATATAATATATATATTATACACGCATAATTTTAAATTTATCTTACCTCGAACTTTTTTGGGCGAATCAAAGGTAATTTTCACTTGCCCGTTGACTGTTTGTCCAGCGTAGTACGTGTTCCATGGATTGTCCAGTACCACCTCGCAGCCTTTGAGACCCATTGTATTTTATTCGATTAACGTTTAAAAATAAATAAACTAATTTGTTTTGCCAACAAAAAATCGCAGTTTAGCCCCTTTTAACAGTGTTATGTTAAATCGTGACCTATTATCGATAGGCAACAACTTAACATTTTGATCAACTGTTATTAACGCATCATTCTATGACGATATATATCAATTTCAGCCCTGGTTTCTATTCGATAGACCAGTATCGAGTCGGTGATATCGACTATTAAAGCAAAGAGGAAGAACTTTTTTTTAGCGAAAACGTCTGTGAGCTATATTTGACTTTAAAATATTGTGAAATACAGTCAAATACGTATAAGTTAATAAGCCATAGTGTAGCAAATGTCGCTGTTTCGCAAACCGAAGAAAATACAGCGGCGCGTATTCTCCAGCAATGCGGACGAGGACGACAACGCGACGCCCATGGAGGTTGACGGGGTCTTGGAAACACCCCCTCCGCCCATAATTTCGCTATCCGGCAAGCGGGATAAAGAGAAAAATAAGAAAACTATTAAACAATCGGATGACAATGGCAAGCCCAAGGCGTTACTTAGTTTTGCTGATGATGGTGAGTGCACTTTAATATGAGGATTATTTGTGATAGATATTGATTGATTGGTTTCTATGTGCACAGAGGACGACGGGGAAGTGTTTCAAGTGCGTAAATCATCGCACAGCAAGAAAGTCATGCGAATGCTGGACAAGGAGCGACGCAAGAAGAAGCGCGAGGAGCGAGCAGAGCACACTGGACACAGCGGACATATGGGTTTTGAGAATGGTAGTACTCCACAGCATTTAGAGTCGTCCAGTGCTATTACTTCGGGTGCTGGTGCTGGTACTGCCAATTCTAGTAGATATAAAAGTACGTCGATAGCGAGCGACAATGCGAGCGTACAGAGTAAAAGTAAAAAGTGTGATAATGATATGATCCAAACCGAAATACGCACAGACGACTTTGTGGTAAGGTTATTATTATTCAATTTCTCTACAAAAAACAACAAACAATTTTTTACGATATAATTAAAAAAAAAAAAATGGAGCAGTTCAATTTTCTATAGGAAATCAGAAAATCTTGGATATGTCTTTGGCCTTAAAATACCCAATTGGCTATAACTAATGCTCCAGACAGAATGCAACCGCCTTAAGACACATCCTTGTTTATAAAGTAATCATACTGCTTATTGTAAATAAGTTGGAAGTTAAATTTAGTTTGCTTATCTAATTATTGCTTTCATCTAATCCAGATCTGTAAAGAATTAATGCACGTTTTCCTTTCAAAGTACACAGTTCGAGAAAAGCACGAATTAAATACAAGAATTTAATAATTCAATATTAGGAAGTTATAGTCTTTGTTTTTCGAGCTGTGTACAATTAATTTAAAAATCTTGAAATCGATATTTAAGTTCGTTTAATAATATTTGGTTTACTCTTGCTCCCAAAACTAGCTTGTGGTCAAGAAGTCAGAAACTCCTGATGTTGTTTTAAATGGACGTGCCGCCCTTTGTGCTGGCCGGGATGATATGAGCGAGGATGAACGCCTAGACGATAGGGATAGTGATAAAGCGGGCCACCGCTTCTCAAAGCCCGAGCACTTAAAGCAGATGCTGGAGAGCGGTTCAATTCCGGATGCAGCTATGATTCATGCGGCACGTAAGCGCAGACAGCGAGCGAGGGAGCAAGGTAAGACCAAAGGTTGAATTTAGGTAAACCATTTCTTAGTTGTGTATTGCTCTATAGGTGCCGGTGACTATATACCAATAGAGGAGCCCAAAGAGCCACCGAAGCTAAGCACACGTTTGCCACGTGAAGATGTCGAGGGGGATCAATCGGACGACGAGGAGCGCATGGATATGAACGACATAACTGGTCGAAAGGAGCGTGAAGAGCGTCGCGAACAGTTCTATGCCGTTGAAAATGATTGTATGTAGTAGTTTGACAGCCATATCGCTGTGTCTCCGACCAGACGTCGACTGCACGTCATTTTTGTAGATGCTAAGCATGTTTGGTACTTTGTCTAATCTTTGTTCAATTCATACCTTTAGTAACCGAGGAAGATTCCGATCGCGAAATGCACGAGTGGGAGAATCAACAGATACGTAAAGGTGTCACTGGCGCCCAGTTGGTGCACGCTCAGCATGAAACAGTGCTGTCACGTTTCATGATTAAACCGGCAGCTCCCAGTGGCAGTGGAGCCTTGGAACTGGAGGATGTGGTGCCACCATCAACTTCAACACTGTTGGAGCAGGCCTATGCAAAGAACACCTTCGACAAAAGCAGCACATTAACATCGGTGATGCGATCAAGTTTCCCCAAGCCCAAAAAGGAGAAAGCTAAGGCAACAGCTCTGCGGACGCCACAAGAGATGCGAACTGCGATCACAACCCGCCTCAATGAGCTGCAGGAACGCAACGACGATCATAGTGCCAGCATAGCACGCATTGCAGCCGAGCTGAAATCATTGAAACTGCAACAACTCGAGTGTCAACAGAATGCACCAACGGCAGCGGCTAAATACAAGTTCTATCAAGAAGTCAAATGTTATGTTAATGATTTGGTCGATTGCCTGGCAGCCAAATCGCCGGATATCAACGAGCTGGAGAAACGCGCACTGCAGCAGTACGGCAAGAGTCAACGCTATTTGGTCAATCGGCGTCGGCAGGATGTACGTGATCAGGCCAAGGAGATGGCGGAAGCATCAAGTAATTAAATAATAATCTCTTATCTAAACTGATACAACTCATGGCTTACTTCACATTAAATTACAGAAGCTGTTGCAGCTGCGCCACGACGAACGCCGGAATACGAGGAGCAAGTGCGTCGGGCCGCCGAGCGAGAGGGTCGTCGGACGCGTCGACGTTGTGAGCGAGAGCGCAACGACTTATTAGCCTCTCATTTGGACGGCATGTCCAGCGATGATGAGATTGCCGATCAACAGCAGGAGCAATGTCTGGCGGCCACTGCTCAGATCGAAACAGAAGCAGCGGAGGCCTTTGAAGATGTCACCGATGATTTCTGCAAAATCGAGCTGATACTTGTTAAGTTCTATGCTTGGCGCAAAACGGATATCAACTCATATCAGGACGCGTTCGTTAGTCTCTGTCTGCCCAAATTGCTGGCGCCAATTGTGCGTCATGAGATGCTATTATGGTCACCTCTGCTTGAAGAGTACACGGATATTGAGACAATGCATTGGTATCAAGCCTGCATGTTGTATGCATTCCAGCCAGATGAAACCGTTGAACGTCTAAAGCAGGATCCCGATGTTAACCTGGTGCCCTCGCTCATAGAAAAGATTGTGCTTCCCAAAGTGAACTGTGCGTACAAACAATCAAATGGTGGCGTCAAATTGTTAAACAAATATTTTCTTTTAGCTCTAGTTACAGAATGCTGGGATCCATTGTCAACGACGCAAACGTTGCGTCTTATTGGATTCATCAATCGCTTGGGCCGAGAATTTCCGCTACACAGCAGCAACAAGCAACTGAGAAAGCTTTTTGAGTCAATTATGGAACGTATGCGTCTGGCGCTCGAAAATGATGTATTTATACCAATATTTCCCAAGCAGTAAGTACAAATTGAGCATGTGCCATAATTTGATTACATTCGATTAATGAAAATTGTTTGTTAATTTTTTTAGGGTGCAGGAGGCCAAAGGATCGTTCTTCCAGCGTCAGTTTTGCAGTGGACTGAAGCTATTTCGAAACTTTCTCAGTTGGCAGGGAATTCTGGCAGACAAACCGTTGCGGGAGCTAGCCATAGGAGCACTCCTAAATCGCTATCTTCTGTTAGCCATGCGCGTGTGTACGCCGAATGATGCCATTGGCAAGGCCTATATAATTGTGAATACCCTACCAACTGTTTGGTTGGTGCCCAACAGCGATACGCTAAAGAATATGGAGCTATTCATTAACTATATTCGACAAACGTTGGAAAATTGTGATGCTAACAATCCATTGTTTATGTATGTATTTAAAAAAATTAACTACAACTAACAATTTCAATTAACATGTGTATTTTTCTTTTCAAAGGCAATCCTGTGAGAAGGCTAAGCAAATACTACAAAGACTACATAGCTTATAAAGTGCAACCAACATATTTACATACATAAATTAACCAACTACACTTATCATAATTAAATCTTAGCTCAATGATGGGTTTCTGCGTTTGAAACAGCAACAATCAAATACTCTTGATAGAAAGCTTAATAATAAAAAGAACACCATGTCCTGATATTGCATAAAACTTGGCTCAAAACTGTTAAAAATTATTATTATACTTTATAATTTGACGGGTATACATATTTTGCGTTTCATTCCAAGGAATTTAAAAACACATGCTTGACTACAATGACGGGGGGGAATCGAACCCAGTTTTTTCAAACTGAAAGTTCTAGTTATGTGACAGGTCGGCGACTCTAACCACTGAGCCACATGTCAATTGTAATATTTGGAGTGCGGTCAACAGCTAAATCAAATAAATTTCTATTCGAAATCTTTCATTAGTATTTAAGCAATTAAATCTCGATAGGGGACAAGTCGATAAACTTTCAATATAAAAAGTGATACAAATTCTAAAACGTTAGTTTTTTTTTTTAATAACTTTATTGATTGTATTCAGGAGACTTGTGTGCATAGCAATAATAAAAACAATTTTTAAATTATGTACACAATACTTAACAATTCCAAAATGCAAATTACTTCTAGCGCAGACCATAACCAATTAAAGTAAACTAATATTGAATTTTCTACCGCAACTTATTCAGTGCACAAGGAAGACTATTTCGTTTCTTTAATCAGCTTTAGAGACGGAGGCACGTGAATAGTTTTGGGCCAGTTCAACCACCTCCGTTTGCAGCGACTGCAATTGTTCGTTTACGGACTTGGACTCGGCACTGTCGGACGATGATTGCTGCAGCAATTTCAGGACGAGATCTGCAAGAAGACAACGTGTCAAATGAAATACATTTCAATGATTCCTGCTTCATCATACCATGATAACGCAGCAACAGCGCATTTTGAGGCTCATTTAAAGTGCTTCGAATGTGTTGCAATATGGCCGAGACAAATTTGCCTGATGCATGTAAAATGCAACCAGTGATTGTCGTAAAGAGTATTAGGGCAGCCAGGTGAAGTAACAGGGCTGGTTCATTGCACTCCAGCAGCTGTTGCAGCAGCTTCTCCTTGTGACTGACTATCAGTAGGCGATCTTTTTTCTTATCAACTTTCTTCACAATCATACTGCAGGCTTTCAGCACTGCCTCTGTGGCCAGCTCAAAATCATCGATGTTTTTGTTCAGGGCTTTGTTTTGTTCTAGTAACGCGTTGCGATACTGGGCATCTGTTGAAAGACGAATCAAAAGAGAAGCATCTACTTAAGTATGGTCGTGTAAAGAATCCTAAAAGGGATTCAGAAAACTTGATGTGTTAATTACCGCATTCTTGCACCAGTTTGATGCGTTGATCGACATTAAGGTTCGTTGACTTCACCGACAGATTGCACTCGGCTGCCACATAAAGCGTCAGTTCATTGCAAATATCATTGCCCAGGGATTTAAGCAGATACTTGACCAACTGCGATTGTGTGTCGCTGGGAAACAGTTTCAGGCCCTTCTCGTACAGACGTATGTCCACGAGCAATGTGTTGACGCGTTCCTGGATGGCAGCATGAGTCTGACGACGATTCGTTTGAGGTGTTGCCTCATACAATTCCTGGGCCTTGGCCAAAGCGGTCTGATTAAGTTGGCTATTGTTGGGAATGGAAATTGAGCAACATCGTAACTAACATTATGATAAACTTACTTTAAGAACAGAGCAGCAATTGGCTTGGCCAGGTGCTCCAGGCCCTCCTCCTCCAGTGTGATTTTAATTAGATTTGTTATATCTGAGGTTTTCACCAGCTCCAGCGGTTTACCAGATTTACGGCTACTGCCAGCGTTCGGCTGCACCGTGTCCTCCTCATCCTCGCTGTCGTGATTGTGAGCAGCCGCACGACCACGTTGATGTTTCTTTGTGGATTTCGTTTTAGTTTCACGACCCTGTGCGCCGCCACCTGCCTTACCAGAGGCAGCTTTCTTGCGACGTTCGTCTCGCTTGTCCAACTTGTCATCGTCAGCGTCGAAGGAAGCGGCAATCTGGTTGCCCTTCTGAGCCAAGGTTTTCTCCACAACATACTGCTGATACACGCCAGTGTCGATGGCTGCCTTGGCCTGAGCCTGCGCCATTTCCTGACATGGCTGCACCAGTTGTGCCAGATATGCCTGTGAGAAAACTGCAGACAAGGATTAAGGAAATCCGTTAAGCCTCTTAGCTTAGTTATCTTACCAATGCTATCCAAGAACACAAAACTACTGGGATTTAAATGCTTCTGGGCCATGATAGCATCAAAGGTCTCCTCAATGTCTTCCTCCGATAAATTGGATGGTAATATGGTGGACAAGTCCAGATATTGCTTAGTGGCACTGCACTCCATAAGTGCTGCCACCACAGTCAGGTCAATCAGGTGAGCGCCAAGTGCCACACGCTTGAGGAACAGGAACTGTTCGTTGGGAAACTGTTTGCGTATATACGCCCTGGCATCCGTTATGCCCAGCTTGTTAATGGCCTCGTATTCCAGGAAGCTGTTTTGCTTGTAGAACGAATTGACCCAGTCCGCCTGTGTCTTGGCATAAATGTGTGGAACGTACTGAGAATTGGCCAGCTTCGAGGTCACCTGACCAGCGGGACTGATTTCATCCAACAGAGAATGAAAGATCTTCTCCTGCACATTGATCTGCTGTAGAATTATGGCCACATTCGTTGGCTTTGTGATTGCTGCCAAGGCACCACGGATTTTAGCCTTGCAACGTTGAATGTAGGCCTGAGTGAAGAATACGCGCGGATTCGTGGCATCCTGGCGACCCTTGATGATCTTGCCCAGATGCTTTTCCACCACATTATGCTGCAAAAAGTCCGAGGGCAAATCAAACTGGGACGTTAAATCGGATATAGAGATTTCGCCACGCTGAGCCAATTTCTCGTTGATCTCCTGGGCAATATGCGTAATATAGTCCTCGTCGATAAGCTGGCCCAGCATAAGATGTATTTGTGGATTCTCCGCAGCAATTCGTTCCGCCAGCGTCACAATGCGGGACAGATCGACATTCAGGGCTTTGCTGACCTCCACAAGATTGGCTCGTCCGCCGTTGGCATACAGCTCATCTTGGATTTCGCGCTCCAAATGGTCGGGCGTTATATACTCCTTGCCATCGTTGGTGAACACAACGTCCAGCAGTTGCTTTTCCAGCAACAATGTCACGATTTCAATGCAATTTCGTTCAGAAAGCCTGTGCAGTGATAAGAGTTTGACTGTAAATCAAGGCAGCTGTTAGGTTGGCTGTTACTTACTTCTGAAGAGTGGACGTCAGCTGTGCCTTTTGAAAATCGGCTGCCAAACGTTTAATCTCATCCCAGTCGTTGCCCATTTTTATTTACTCTTTGGATTTGTAATATTTTTATTTTTATGCAAAATCTGACCGAATTCCAATTAGGAATCTGACGCGTCAACAAAATCTCTGTGCTATCGGCAAGTTATCGATAAATTGATTCAGCTGTCAACAGCTGTTTCAGTTTTAGTATTTTTGGTTTTGGATTTTTATCACTTCCGACGTACGGTCACACCTTGTACTTACAATATTATTTTTTTTTAATTCAAATTTAGATGAAAATTCGGCATAGACAATGTTAGTTTTTATGTATAAAATGTGTATAAAGCAAGCTATGTGTTAATAACACTAACTGTGCCAAGATGTCGATATCAAAATTATTCGTGAAAGTTTTCAATGAAGACATTTTCGAGCACCTTGAGCAAGACAACTACAACTCGGACTTGGAAGATGACTTTGATGGAGGCAACTGCTCCACAGTACCGGATACGCGAGGGCCAAAGCTTAATGAGCTCTCCGTGACAAAGTGTGTGAATGGTCTGATATAGACAGGAACATTTACATATATTTATGATTAATTTGCAGGCAAATGATCATTGTTAAAAACTGGCTAGAGGACAAATTTCAACAGATACAAACAGATAGCAATGAGGAAATACGCCGTCTCTATATAGACACTGAGGCTCGCATTGGCCCTGAATTGGCAATATTTGATGTGGACTATACGACAACGGTGCGTGTGTCCTCCGACAGGCTGGCCTTGCGTTCCCAGGGCAGTTTCAACACAGTGCGCGCAAATTGTTGCGTTTATGGCGGTCGTTGGATGTATGAGGTAATCATAGCTATTAAACGGGAGTGGGGATGAGTTGGTTGGTGGTTGTTTGGTCGACGGTCAATGGCATTGAACTGTCCAAACTCAATATATGTAGTTTGGGAGTGTGGGTTGCACGTGCGCGTTATCGTCAAATTGTAACACTTGAATCCTTGATGCCTTCCATATAGATTCACCTGCACACCAAGGGTGTCATGCAAATTGGATGGTCGTCGGGCACTTGTGCATTTAATGAGAACAGTGGCGTTGGCGATACGAAGTTCAGCTACGGATATGACGGCAGCAAGCAACAGGTCTGGCACATATCCACCAAGAAGTAAGTATAATGATTCAATTGTTTACTTTTCCAGTGGATTCAATGTAACACATATTTGCAGATATGGCGATAAGTGGCAAATTGGTGATATCATTGGTGTCACCATCGACGTGGATCGCGAGATTATTGAATACTATCGCAATGGGCGCTCCATGGGCGTTGCCTTTGACAAGATCCAACGTGGACCGGGCATTACATTTTTCCCGGCCATCTCGCTCGGATATACACAGGGCGTTCAGGCCAACTTTGGTAATCGGCCATTTGCGTATCCTGTGGCTGGCTTTCAGCCAATCATGGCACGGCCCATACTGAAGCTGCGTCGGGCCAACTTACTATTGGACTACCTCATCAACTTGGCTGGCATATTCTCGCATTATAATGCACAGTCGAGCAATTTAAAGAGCGATTCAAACTGCGAAATGCGAGTGTCCACCAAGAAGACAGTCTATTGCATATTTGCAACGATGCTGATAGAGCGTTTTACGAATGAAGTCTTTGATCCATATATTATTGAAGATGTTCTGTTAACGCGCATCTCAAATATGACGACACTGGCGGCTGAAAAGGAAAATCCTCACAGTGTACTCAAGGGTCTATTGTCGCTTCTTTGGAACTTTATGGAAGCCGATGAAATCAAGTTTGTGCTGCGTAAATTGGTCAATTCTCTGCTGGGCACCTTCACGCACACGGTTCAGGGCTTGGACTATGAGAAGCATCGCCAGGCGCTGAGCGTGATGCACTGCATCTGCCTGCACGAGCAATCGCGCAAATATCTGCTCGAGAGCAAGCTTTTTAAAAAGCATTGGTAATTATAATTTGAATTTAAATATTAAATCAATATATAATCATTTGTTTTTATTTCGTTTCCAGTTTAGCCTTCTTTTTATATATACATCCGCTGGAGTTTTATATATTGGCGGATCTGCTACCTGACTATATGGCCTGGACACAGGGCATTGATGGGCCCAAGGACAAGTATCTAAATGTTGTGGAGAAAGTGCGCAAATTGACGGAGAGTCTGTACGTCGTCCAAAAGGATTTCCTCAACACGCTGATGAACAACAAGGATGGTAGTCCCGATTCTCCCTCGAGTCGTAAACTATTTCTCACCAAAATGCGACGATATGTCATCGATCTGAGCATGGAGCAGCGCGTAAGCTATTCCCATTGGCACGTTGTTCGTCTAACCTAAACTAATCTTTGCTAATTGTCTGTGCAGCCGTTTCATGCTTTTTTCTTCATGCAATCGAGCATTCAGCATCCATTGGACGCACCGGTGGCACTCGCCTTTGTTTCCATTTTAATCGATCAGGTGCGTACGCTTTTCAAGGAGGAGCTGCCTAGTCACGTTATGGAAGTGAACGCCGATTTCTTTATGGACGGCACTTTTGACTATATGCATTTTGACCGTGTTGGGGGCGTTCTGTCGCATCTTCGGAAGGTCCATAGAACCGATATCGATGCACATTTTGGCACAGAGCGAACCCAGCAAATCTATGACGAGGATCGCAATTCAATAAGAGCCAACGAAGTGGGTATGTATTAACCAATTAAACCTGATTAGCTTGCCACATTTGTAGAGATCAAATATTTACAGACACCACGCTCTACCTGCTAGGCGAAAATATCAACAATATGGCAGTGATTGGACATGCACAGGGGGCCAACAACTCGACCTTTACCCACTTTCTCAATCCGCGAGTTCCACAAAACACTGACGCCGCTCCAGGCAACTCGGCATCCGAGTCAAGCATCTGCGAGCTGATGGATATCTGCATCCTGTTCTACTATTCGGCCGGACACAAGTATATTGTGAAGATCGCAGCGGTGAGGGATGAAATAGCAACACTCAATGAGGTCCTAATGGAGACCAAATACTATCGCGAGGATATCGAACGAAAACTTATGGCACTGGAGGAGCATGCGAATGTCTGTATGAATGAGAATCATCAGCATGTCATGTCCGAGTTGCGTTCCAAATTCAGCCAACGACAAAACGTGTTTGCGGTAAGTGCATTCAATATAATTTTAAGAAAATTGTTGTCTACATTTTGTGCTTCCTGTTCACAGACTCGGTCAATATCTCTGGCGAGGAAACAGGTTTGGCTGCGTGCCGTCGCCTTGAGCAGCCAGCGTCGTGCGTTGTTCATATGGCTCCTGGAGCGCACCCTGCGTTCCTTATCGGTAACAGCCAGATTTTATATGATACAAAACCCATTTTTTCTGTTGCATATACGGGCCAATGTTAATCTAGTCTATTTGTCTTTATAGAGCGCATCACTCACTGGACCACTGTTTTCCTTTGTGCCTGAGGTATACATAAATACGTTACCCATTTTGCTGGACACTGTTATGGACTTTAGTCATCACGATGTACGCGTCCAGTTTGAGGTATCGGATTCCGAGTGCAGCGTCAATGCCGCCGCTGAGTTTCTGGCCATGCATTCGGCGGATTCGCGTATTGTGCTTGCCTCATGCAAGGATTCCCTGCTGCAGGCATTGGGCACACTCACGTGCCACAAGAGTGGAGTACGAGCATTGGAGCGTGCCTCGAAACGGGCTCAGGCTGCCTTAGTTCGCGCCCTTCTGCGTCCGTATGAGAATCGTGCCTGGGGTCAAAGCAATTGGCTGCTGCTGCGCTTCTGGCTGGGCGAGGGATATGCCTTTAAGGATGCACGCCAGCCCAGCGTGTGGCAAGGTGGCTCACAGCCCTTGAATCAAGGCTTGTGCCGCAGTCGATCGCGAAATGAAACGCACACTGGATTACTGCATAATGTGGCACCGGCAAATCCATCGAAACATTTTCAGCGCTTAATTGGCTCCAAGCTGTATGAGGACGAGCCGTTTGCCACCACATTCCTGAACTCTGTATTGAGTCAACTGAATTGGGCCTTCTCTGAATTCATACTGCTGCTGCAGGAGGTTAGTTTCAGGTTGCTTCTGGTAATATAAAGTCATTGCTAATAATCTTTGTCACTTTTGCAGATTCAGAACACGGCACAGCGTCAGGAGAACACACTCTTTGAGCCCAAGCAACTGAAGATCTGTTCCATGTGCTTTGAGCTGACGGTGTCGCTGATGCGTTGCCTCGAAATGATCTTGACCGTCGCACCGGACATTGTGGCCGATGAATCCCGGGCGAATAGCGACTTGCTATTGAATCGAATTTGCCAGCTTATCAGTCAGGTGCTGTCACGGGTTACAGTGCCGCCGGGATGCTTTCAGTTTGTGGTGGACATGTGCTCCGCTGATCTGAATGCGGTGACCCACTTTCCCATCATTAGTGCTGCGCTGGGCATATTGTTGGCCTTGTTGCGCAACGAAATGAACAGCGATGTTACCCCACAGAAGGTGACGCGCATCTCGCGCGCCTTTCTAACCGATCCCAGCTTTCAGTTTGCCACTCTGGAGTTTGCGCTGGGCGAGATACGCACACCACTGCTGGAGCAGAAGGAAATTCCACGCGGTAACTTTGATCCCTCGACGCGCCCGAATATTGATCCACTGACTAACGATGTCCGGGTGCCGCATATTAATAATTCCAAGCGCATACGCGCTGATCCGCCTATAATTAAATTTGCCCTTAATGATTGTGAGTAGTTTGGGCATCATTAGTTATCATTATCAAAACCATTACTTAAATGTATCGTTGTATAGATCCCACGCACGTCTCTCCGGATGAAATCGAAGATGTGCGTCGCCTGATTGAGAATCTGCGCATCAAGCAGTCTCTGCTGTCAGATATAACGCTGCCCTCCGAGGATTCGTTGTGCCCGATTTGCTGTGCCAAGCCCATCACTGCCGTATTTACGCCCTGCAAGCATCAATCGTGCAGCGACTGCATTATGCAGCACATGATGAACTCCAAGGTATGCTTCTACTGCAAGACAACCATACAGACCATCGAGACACTGGACGGCACGCTCATATACTCCAATCTGGAATCGGGTCAGACGCCAGTGAGCGAGAGTACTTGAAAATCCCACCGTTAAAATAACCACCAAAATCCTTAAACACAAACAAATTCTAGTCACTTTCCGAACGGATGAATTGCTACGCTTCAAATGTGGTTACAACACATACATTACATATAGTAAATAGATATATATATATATATTTTTATTTTGGTTTTATTTTGTTTGTATATGCTTGCATTATTTCCTCAATGTGATATGCTAAAGTGCAATTCAAGAAAATGAACACAAACAGAAACAAAAACAAATTGGAAATGGAATAGTTAGCACATTATTTAATTTATGATCTCCAGCATTTACTTTCTGATCTTATTATTTTAAGAATAGTTAATTAACTAACAGTATTTAATGTATGTTAATCTAATATATTCATATTTTTTTGTGTTCATTATGCATTTATTGAGAGTGAGCGGATAGTATAAAAGACAATTGTTAATCAAATTAATAAATTTAATTGCTTGGGCATTTGTTAACCAACTAAAAATTACAGTGACTAGTAATATAAACAAATTCAGACAATTTCCTAATACAATTAGCGTCGCTTTTCCCACATCATTTTAAATATTCATCTTCTATAAACATATTATGTATTTATGGCAGGACCTAAAGTTGATGCATTTCTGGAAATACATACAAATAGAAACTTTTAATGCCCGTTTTGTACTTGTTCATTCTTTTGCCTTTTCATTTGCACACCTATTTATTTTTAAATATAATTAGTACTTTAAAGCATTTACTACTACAAATATACTGTTATTAAATATAATACATTTATAAGTAAATATAATGTTTACCATTTAGTATACAATATATTCGAGCACATTTATGTCTACATATATGTGTCAGGTGGTGGTTCCAGGATGTGTGAAGCCTTAATATAACAAAACTTCTTTAATTTTTCTTTTGTATTGTCATTTTCGAGAGGTCAAGAAATTGCGTATCTTGTGGTTTAACATTTAACAACTATAAAATACGTAGTAGATATATGTCCATACAGTTGGTCAAATAATTGTTTTGACAAATTTATAAAATGCACAAAGTTTTGAGAATTTATTCTTCATTGTCAATACGATCTTTTGACATACTGTATGTATATTTTAAAACAGTTGTGTTTCAAGAGCTTATACAAGACTGCGAAATAAGGCCCCAATGAAATAAGATAAAAAAAAAATGAAATAAGGCCCCAAAAAAATTTATAGGAAACAACAACAACGATTTCTTATCAAATTTGGGGTGTTATTTCCCTTTTTGGGGTTTTATTTCATTAGGGCCTTATTTCATATGAAATAAGACCCCAAAAGAAGAAATGAATTGAGAACCCAAAACCTATTTTTGGGGCCTTGTTTAATTTTTTTTCTGAAATAGGGCCACAATATATTATATGGCGAGGTTGTCAATATATCGTCAGCAAAACATTTGTAAATTCGCCTGACCATCCTCTTTAAGTAATAGAGGCTTTCAATTTGGAATCTAAGTGGACTTCGTTTATGCTTACAAAGGATAAAGCAAATTCACTGCCATTTTACACGGCTTGTTTTTTTAAAGACCAAAAACAGGCTTTTTGTATATTTTCGCCTTTAAAAATAATAAGCAAAATACAGATCTTTAAAAATAGTCCCGAAAGGTTGCTTTAACCAGCTCGAAGTGATCTTTATTCAATATTTTGACCAGGTAATTACTTTATATTATTGAAAAAAAATCATGTCAATCTTAGCGCCGCGGACGAAATTGTATACAAAAAATCGAGCGATTTTTTCATTATCTCTTAAAATTATATTTTTGCCATGCAAACATTTAAAAACTAGTGCTGAATGTAATGTATAAAATAGCACCCCAATTTTATTGTTTTTTTTGGGGTCTTATTTCATATGTGAAATTGGGGTGTTATTTCATTATGAAATAAATTTGGGGCCTTCTTTCATTTTCTCTTTTGGGGCCCTTTTTCATTGGGGCCTTATTTCCTGCAGCCTTTATACAACACTGTTAGGTAGACATTGAAAGCCTAAAAATGTACGTACATATTCCAATATACTAGGTACACACAGATTATGAGAATCAACAACTAACTAATCTCTAATAATTGCTCTCTTTCGACTAAAAAGCGCGCGGGAACATTGAGAACATTGAGAAACACATACGATATGAAGAGTTAGTCAGTTGACTTAATTGTCTAGAGCAGATTACAGGCATTTGAGTGCATGCGATGCGAGTGTCTCCCATTGCCGTGTCCAAATCCACTGCAGCATTGGTGTGTAATGGGACCGGAGGTGCGAGGATGCTGGAAACTCTGACTGTTGCTCAGCTTGGGCTCGTGCACCGCATGATGGCAACTGGGTGCATGGCTGTGCCTGTCAAGACTCCAATTAAAATGTCTGACATAATATAAGTAATGTACTGTTTTCTTACCCATGATTGCAAATACTCGAATCGGATATGGAGCTGGGCATGGCGCGACTCAAAGCTTGTGGCGGTGGCGGTGGTGGCAGGAACAGTGGACAGCCACCAGATGCCAGGTCATCGCCACCACCATCGTGTCCGAAAATGGGCAGACGCATATTGGCTGCCTTGACCGTGGACTGGGACTGGGACTCCACTTCCTGCGCCTCCTCAATCATTTTGTCCAACTTCTCCATGGCCTTCGTTTGCTTGGCGGCCAGAAAAGCTTTGCGTGCCGACTTCGACATGGAATGGGGTCTGAAATGTAGATAATTATAGATAATATCGAGTTCAAATTTAGGCCGTGCTCACCTGGCTGGTGCGGAACTGGAACGATGCGGTGGTGGCGAATGCAAAGATATCGATGTCATGGAATCTTTGGTTCCCGGTCGGCTGTTGCCGCTGTTGGCCTGGACCACGGCCGGAGCTGTGCCCACCAGGACAAGCGGTGACTTTGGCCGGCGCATGGGACAGACACCAGGTAAGGGAGCGGGAATGGGAGCCATACCTTTGATGGCCTCCTTGGATGTACTGGCGATGTCAGCGACTGACGGAGGCGACGGTGTTGCGGCTGCTTCCAAGGTGGTGCTGGTGGAGAATGTGATTTTCCTAATTAGAGTGAAAGTTATGTTCAGCTCATTTTACGATCTGAGCTCGGACTTACTTCATCTTGGCCGCCTTGTCCCGATCCAGGGATGCATTGGATGTGGATGGCTTCAAGGCGGCGCTGCTGCAAGTGGCCGTTTCGCGAGCTGGTGCCGTTGATGGAGGCGTCAGCTGATCCATGGCGGCCAGCTCCTCGGCTGTGAACATGTCCGGATTGCTGGGCCTTGGCTTCGGCGGTGCACTGCCAATGCGAAACGGAGGAGTCGGACTGAAGCCACACGGGGATTGGCCGTTGTTGTTCGAATTGGCCAGCGAGCCGCGTGAGATCTGCAGATCCTCGAGAAACTCCTCGGTGTCCAGTATGAGTGAGCCAAAGATGTCGCTGGGTGAGCGCATGAACACGTGACCAGTGGAATTGGAGCGGGATTCGCGGCGCTTGTTCTGCTCTGGACAACAACTGGCACCGCCTGCACAGCTGCGCACCGGGGAATTGGCAATGCTACGCCTGGCCACATCCTTGAACGTGACCGGCGAATAGATGCGACTGCTGCGCTCATCTATGGCGGACACCATTGCGGCTGTGCTCGTGGTTGTGGCTGCCGCTGGCACATGATGAGCCAACGCCGTCGCGGCGGCCACTGTGCCGCTGGCTCCCAACACCACATTGGCCAGCGATGCCTGGCCAGGAGGATCGACTGGCGGCGGCGGCGGTGCGACAGGTGTCAATGGCTTGGGAGCTGGCATTATCGCTTTGGGGATCGGCGTTAGCGGCGGCGCAGCGGACATCGGATGCAGCTGTAGCCCAGAGGTCAGTTGGAGCGGCAGGCGATTCTCGCGCTCCTCCAGCCAGTAGGTCTTCATGGTGCCCTTGCCCTTGACATCGATCTCACCGCGCTCGAGTATCTTATAATTGGGTCCAATTAGCACCTTCGTCGACTCCGATATGTGTATTTTCATGGCAATGCTGGTCGACTCCATTCTGGAGGCGGTATTGACGCTATCTCCAAACAGACAATAACGCGGCATCTTTAATCCCACAATGCCAGCGACGACGGCGCCCGAATGAACGCCCACACCTGGATCAGAGATACATATTGGAAACAGTAACAACACTCTAGTCGAAAGGGGCGACGAGTACGAGTTACTATACGATCACTAACTTAGATATCCTAGAAATGTATCTTGAATCACTTCCAAGTTAATTATCCCATCGGGATGAAATTTTCAGGGCAGATCCGAGCTGGGTTAAGTAAATAGCGTACCAGAGCTCAACGCTAAAGCTTTAAAACTACACAGAAAAAAAAATGCCATTCTAAAATCAAGTATAAAATACTTAATTTAAGCTCGCATTTTTTAAGTATGTATTCAGGATTAAGCTGAATAATCAAGCCTGTATCGGGATTAAAATGGGAATAAACACATTTGCTGAGCGCGAGAGGAAAATTCTCTCTCGGCCTCTCTCATTTCAACCGGTCCGGTGGCTCAATGGTTAGAGTCGCCGACTCCAGTTGGAAAAAAATCTGGGTTCGATTCCCCCCGTCAATTAAAAAAAAAAAGGTAAAATAAAAAAACTTAAAAAAAAATATTTATAAGAAATATCTATTAAAAAAAAAAATTGTAAAAATAAAAAATGTTTAAATGTAACGAAAAAAATTACAATTAATACAAATTTTTAATGATTTTTAAATTTATGATTTTTATTTTTTTCTTCATTGATAATAATTATTTTTAAGTAATTTTATAAAACTTAGACCGTAATCATTATTTTTGATCAACAAAAAAATAAAACTCAAAAATAATGATTATTAATGATTTTTATTTTTTTTGATCAAAATAAAACTCAACAGTAATTTACGTCTTCTGTGTTAAATTTTTTACCAATATTATTTTATATCCTTATAAATGGACCCTAAAGCTACCTTCCAGCAAATAAAGAGTCTTTATACCACATAACTCTAAGATTTGTTACAGGTGAACGGATAGACAGACAGACAGACAAGTCTAAGTATATCAACTTGCTGATCAAGAATATTTATAACTACTTTATGGGGTTTGCCACGTCTACTTCTGCCTGTTACATACAATCACTTAAACCTATAAAACACGTTTAAAGTTGGATGGGATAAAGTTGACTTACGTATTCTTAAATGTTGTCCCGTTGAGGGATCCTTCAAATCGGTTATTGCATCGACCATATCCAGGGCCATATCACAGACTCTCTCGGCATGATTTGCATCCTTATCCGGTGCTCCAGCCACGACCATATAGGCATCGCCAATCGTTTCAACTTTGTAGACCGAATTGCGTTCGGTTAGAGTATCAAATATTGAGTACATGGCATTCAACATGGATACCACCTCCATGGGCGTAATCCGACTGCAGATCTCGGTAAATGTCACAATATCCGAGAACAAAATCGAAACACTGTCAAACATCTATGCGAAAGATTAATGTAAGTGACTTTAGTATCTCATTGCGAATTGTAAATATTATAATAGATAAAATTACAAGGGTAACAAAAATAATAATAAAATCAAACAGGAATAAGGAAACAGGAATAATAGATAAAATTACAAGGGTAACAAAAATAATAATAAAATCAAACAGGAATAAGGTTGGAATTAAATAAAAAGCAAGAAAATCTTATTGTTAAGTTAATAAATTTTAGGATGAAAATATATATGATATTTCCAACTTCTTCTGGTTGCAAATAATATAATAATGTGAAACAGTTGCAGGGAAAATTTCAAGGGTCGAAATCAAAAATATTTTATTAAGAATAGCTCGATTTTTAATTTAATATTTTTGATTTCGGATTTATTTCTCCCAATTTAAATTTCCTAGTTATGTGAATTTCTATCTATAGTTTTGTTTTCATAATATTTCCCCCTTAATTTGTATATTACAATTCTGATACGGATTTAGTAGACGCACCTCACAGGTATCTATGGGATTCTCGCCACGTCGCAGACGATCTGCCACCTGCTTGGGTATCATCTGATACAGCAATTCGTCGGTGCGTCGCATTTCCTCGTCCAGTTTGCGCATGGACTCCTCCAGCTTTTTGGACTTTTGTTGCTCCTGATCCAGCGCCAGTTTCAGCTCCACAGACTGCTGTGTGCCCGCGAGCATAAGATCTCTGCTGAAATCGTGCATGGACAGATCGTTGATATAGAGGCCTGTGGTGATCAAGGATGTTAGATCGGGCATCACTGGAGTGCCCAGAAACATGATCATGCGCCAGTTTTCCATATAAACCATTTGACCTGAAAATGAACTTAAAATTCATATATGGAACAAAGTTAGCCCACCTTAAACGTTACCTTTGAGTCGGAGTGACTTCTCTGGTTCGCTGCCATCATCATGTAGCATCAAATCCTCATTTTGTGCATCAAAACGCTCTGTCACCGGATCCACGGTAACCAGCTCGAAAATGTTGTTTGTGCGATTCAATATCTATTAATTAGTTTAATTACCGCAATGTTGCATACCAAAACAATGCGAAGTACATACGGTTTGGAACTTGAATGCAATTAGTGGTCGCACCAAATCGAACCAGGCTGTAATCTTCTTGCCCAGCAGCTCCGGTAATATGACCATCAAAGAGTTGCCAATGCTGCGCACAACCATATCAGCGCTATGGACAGAAGAGAGTGAAGGAAAAGAGGGTGGAAAATGTCGTGAATAAGGGAGCAGTGTTATTTTATTTATTGATTTAATGTCAACTAAGAGTGGTTGACCATAAGTACTTTTAAAATTTTAAATTCAATTAAGAATATAATATGATATTAAATTGTTATCAATTATAAAGAAATTTAAATTTTGAACTGCAGGGATAAAAAACAACTTATATATTAAAAATTTATAAAAATTATCCAATATTTGTTGTATGAATTGGGAAAAATCCAGAAAAACCCAATAAGATCAAAAAGTATTAGTAGTAATATTTAGTGGGTTTACAAGTAATAATATTAGTATTATAGTTTTCACACTTTTTATTACGTACTTAAGAAAAGAATATGTTTTATTATCAAAATAAAAAAAAAGCAATTTATAATTTTAAATGAAATACTTTTGATGAAATTAAGTAAATATTTAATAACTAATTTAAGATTAAACTTAAATTATACAATTTTCTTTTGTTTTAGAGAAGAAAAGAAAAAATGATTTCCCTTTTATTTCACTCTTTTCTGAGTTTTATCTGATGAATTCTCAAATTTTCAAGTTAGTTTTAGAGCAAGAACTTTCACTTACCCAAATACAATGCAAAATGGGAATATTTCGAATAGCACGTGGGCGCTGATGGGCAAATGCTTCTCCTCGCGGGTCATGGCCAGGGAGGCGAGGGTGAAAGCGCGGTTGTCGAATGTCAGCTGAAAGGTGACGTGCACCGTATCGAACAAGATTTCCTCGCGCACCAGCTCAATGTGCATCTCCTTGTGGTAGAAATACCGTGCCACCTCCCGTATTTGGCCCATGGTGTAGTAGACAAAGCCACGCCTCTTCGACCGATAGTGCAACGTGAGTCCCTGTTTCGTCTCGTTCTCACAGATGAAGCTCGGCGCTCGCATGCGCGGATAGGAGAACTTGAGATACTCGTGCAGATTATCCAGGCCATTGAGAAAGTCTCGCATGTGGCGGCCCAGCACGGAGAGAACCCGATCGTAGCCATATTGACCCACAAAGCCAACAAAGTAGACGCCCAATCGATCCATAAACTCGCGCTCCGATACGCCCAATACCTGTGAAAAATTATTAGATTAAATGGAAATGTCTATGTTAGAATTAAGTACAGTCAAATCACTCTATAACGGCCTTCACTCTATTTGAGCTAGGATTCTCTATAGAAAATATAAAATTATATATTTAGTCGAGAATCAGATTGCATTCTAATTGTTTTTAGCAAAGTTTCTTTAGGTACGTTATACAGCAGTTTGATTGTATTTAATTTGGTCGCTTTTCCCCACCGTTTGCGCCTTCTTGGCCAGCTTCTGGAGCAGGTTCTCGGGATAAACCTGATGCACGCTGAATGAGGGTGAATCGATGCCCGCCTGTCGTCTTATATCTTCCCATTTTTCCTCGCCGTACACGGACTTGATGTACTCGGATAAATTCTCCAACAACAGTCCATACATTTTGTCAATTCGGTTGAGTTAAGTAAGTGTTCCACAAGATGACCTTAATTTTGGCACATTGCTATGTGATTTATTGGAAAAGACCTGTTGATTAAAATGAAATAAAATATGACTTTAAATAATTGCAATTTATTGGAAATACATATTTACAAAATTCACTTGAACCCTTTTCTGTTGTTTCACATTAAGTATACGCCCCGAGGTTGGTTTTATAATTTGCAATGGAGAATTTGCATAGGTATTAGGGTAAGAAGTTTTAGCCAGCTCTGCTTGGCATTAGATTTCTTGAATAACTGTGCGCAGTTTGGCCAATCCTCCAAAGGCCACCGACCAATGTTGACTTTTGTGCAATGCGCCAGACATTTGGCGCCTCATAATTTATGCCAGCCCCAAGTGAAATCAGTTGATGTCTATCTTTTTCTTTTTGTTTTTCTTTTTATTTTGCAGTGTTGCCTTTGGGGAATATGTCAATAGATTGGCTCGTCTTTTGATGCCTTTTTTCCATCAAAGCCATCGTCACACTTTGCTTTAAATCAACAATTGTGCGGCCAAGTGATACAAATTCGTTGTGAATTTTATTTTTTATCCCATATTACGAACTCTTCATTTCTTATGGTAGATGCGAAATATGCAGTTCTTTTTTAAACTAGAGTTTTACTAAGAATCTATCTACGAGTTAGTTGCTTTCTTTTGCTTATCGCTTATATTACTCAAATACCCTTCAATCTACGCTATCTACGAGGTATCAAACTGAAGTGCTTTTAAATCGACCAACTTAAGTGAATATTATTCTGTCTCTGTTTGTGAATAAAAAAAAACATTATACAGCGCAACAAGATGCTAATTGCATTTTATTCGCTTTTACTTTACAGTATGAGAAACCTTTCAGAGATTCTGCTCATCGTTGAGTGTTGCAGCAAGTAGGGAAAATGGAAAAACATTTTCCGCATACACCAAGTAAACTGACTTGGTTATAAAAAATGTATAAATAATAATGTTGGTATGCATGAAATGCAATTAGTTGTTCAGACCTGCGGCTTAATTTCTCTGGGACACTCAACAAGTGAAACAAGCCAAGTAGAAAATATGCAATCCTATTCTCACAGTGGGCCATCTACCCTAACGAAATTATAAAGTTTCACTCAATGCGCTATAAAGGAAGAAAGTTCAATAATGTTTCTTATATTACTTCTTATGCAGTTTTTTTTTAATGTGTACGTAAATATAAAAATAATGTCATGTAATTTACAAATAAAAACAGAAGCGTCTTCAGTTAAAAACAAATCAAAAGCTTGCAAAAAAAAATTGGTAAAAGTTAATTTCCCAATAATTACATAAAAAATACTTTAAGGACAAACATAAGATAAAATTAATAATTTAAAACGTAATTTTAAAATTTGAATGATTCTCTGGTCATTTCTCCCACTGTGGCAGGCAGTGCATTTGCGTGAAATGGTTTTTTATTTTTCAGTTAACAATTTAAACTAATTTCGAACTGCAGTCAGCGGGCTGTTTTACCATAACTTGCATTGCGACTTTAATTGGCTTCCTAAATGGCTGTTAAACCGACAAAGTCAATTTATTTGTACATATTCAACAATTAAGTGTAAATGCGCAGGACAATTGTTATTTATACGATGGCAAGGCTTTACCTTTGCCACTTTGCCACTTTGCCACAGTCTTGTTGGAAGTCTGGGCAATGCCTGGGCTTGAATCAACGCTGATTCAATTGCTTTCAAAGGCCACCTGCAGCTGCCACCGTAATTGGCATATATTCAAAGCTCGATTGCCTTGGCAGTCCTCAAGAGTAACTTGCATAATAAATAAGAGAGACTTGCAACATATGTTATTACTTGGTTGCAGCCGCATATGCTCGTGTCAATTGGTAGTCATACATATGTATGTGTATGTAGGCCATTATAAGTTGTAAATTGAGTTATGCACTCGAGCACATTCAAAGTCGAATGTGAATAGTCGACGGATAGATGAGATGAGTTGAGTTGAGTTGAGACTCCGTCTTGCACCTCAAGGCTGCATTTGCTTACAATGTGCTGTAAATTACAGTCCACAATTTGCGGCGCCACAAAATGCGTCCTGGCATAACAGATGAGACTGCAGCTAAATTGAATGTGTCAGGCACAAGGTGAGTAACGGAACACTAGAGAGTAACGGAATAACTAATTTGCTTATAAATATTCTATTTAATAAATAGATCGAAATTGTCAGCAAGGACCTTAAGCGTATCCTTCGATTGTTGCTTCAAGTTGAACACTTCTTAAGCTACTTAAGTCGACCATACATCAAGAAGCACAAATCTCACAAGCAAATACGCCATAGAAAGCTGCAAACAACAAGATTATTCGACTGAAAGATACCCCTTCATAAGTCGGACACATTAAATTTGAATTTATCAGCAAGCTGCATCTCTAGATAAATTATTCGTTTTATATTTCACATTATATTATATGCTTAAATTAATGACTTTCTGCTATTATACCCGCTTTCTGCACGTGCACAGGGTATTGGGATAAATAAAAATCCATTATTCTCACTTTGCATTGCCTTATTTACGCTTTATTGCCATTTGTTTTGTCATAAACATATTTCATTGTATTCTTTATGGTTATCCACACTCCTACCAACAATTTTCCCATTCACAAATTTATCACTGGGGCAAATCATAAAAAAAATACATAACCGAATGTGAAACCGAAAAGACCAAAGTAATACATTTATGGAAAATCAAGTGAGTTATTTGCATTTTCCTCTCGCGCTTTTCGCTTCATTGCATTTTGATGAAATTCGATAGGAATTGTATTCGATATTTATTAAAATAAATGTAATACATATGTACATCAATTGAATACTCTTTAGAGTCAACAATATTGCTCAATGAATATTGACATTTAGCCCAGATTGCTTTATTTGAAATTTTTGATTAGGTTTCTATGTTTTTATATTTAATTTTTATCCGGCTTAAATTTAATTGCCCATAACAATTCTTATAAACGAAAACACAATCCCTTGACGTCAGTATGGTAAAATGGACAAAATGAAAAGACTTTTCTCTGCTCATTTTCATTTTATGTTGCCGTTTTATTTTCGTGTTTTTGGAATGGTTTATAAAAAACAGCAAAGCTAACATTAAAGTAGATAAATCTTCATGAAATATAGATAACAAAAATAAAGCAAAAATCTTTCCAATGTATTTATAAAACAAAATTATCTGCGAACAATGAAATGGACAAAACAAGCTCTCAAAAGCCAAAATTCTAGCAAAATTGTCAACACACAACATTGCAGATTGTACATAAAAATTAACAACAATAATAGTTTAAAAAAAAAACTCTTAGTTTTGAAAATATTTGGCATTGAGAATGGAAATCAGTAAACGCCCTCAAAACACTTGTGCCACACAGATCATAACAATGTCCAAATTCTGTCAACTCGTTCGGCTTTAATAATAATATATTTTTATTACATTTTCCTATGCCTCGTTTCTGACAAGCAATTACGTTGTGGCTTTTATTCATGAATGGAATTATACATGTATACATACATAGGTGTATATACATATTTGGTATAGGTTGTCTATTTTGTATACATTTTGCCAAAATAATAAACAGGATGTGAGTCTGTTTTATGGTGACGTCAGTTGCCTATTAAAATGTTGTTGATATCAGTGCAAATTGCAGAAAGTCTGTTTAGGTGAAAGGAAACGCAATAACATGAATTTAAAGTGTATTCTTATTTTAAATACTATGTCCATGCAATTCCAACTAATGATGCTAACCGAATTGTTAGCAAGAATATTGTTGAACCAACCATAAAATGACTTTGCTGACAGAAATTGCACATTTCCCAGTGAAATGTCAGAAGCATGCCAAAATATGAGCTGATATTAAACTTGCAACAATTTTGGCTTGTGGACTGCAACCTATTTGAGACATTGTATTCCCTATCCAGTGAGACAAACGTTTATTTATCCAGCTTGTTTGAGATTTTTATTAAAAAGAATTTCCGTTTCTACTTAGAATTTGTAGTGCAGACTTTCGGCAAAAACTACTTCTTCAATTCATTTAATTAAAGTAAAACAAATGAAAGAGATATGCTCTTAGTCAATAAAAGTAAATTAAAATATTGTATGTTTCAATATCTTTTTTTTAGCGATCACATTTTAGTTATGTTACTAACCACGCAGAATATCCTGATTGCTCAAAATGTCTGAGCTGATTTTTGTATATATTGCTTAGATATTTTCCTTAACTGCTTTAAAAGGTTCAAGATTGCCTGTAGAGCGGCTTTCATATTCGGTAGAGCCGAGTTAGCAATAAGAAGGCAAAAACAAATAAACAAACTTGTTGCCAGATTTCCACAGTTTGTTATCATCAATCACCGCAAATGATGAGTATAAAACATTACCAAGGCAACAACTGCAATATGCATATCAGGAGGATAATGTGAGAAGGAGGAGAAGGGATATTAGTATTGGCGGCTGCACGCTTGACCTAAATGTCCTTGACCGTCATGCAGCGTGTTCGAATGATGGGCAAATTGGTCGTCCTTTCTGACAGTGAGTGATGAGGTGCAAATTGTAACAACTAACAGATGCAGACAGACTTTTCAAACGACATCAGTTCAAAGGCAGGCTCGCTTTATATGTACGACACTTGACTTGTTTTGATTCGGTTTCCTAGAGTTGATGAACAAACGATGAATATTCGCGTCATATGCAAAATTAAAGCAATAACATTGACGGCTGGCGTAAATTTTCATGAGTTTATAAACAAACGAAACGGACGGAAGGCAAATAAATTATTGAAGCCAACACCTACTGGCAATGGGAAAATATGTGTATCTTATGTACATATGTGCCCATGTACACCCGAATGTGTGTAGATACAGACATGTGTGTGTAATTATGAGGCAAACAATTAATATTTTCAAGTTCATATACTTGGGTAACATTGTGGAACAGCCCATAGAAGCGAAGAGATGTTATATGCCAATTGCAATACCCTAGCAGGGCAAAAAATACATATGTATGACTATAGCTAGAGATAGAAAGATACCCTCACACACACACAGACACACAGACAACCACATCTGAGAGATGAGTATATACATATATTTATTTTTATATTTTTGAGAAATTTTATTTTGAACATTTTTGCGCTTTGAAGGTGGCTGCGATATGTTAAGGTTAAATATACTTAGATGAACGCTGCCCAACTATATATAAGTAAGTATGTATCTATAGGCTATACTCGTACTTGTAGAGCGACGGGAGCTTTTCAGTTTCGGAACGAACAGAAATCATTTAACTTTGTGTTTTTTCGTTTGCTCTCATTTTATTTGGCTTAACATGAGTATGACTCAAAATTGCATATACCCTGTTAAAGAATATCTAGCAAAAGAGGTACTTAAAGTCGACATTTATAGAGTGTATCTGCCTGTGTATCTGTGCAACGTTTGAAGGGTAGTTCCCAGTTGACATTCAAAATTACTTAATTTTAAACATAATATCAGAAATTGCTCATACGCCGTGTTGACATTGTGCGCTTTAATTTTCGTTCTCATTCTCGTCTCGTTTCATTTCACTTGACACTCAAATGAAATGCATTCGAATATACTTATTATATATGTACAATTTTAAATATAAATCATTTATTCGGATGTAGTATAAATATAATGCAATTCTACTATATGGAATTGCGCTGTTTATTGCCTGTGACTTTGATCAAAAACAAATTACTTTTTGTATATGTGTTTAATTAATTCCTGCATTATTTATTCACATTCAACTGTTTGGGTAGCTGCCAGTATGGCATTCGGTAAGATAGTTTATGGCAGATTATTCGCTATGCGACATCAAAATTATTTGAATGTGTGCGTTGCAGAAAGCGTTAAATAATTAGCTTAATAATTGACCTCATTTCTTAAATGGCCCCAAAAACTTTCGCACAAGTGCCTCATTCATATGCATTATTCATGGTACATAGGTATTTCAATTCGGTCTGCTTACATTGATAAATGGTTTTGCTTGGAATCGACTGCTTATTTATAATTAAAATTTGCTTTATATGTATTTATTAAAGGTAGATTTTGCTGCACCCTTTAGTCAGAAATTTTGGGAGTTCTAAGTGAGACTCGAAACTTAATTGGATTAATATAGAGGAATACATAAGAATTTTAGCTTCAAAGAAGTTTAAGTGGATTAACGAGTGGTTAATAAATCATATACCATAGATCATATACATATATGTATTCTTGAATAAAATCGTATTTAATTTATATATCAAACTCTTTGCACTTTGCACTTGAATTAACATCAAAGTAATTTCTATAGTTGTTTATTTTTGTCTTTTTTGGTTTTGCTATTAAAGAAACCAAATTGCTTAACTCAGACATTGTGTGCCAGAAAGTAAAAGTTTTAAGTGATATTTAATTCAAAACTTTTCGTAGGTGCATTGTCTCAATTCGATTTGCCAAAAGAGATCTCTGCCAGGTATTTCTCAATTGTTCTTTTTGTGATTTGTTCTGTTTTCCTATTTAGATGCACTGCATTTGTACATAAAGTCAAGTTCAATATCAGAGAATTACGTTTAAGCAAATTGTTTATAGTTCGTTTAAGGGCAATATATGTAGCTAAATAGATGATCATAGTCTTATGTAAGGTAAACAAACAAAGTCAAACAAGCTGGCGATGCAATTGAAACACCCTTGAATTGTAAAAATGACGCAAATTGCCTTTTTCTTTCCGAAATCCCATAATATTGAACAGAAACGGAAATGTACTCTATATATAAATTTCCAAAAAGTGTTCAACGAATGCCGTAATGGAAGCTAAAAGGTCAAATTGCGTGTGCAGAGCTCAGATAACGGCATTATATATAAAAAGAATTCTCGTATGTGTTGGCCTTCAACCCAGAGCCAATGAAGAAGAAAACCGTTCAAATAAACTTTTATTCCGATTTTCCATACGCCCACATTCAGATTTCTAGCAGGGTTTATGTTATGCAAAAAAAAAAATTGCTTTTACAATTTCCCGGAATTTGTTTGGTTTAAATAAAATTACGCACGGGGCCACATTGTTTATTTTTTAATGGCCCACATGATATGATTTTTAGTTTCCAGGTACACATTACAACAGGAGAGCAATGTCAAATATACAAAGTGTTCTTAAATAAACAAGGAATTTGCTTGTAAAAATACCAGAAATGCCAATGAGGTGCGCTTAAAAATGACAGGAAATTCTCAGGAATTCCATATGATTAAAACTAAATATGAATTGTTAAAATGGTTTTAAATTATATAAATTATAAATTAAAGTTTAATTTTCATAGATATCTGCAAATTGTTTTTATTATATCAAAATGTTAAAAAACTAAATCATATCTTGTTGGACAATATCCGAGCAGACTTGAAATATATTGATAAATAAGTTTTCTTCAAAATAATATTCATATCACAAAAATGGGGTATAAAAGTGTATGGTAACTGAATTTATTATGTTTAATAAATGAAAACAAGTAATTAAAAGTTCAATGCTCAATTCAATATCACAATTGACGTATTTTCCTCAGATAATGTATGTTATTCAAACAAGTTATTAGCCAAAATGGTAAAATAGGCGAAAATTACCGACAAATATGAATGGGACTGGGCAGATACGAATGTATGTACAACGAAATTTTGTGGAACAAAAATAAAGAACGTGAAACCAAAATATACAAAGAATAATGCCATCGAATTTTAGTTATGAATATACTGTTATGTGTATGGGTTAATTTCGGACTTTCTTTTTATGATCATCGCCGTCATCGCTTTCATTTAAATCCACAACAATGAGTGGGCGATGTCGGATGCCGCCCTCGACTGCCCACAGATCTGCCGAAAGCTATAGCCGAACTTGCTGAGCTTTTCTGCCATACACCTATACAGATATAGATACAGATACAGATGCAGATACAGGCACAGAGATATAGATACAGATACAGATACAAATACAAATACAGATGCAGAGATGACTACCTACGCCGTAAAGGAATATCGTGCTTTTGTCGGCTGTGAAACAAATGGCAAATGGTGAAACGAGTAAAATTGGTGAGGCGAATTTCGAATAGTTTGCAGTTTGAAAAAATTCTTCGTTGAGGATAGATCGCTATTTTTTAGGAGTAAAGCAAATTGTAAGCCAAGCAACAAATATTATATGGACAACAAAAATTGTATAAATAATAGAATACTTCAATTGACTTAATATGGGACAATTCAACAATTCAAAAATAAATCTGTGCAATTATCTGAACAATTACAAAGTGATTTAAAAAATATTTATTCGAAATGTGCCAATGACGCTTTTAAAACTTTCCAATTTTCAAATGGAATTCTGACACAAAAATATGAATGAAAATGGATGATTATATAAGCGCCTCAGACATTTGACACCAAGTGAATATTATTACTAAATACGATTGATGGAAATTAGCAAAGCTGTT
Organism: Drosophila suboccidentalis; assembly: GCA_037043435.1. Lineage (NCBI taxonomy): Eukaryota > Metazoa > Arthropoda > Insecta > Diptera > Drosophilidae > Drosophila > Drosophila suboccidentalis. The sequence goes on along the minus strand of JBAMBK010000357.1, from coordinate 229,435 downwards.
GTGAAGTGTTGAATTTTATTATATGAAACTTGAACATTGATTTCAAATCAAAATTCAATTAAAATCATTGATAAAATATATAATTTACATATGAAGTAATTTATGCATATATTCTATTGAAACAGTTGGCAAAATGTTTTCAAAATTTGACTGAAAAATGAGTAAAAAATGTCGAAATTAAATTAAGAATTTTGGCGTCGCTTTTTTAGTCTGACGCCCGCCAGGAAAAATTCAACTCAAGGACATTTAAAAATAACGCAAATTTAGCTGCAGCTCGCGCCGATCGTCGTCACACATTCACACAAAATCCACACACACACAGACACACTCACATTTATAGCCGATAGATAATATGTATATACAATTTTGCCAGTTTCGTATACATAATTGTATATAGATTTTTTATACATGCGTATAATGATGGTATTATTTGAAAAATGAATTTATTTTTAGTGATTGATCTTGTTCAAGACTTATATATAAATCTTTTTATATATTATGTATATACAAGTATTTTATACAAATTTTTTCTTCAACTTTGCTCTGCTCTAAAGTGGCACACAGTCTGTTTATTTTCGAACTAAACAAAAGCGCCGAGTCAGCCAAGATTTGGACACATTTACATCTATAGCAAACAAATAGAAAAAGAATAAAATAAATAAAAAAGAGACATCTCTAGGGTTGTGCGTTGTCTGAATCCGAATCTCGTGCGTGCGCTGACATTTGAGCAATCGAGCAATACTCAGAATCGAAGCCAAAACGTGAGAGTCGAAAACTTTTGCGTTGACAGAAATCATTTGAAATTGGTGCAAAGTGCAAAGCAAAACAAGCAATCGAAAATAGAGAACCAAATAAATAAATTGTTGATAAAGTTGAACATTTTCTTTGGGTATTGCAGCGAACGAGTTCAACGATAATTTCTTGTGCTTGAAAGACACAAAACAAATCGATCAAAATGTTCAAAAATCATTTGGAAATGATTGGGCGCAATGAGAGTCCCAGCAAGAAGGCCAAATTCTGGCAATCCTACATCAGATCCCTGAAGGGTAAGCATCATCAAATGATTATACTATTATAAATAAATATCTTACTTATAAGTTTTGATTGAACACACAAACAGTTGTACACATTTAGAGAGCGCTATCAAATCAAATGTATTTATTATAGAGCTACATAAATAGCACAGCAGCATATAGAAATTTGGTCTATTTTTTTTTTGGCAGGTGTCATTTTAGGCGTAATCACCCAAAAAGCTAAAGCTGAAAAGCTTTCAACACAAATATATAGAATAGAGAGATACAGAGATATGTATATTGAAAATATTTTAACTATGTGCTCATGAGCCAAACAAAGCGAAAAAATGTGGCTGCTGCGCCAAGGCAAAATAACTAGGCGATCATATACAAAATTCGAAATTCGAAATACGAAAATGAAATCAACTTTTTGGCAATGGGCCAAATGGCCAAAAATGTTGTAGCACACAAAAACCCAATGAAGTAAACAAGTATAGGTTTTATTTTCTATCTCTTTTCTCTCTACTTTTTTTTATATAATATTTTATAGTATTGTTCATATTTGTATAAACATAAGATCACGTCATTTAGAATGTGTATGTATAATATAATAATGTATTATTTGTTTTTGGCATTAAACAGGTTCCGAGGATATCCGTGCCCATGACACACCAAGACCGTCTCGCCCCTACAGCTCGTACCTGGACAGCCCCACATACAGGAGCATCTACGATGAGCCTGCCACGGCCAACGAGCGCGTTCAGTCATCTGGCTACAGATACTTGCCGGTGAGCCGCGATACCTACGGTTACTCGCCACGTGCCATCTACGATCATCATTACAGCAGAACAAGTAAGTTCCAGAGTACTGAGTACTCAATCTAGTGCTATTTACTTACTTATCCTACAGCAAACAGTAACCCGCACAATTCTTTGCTAGTTTCTTATTTAACTATCAGTTCAGTTGGTCAATCATTCAGTCAGTCAATCAGTCTGTCACTCAATCATTGCATCTGGCAATCATGCATTTCAAATGCTTTGCAGTACACCTTGGCTGCCAAATTACGCTACATTTTTCTCTATGATTTCATAATTATATAAATAATAAAAAATTAAGAAAAAAGACGATCGCATAGCCAAAATAGTATTACGTCAATGATTTTGAGTATTTGTGCGCTGTATGAATTGTTTTTGGCAAAGGCCCACAAAAGTTTAGACAAAATATACACATGTTCATAAGCTCATACATACAAAGACGTGTATATATAAAAAAAAAATAAATATATATATCCTAAATATATAATAGGTACATAAGCCATGGGAAAACATTTTCAATCTGTTTCGTATCAAATAACTGAGGCACACAATTTTAGATACAGCTTTTTGCTCTTTTGTATTTTATGATAACTTTTATGTGATTGTTGAGGTCCATTTCCTGCGTGACCCTCCGACAATTTTCTATTTAGTTTCAACCCTACACACCCCTTAACTGGCGATTCCCCCACACAGTCAATTGTACTTTTTGTTTCGAAACTAACCAATTATTTTTCTCTCTTTTTTTCTCATTAATGTTTCAGAATATACATAAATGTTTGTCGTCAAAAATATAAATGTTGTATAAATGAGAGAGAAAAAAAATAAATATCTCTCAACGCAGCGCACTACAAAAGTTTTTCTCTCAATTTAGTTATATATATAATTAGTAAATATTGTACTAAGAGAAGAATTTGTAGCCTTAGCATATTTATGTGTCTAGCTGTGTAGTATATGATAATCTGAATGATTTATAGCACATTTTCTTATGTAGTTCTGTTCGCTAAAAATTCAATAAAAAAACATATCTAACCATTTCAACATATCATTGCTGTGCTGTGGATTTATTTCAAATATTCATGACATTCATAAGGTATTTTAATTTTAACAATTTTCATTTCATTTGATATTTCATATCCAAGGCTTTGTTTTTTTTAAATTAAATTTAATTTCTTTTTCAAATATTACTATATTTTAATTCTTTTTCTTTTCTGCTTCTTAATAATTTTATAACTGCTTTTTTTGGATAAATATCGTACGTATATCCAACTGCTTTTAATGGAATATTACGCATACGCTATGTGAGCCCTAGTCAAATAGCGCCTAACTAATCAATGTTTTTTGCTCTAAAATGTAAGCATTATTGACTTGTTGAGTTAATTTGAGTTGCTTAACACCTTAGTATATTTTCAATTAAATATTTCAATAATTTCTGTTCATAGTTCCAGCTAACTACGACGCAGAGAAGGCCTGGAATGATCATTTGAAGCGCATGCAAGAAATTGAGCGCAGGTGTGTATCCATATAGAAGACAATTGTCTCAGCATCTGACTAAGATATTATTTACTATCTATTTTTTCAGATACCCATCTCGCTATGGTCTCTACTTGAGAGACAAGCCACTCACACCTAACTCTCTGGTGCCTTTGGAATACGAGCCAGAGGATAAGCTGTTGGCACAACTCAACAAGGGTAAGGATATCAAAGACATTTACTAAACAGAATGCCCAAAAATACACAAGAGCAACAACAACAACAACTACAACATTTAAATTGAAATCAACGAAATTTACTATCTTACGAATTACGAAATTTATTAAAAATTACTTTGTAAAAATGTAAGAAGATTACAAAATGTAAGCACGAAAAAATAGCAAACAACATCAATTCGATTCGAAACAACAACAACAACTCAACAGAATTTTTTCAAATTCAGTCAACAACATTTACAGACAAAACAAAAACCACAAAAAAAAAATAAGAAAATTGAAAATCGAAAACAAATTGAACATCAAATACGAAACTTGACGAGCATATTTCTTTTTTTGTACCAGAAATTTGCTCAGCTCAAGTTTCAATTAAACGATTTCTACTTATAAATGCCTGATCGAACTATATCTTTAACACTGTATCATCCTATATATTTTGCAGCTATTAAAGTTTGAAGCGCTGAGCGTTACATTCGAAATAAGCTGGTTAAAACTGGTTAAAGCTTATGTTTTAGCTTAGCTTTAGTAAATTGTAAAATTATGCAGAAATTGTTAACGATTAAATTTTAATTTTAAATAACTTTGTCTGTAAAAAGAATCCAGCCCCAATATAGTAAAAACAACAACAAAACAATTTCGTTAAATGTTTCATTGTATGATATGATGCTTTATTTAATTTTTAACTTATTTATACAACAACATTATGAGAGGTAAAACAACAACAACAACAAAGAAAATAATAAAACCAAAACAAAACATTTATAAAATCTAATTTTAATTTAGACATACTCAGAAGATATCATTAAAACATCTATTAAAAATTATAATTACATATTTAGAATTATGCATTTTTAACTTTCCATTTCATTTGAATACATTCAGATCATTGAAACGCCATCGAATCTCGCCCCTCCAACCATCCCTCGAACTACTTTAAGCCTTAACCATCTCTTCTAACAGCTGTACCATAGAAATTCTGAACGCTGCTAAGAGTTTTTTGATCGCAACAGTCTGTATGATAAATATACATCACCATCTCCCGCCTCTGACTGTACCAAAACTGGCTTGTCACAGCTCTGAGAAACTTTTTAAGATTAATGCAAATGAAATTAATAAAAACTATTAAATACAAACAACTGTGTTTTCCATATACTATCTTATTTTTGAAAATAATCAAAATTTATTATCATTTAAATTAATTTATTTTGTGCTGTTCCACGTCTTTTTGTCCTTTTGTGTGTGCTCCATTGTCATCTCTTCGTCGTCCCCCAAAGCTCACAACTACTAAAATAAACATAGATACTAAGTACATATACATACACTGTGCGGTGCCTGTAAATAAACTGCCAATAATTAAACAAAACTAAACCTTTAAATCAAATGAAATATTTAACGAATATTATGTTCAATGTGTCTTCACATTATTACTTTCCAACACATTATTTTTTTTGTTTTGTTGTCAATATTTTCGGCAGTTTTCAACAAAACTCTATTTAAAAACATAGAATTGTTGTCTGAATTGTTTTCATTTCTTGTTTCGTGCCCACAGTCTTGTAATTTTGTACTATGAAGTTTGTTTAGTGTGTTGTTTAAGAGTTCAATACTGTAATTAAACATCGTTGGGTTGTTGTGTTTTTTGGAGAGTGTTTCGGTAAGTATACTTACATGGTGCTAAGTAAACGATTCCATTTTATAGTCAGGTCCTTTAACTGCAAAATAGAAAAAAAGGGAAACCTACTTAAGTTCAAATTTATTACTCGTTTAACAAGAGAGCAAAACATTTACAAATTTAACATGCATCAAGTTTATGACTAACTGGGACAACTTATATAATAGTCTCTTTGACGTAATTTACCACAATGCGAAATGCAACTGACATGAATAACAACACTTTTAACGGAATAGAATTGTCAAAGAAAACCACAGACGAGAGCTTTGATAATAGAAAGTGGCTTTTCAAGCAAGAGGATTGTCGTTGAAGAGGGAAAACACACTTGAGAACGCATTTTCATTCCTTGGTTGTGTTCTGTTGATTCAGCTGAAATATGAATACTGCAACTTGTTTTTCTACGTTTTGGTAATCTTATTTTTCCTGCTAACCAAGTAATTTACATAATGTTAATATTTACTGTTGATTTTTTTTATAAATTTTCTAGCACAGAGAATTTCTCTTTCAAATAATAGGAAATTAACATTTTAATTAAAGTTTAAAATTAAATGTACTTAGGTAATGCATAATGTTCCAATAAGTTAAATTAAGTATGAACTTTGCCATTTAAATTTGTATTTTATTTGATTTGTTAGATATTTAGCTAAGCAGTGCCATTTAGATATGAAAATATGTAGTAAAACGTAGTACAATATTAGACCAGTTAGAGCAAAAACATTATTCTAGACTCTAGCTAACACGTACCCTATCAATCGTGCGAATTGGTAAATTTAATAAGTAAGTGCTTATAAGACGTTTCAAAAGTATATTCACGTACGTCTCACTTTTACGACTAAATCCAGATTAAAATGCGCCCTAAACTACGCAATTAATGTGATAAACATGAACGAGTAGTCGCGAATGTAGTTTTCAGTTATTGTATTTATTTCGACTAATTATTTTAAAATCTAATAAACGACTATCAGTCTCGAATTGGTCTTTTCAATCATAGTAACGCGTCGATTTATTTAGAGTTTCAATTTAATTATTTATTCACAAATGTCCTTTATCGGACGGCGTCCAGCTTGCAAAAGTGAAGCTTGCTCCGCTCTCCCATGCAACCGATGCGTTATTAAGGTTGAAAGCTTATTTCCGCCAGATTGGCGCTCATGTTATTTATCGATATCACTTAATTATATTTACAGTGCGATAAATATAATTATGAATAAGGAATATTTACAATATGATACAGTCTTATATACTACGTATGCTAAGTATTACTACAACTCGGCCGTCCTGACGTTGAGGATCTCCTGATACTCGTTGACATACTTCTTGTTACAATGTTGCTTTGGCCATATTTACTTATTCTATTTTTATTTACAGTTTTGTTTTTTTCAATTTCATTGTTCTTAATTACATTGTCGTTAAAATTTTCTTCATTTTCATTGTCTTTAATTTCATTATCGTTAAAATCGTTTACATTTTCTTTTTCTGATTCATTTTCGTTTAAATCTTCTACATTTTCTTTTTCTAGTTCATTTTCGTCAAAATATTTTACATTTTCGTTGTCGTTAAATTCATTATCAGTGTCTTCTTCATTTTCATTGCCTTTACAATTGATCCAAGGTTTTAAATTATGTATAGCCCATATACCCGAATATGGTATCTGGGATTGTTGGAAATTCTCTACGTCTTCAACCACGTATCTATCATTATCTAAGACTTTTGAAACTACGTATGGTCCTTTGAATTTTGGTATTAATTTACTTGATGCACCTTGTTGGGAATTAAAATTTCTTACAAGAACATAATCACCTACTCCAAATATTCTCGGCTCTTGACGTTTCGCATCCACATAACTTTTATTGTATTCTTGTGCCTTCTGTTGACTGACTTGTGCTTTTCGTCGAATTTCTTCTAAGTTTCTTATGACCTTATTATTGTTTTCTATTATATTTTCTTTTAAACTATCGATGCTACTACCTTTTTGTTTAACTCCGAAAAGCATTATACTCGGACATTCATTTATACTTCTATTTCTTGTGTTATTCATTGTATATTCTACTTTGTACAAAACTTTGTGCCATGGTTCGTTATTTTCCACGTCTATTATCTTAGCCATCATTGAACCTAAATCTCTATTAACTCTCTCTACTTGTCCATTGGCTTGTGGGGATGCTGTAGCTACTTTTATATGATTAATGTTATTATTTTTTATGAATTCATCGAACTCGTTTGAAGTGAAACAACTACCTCTATCAGATACTAAACTCTTGGGTCGGCTATACGCAATAAAATAATTTTGTAACGCTTCAATGGCTTCTTTGGAACTTGTTGTTTTTGTCGCGTACAATTTAACAAACTTAGTACAGGCATCTATGACTACTAATATGTGTTTCTTCTTCGTATTGTTACTGTTGATTGGACCATAATGGTCAATATGAATAACTTCAAATGGATTTGTTCCTTTCGGAATAGAATGCAAAAATCCTTCGGTCTTCCCCGATTTGTTTGAAAAAGCTACACATTTAAGACAGTTATTGATATGCTCTGTTGCTTTTCTACGAACATTTGGAATCCAATAACTTTTCGTGATTGAGTCTACCATTTTATCGACTCCTACATGTCCCATTTCATCATGATATTTGTAGAACACATTGTCTTCCATTGAAACTGGTACATAAAACATTAATCTATCTTCTTTTTTCCTATAAATTATTCCGTTGCGCATTTCGTAATATTCATTTTCTCGTTCGGACAACATTTCTTTGACACTCCTAATTTTTGGATCCTTTCCTTGGCATATTATCAAATTTTCCTCAAACGTATTTGTTTCTATTATCATAATACTATTGCTCCTACTCAATGCATCTACGTGTTGCATTCTTTTCCCGGATCTATGTTCAAGAATATAATCATAATTTTGCAGCTCTAGGGCCCACCTAGCAATTCGGGGATTTAATTCTTTTTTATTTAACGTCAATGTTAATGAATTACAATCCGTCACAATTTTAAACTTCATACCCTGTAAATAGACTCGGAACCGTTTCAATGCATTTATAATCGCTAGCGTTTCTAACTCAAAACTATGGTACCTTGACTCCACATCTGTTGTGCGTTTTGAGAAGTAGAAAACTGGGTGTAACTTCATATCTTCTTTTCGTTGTAACAATATCGCGCCATATCCTAGTGAACTTGCGTCACAATGTAACTCTGTCTCATCTTTCGGGTCATATATTGCTAAAATAGGGGATTCGATTAATTTGTCTTTTAGCAAATTAAACGCATGCAATTCATTTTCTCCAAATACAAACTTTTTGTCTTTTCTTGTGAGATCATATAATGGCTTTGCTATTAGTGAAAAGTCCTGAATAAACCTTCTAAAATATGAACATAGACCGATATAACTTTGTACTTCATGAACTTTTGTTGGTACTGGGAATAACTTAACCGCTTCTACGCCAGATTCATTTGCTTTTATGCCATTTCCCGTAACCGTATAACCTAGATAATCAATAGAGGATTTCAAAAACTCACACTTATCTTGCCTTAGTTCTAGCTTGTTATCTACCAGACGTTGAAAAATTTCTTTAAGGATGCTAAAATGTTCCTCCAGTTCTTCAGTAGCAATCATTATATCATCAAGGTATATTATAACTTTTCCTTTTCGTACCATATCTTCGAAAATCTTATTAATATATCTTTGAAACACAGACGGAGCATTTGTCAGCCCAAAAGGCATCCGAAGATACTCAAATTGTCCTAGTGGCGTAATGAATGAAGTATATTTTGTAGAATTTTTGTCCATAAAAACATGGTTAAAGCCGTTTTTTAAATCCAACTTCGAAAATAACTTTTTATTTACTAACCTATCCAGTAAATCGTCTATTAATGGTATCGGGTAACTGTCCTTAGACGTAACTTTATTTAAACGACGGTAATCCACACACATTCTTAGCTCTCCAGTTTTCTTTTTAACAAGAACAATTGGGGACACATATTCTGAATAACTTGGACGTATATATCCTCGGGCCATATTTTCATCTAATATTCTTTGCACTTCCGCCTTTTCTGAATATGATAGCCTTCGGGGAAGGCATCGAAACGGTTTTTCATCGTCAACGATTATTTTCATGTAACTTTTAATCTGCGGTTCACTTGGTCTAACCGGTTTTACATAATATTTTTCAAATAAATTATCTAATCTCTTTATGTGAACTATACTTATTTCTTCTCCTACTTTGTAAGTCTCTTTGCATTCACCTATTACATCAATCAACAGCATTTGCATCTCAAAATCTTCTTGACCTGTACTATATTCTTTTCTGTCGTTACTTTTTCTGTCTTTATTTTTATTTTTCTCTACTTCGTCTGCACTTTTATTTTTCTCTACTTCGATTTCACTTTTATTTATCTTTACTTCGTCTTTACTTTTATTTATCTTTACTTCGTCTTTACTTTTAATCATCTGTACTTTGTTTTCTTCATTGATTTGCTCTACCTTGTCTTTACTTTGAATCTTTACTTTGTTTTCTTCGCACATTTTCTCTACATTGCTTTTACTTCGTGTTTCTTCCTGTTTTTGCACACTTTTTACTTTGACGTTACTTTGATTTTCTTTTACAACGCTTGGGCTTCCATTTCTTGTATCTTTTTTACCTTGATCAATTTCAACTTTACATTTATCTATTTTTGACAGTTTAACACATTCTTTTCTTATAGGTTCATCGGTCGCAACTATTTTATAATTACTTATGTTAAGAAAATCTCTACCTAAAACCATGGGGTGCCTTATAGATTCATCTTGTACAACAAAAGATTCAATAACAACAGTTTTATTTAAACTTTTAATCAAACAAGTAATTTTTCCAAGTATATTCAGTTTACTTTCATTAATGCCAAAATAAATATTTGCCGATTCATTGCGGCTTAGCACTACTCCATTTGGTACTGTGGATTCTCTTAATATTGTTATTGGACTCCCTGAATCTAAGAGGCACTCTATAGGAATAAAATTTGTTTTGTTATTTTCTGAATCACAAAAACTTATATCGAGACATCTTACGTAATTGTCGTTTGACTTAGTCTTCTTGTAAAGTGGACACTCTTTGGCCAAATGTCCCAGCTTGCCGCATGCGTAGCATGCTCCATCGATGCGCTTCGGCTTACGGCATTCTGCTGCCATATGGCCAATGCTGTTGCAGTTAAAGCATTTGGTGACCCTCTGGTCCGGGGTCGATGGTTTTTGAACTGCTTCCATTTTCGCTGCTCCGGTTGAAGGTCGAGGCATTTTGATGTCCTGAAAAGCTTCCAAGACCGCAGTCGGCGTAGAAAAACGTTGAAGTTTGCCCTGGTTCTTCAACTGCACGTTTGGTATGCCATCCAGTATATACTGAACCAGCTCGTCGTCCTTGATGTTTAGTTTGCTCGCTAACAACAGTTTGTCGTAATAGTAGCTCGCAAACATCTCGTCCCATTGCCACTTGCGTCTTTCCAGCTTATGGCGCAGCTCTAGAAAATTTCCTTTTGCGCCGAATCGGATCTGCATCTGCGTGAAAATGTCATCAATTTCTCCAGAAAGGAGCGATGGTTGTGACAAAAGCCAATAATTCGCCTTTCCTTTTGCTCGAGAACAAATTATCGGGCGCATGACATCGTCGGCTATGTTGAACACTGCCCGCACATTTTTGACCACTGTCAACCACTCATTGATGTCCTTTTCACCATCATATTCGGGTACAAATTCTTTGACGGTTTTGAAGTCAAAATTTCCACACTGTGATTTTATTTTTACATTCGTATTTGCCAAATTTTCGCAACTTTTGCCCATATTGTTTGCATTGTTTACATTTATGCCGACAGTGTTACCAGCAGCAAAAATACTGCCAGCATTGCCACACTCGTCGCTTCGTTGATCGTTGCCACTTTCATTGTTCAGTTGAACGTTGCCACTTTCTTCGTTCAGTTGAACGTTGCCAGATTGATCTTGTTGATCGTTGGAGTTTTGAATTGTTGGTTGAGCGTTGCCATCCTGTTGCTCCTGAATTTCATTACCATGCATAATGATGACGTCATTGTTGTCTTCGCTTGTGTCTTTTTCTGCCGCCATCTTGTCGCCTGTGCTTAGCGGAATTTCGCTGTTCTCATCCTCCGAATTTTCGTCGTCGGGTACTCCGCTAGGCTTTGATGCGCCGCTAGACAACTTTGATGCACTTACTGATGGAAGCGCACTTTGGAGTTGCAACACCAATGCCACTTTGTTGCCTCGTGTAGGCAGATTTAGTTTTTCACACCACATTTTTAGTTCGGACAAGCTTAACTCATTCAAGTTGATGCTTGAGTCCATCTTGGATGTTTATTTAAAAAAAATATTTTCACAAACGTAGATCGTAGATCTTTATCCCACTTCTGAATTATAGTCTGGGTCTTTTCAATCATAAAACGCGTCGATTTGTTTAGATTTAATTTAATTATTTATTCACAAATGTCTTTATCGGACGGCGTCGCTTGCAAAAGTGAAGCTTGCTCCGCTCTCCCATGCAACCGTGCGTTCTTAAGGTTAAACTTATTTCCGCCAGATGGCGCTATGTTATTATCGATAACTTAATTATATTTACAGTGCGATAAATATAATTATGAATAAGGAATATTTACAATATGATACAGTCTTATATACTACGTATGCTAAGTATTACTACAAAAGAAATATACAATTTTAGCTATTATCACAGATCCTTCTTAGTAAAAGTCATTATATTTCATTACCGATGCCAGACATTTTTCCTACAATACTATTACAGGCAGACACGACGTATACGCAATATTATCATAAATAGTTGCCTAGCTGTGCTATAGCTGTGTATTTTTGGTTCTGTTTCATTTCGTTTAGACCGCCGCTCGGCCTCGCCGTTCCGCCCCACCCGCAGCACTCGCGCCGGCAGCGAGCCGTATGTGCCACCACCAGTGTACTGGAATCGCGACAGCAGCATGCCACGTGGCGGACCATCTGTGTTCGATCGCGCCACTAGCCTGGCCCCGTTCACGCGACCAAGCTTCCGCGCCAGCTCGTTGGAACCATTGGATGAACTCTTTGAAAGTAAGTTGCCCGCTATCGCTGAGGCTCAAGCTGAGGCAGCCGGTACTGCCGCTTCTAGGCCAAACTTTTTTGAGCGCGCCGGCTCGCCAAGTCCCACTCCTGTTAAAGCCGGTCGCTGGGGACCTCGTCCCACTGAAGTCGCCTACGATGCTGAGGGTAAAAATCTAAATTCACTTTAATCGTTTTTCTTTATACAAGAAGAGACGAAAATTCCATGTTGTTATTATTATAATGGCTTCTGTTGCCCAAATTAATGACACTGTAGTGAAAATGAAGACTTTGATGATGACGAACGTGTTGAGAAATAATCGCCATATTTTTCGTAATGCATTCGTATCGATTTCAGTCTCTCATTCACTGTGTCGCTAAATTTTGTCAAAATTTTATTACTTCGGCTTCAACCCAAAAAAAATTTAATACGTTCTTTGTGTTGAGTGTATTGCCAACAGCATCTGCAAAAAATGGAAAACCCAAAAGATAAAATATAGCGCCGTGCTTAAAGTCTATAGACTTGTATTCACTTCTTCTGCTGTTCCCCATTCATTCAGCTTTTTGAATTGCTTCCCGTAGCGCCTGGCATTTAATTGGCATCCTATTCGTCTATCCTTTTCCTCTTCCTATTTCTCTATCTTTCCCATCTTCATGTTGTATCCTTCTTCAGATTTTTGGTAAAATTTCCACAACGAAAACCCCATATACGCATGGAAAATATCAAAAAAATGTTGATGTTAAAGCGTTGTCTTTTCTTGTTTTTTTTTTTTATTTAATTCTTTTGTATTTTAGTTTAAAAGCAAAGCAAACAATATTTTTCTTTCTGCTCTTCTTGTATACATTGCAATACAACCAAACACAACAAAATTCAACAACTTTAATTGTATACCCAACAAACGCACTTTACACCGTCAACACCGTCAACAACAACAACAAATCCAACAATATCATTGATGATTTTGCTACTTGACAACAATAAACACATGCCAAATGCTATGTCGAACCACAATAGGACTTCCAATCTTCCATCCACGCAACCGCTTCCGGGATCTGTTGAGCCCCAGCCCCAACTTGCCCATCTCATCGATCGTGCGCGATCCCTTCTGGTGGGATGTGGATGATTTGGTGCCCTTCCGTGCCACCTCGGTGCCCCGTGCCTCGAGCCCCGTGGCCCGTGATTCGTATTTGTCGCCGGTGAAGAATCGTTATCTGTGGTCTAAGCATCCAGCCAGACCCTTGACACGTAAGTATTTGATTTGGACAACTGCATAATTAAGCCCCATTGTTGTATATATAAAATGTATAGTACCCTGTATATATTTCATGCTAAGTAATTACTGGCAAACTTTCACTATCTTTAAAGAATTCCCCAATAATCGATATTATTAATGGAAATTTATTTCAAATGCACATTCTGCTCGAAAGCACGAAACGTAGACAATCATATCTAGAATATAGAAACTCTCAGTAGTTTTATCCCAAGGTCTTCCCTTAATATATTCGTACATGAAAATAAATTCTTTAACATTATTATTTTTATTTTATTTACATTTATTTGCCATACACAGCTGAGGCAGAGGATTATTTCTAAATCAAAAGCAAATGCAAAAAAAATAAAAAAAAAAATCCAAATCGTTAGCTCTAATAACAAGCGACGCTATATCATATAGCACTTCTGTAATTTTTTTGTACTTTAATTTACATAAATTACATGTAACGAAACGCAATACAAAACAAATTGGTAAGAATTAATTATATGAATTGTCTAAAATTTGGTTCATGCAAACTACATAGCTGACATGTAGTTCCATTCCTGACTGTATTCCGTAGTATCCCTAGAAGTAGACAAATTTGAAATACCTCCAAGCATCTAGAACTATAACACGATAAACCATTTGATAAATTTAAAATTATATTAAACTTGTAATTAACATTGTAGATGATAAATTCATACACAGATATTGCACGCATACATATAATTTTAGTAATTGTTTCTAAGAAATCTATAGCTGTATTTGTTATTAATTTAATAATTTGGAAATTCTCAACAGCTCACCGCTCAATTTTGTAAACGAACGAAAACGAAACTAAACAAGATCAACAACTTAATCTTCATCTACAACAACGAATGCATCAATGGGGTCCCCAAAACAACGACTAGATTTGGTTTCCACTTCAAGAACCGGAAATCAGTAAAATCAGAAAAAGTAGCTAATAAAACTGTAGTCTCAAAATCCTCTACAACGATTGAATTTTTTCAAAACTGCCAGCCCTACAACAACCGGGCTGCCTCCAAATAAATATTGCCAACAAGTGCGTACTTCCCGTAGTAAAAACATAAAAAATAAAAATAAAAAAAAATAATACAAATAAAACAATGAAACAACAAACAACATAATCTACAATTCTCAATAAAGTTTTTTATTTTAAATTTTTTAGCTCATGTCTTAGTATTAAGTGCAAGTATATGAAAAAAAGAAATCGATTTACATTTATTATAATAAAAAAAAAAAAAAATCACTTATGAGTAGCTCTAGAACAACCAGAGCGCCATAAATTGTTCCTTTTTTGTATATTTTAGACGCTATAGCAATAATTACATGTATTGAAAACAAAACTCAAATTTCAAATTAATGCTGCATATGAGAATATAAACTTATGTCTGCCATATAAAAATACAGCAATGCAGCTGAGCATATTTTCAATTTGTAATAAAAACTAGAAAAAAATATATAAAACTCTGTAAAAAAAAAAAAATAAAAACACTTCTAAAAACCAACGATAATGTGAATTTAATTTTCGAACACCAATATTGATAAATTTGATATTGAAAAACGTTTTGAGTACTGCAGCTGAAACTTTTTCTATGGATTTTTTATTAATTTATTTATTTTTTTTGTCTATAATAGAGACCACATCCTGTGGCAATTTTGTTAACGGTGTCAAGCTCCCTTGTTTCCCTAACCAGCAGAGTATGAACAACTATGAATGAAATAGTTTCGTACACGCAGCGTGTTTAGTTGTGACCTTAATTAATTTAAAACATCTGGAGCTTAGTCAACTAATGGACAGTTTTGTAAACATAGACAGTCATAGGGCCATCCATCTACAGTTCTATTCCTTGTACTCTGCCTGGGCAGGCATAGCAATGTCATTTATCTTTTCATTTACTGTTACATGTTGCCTGTTTTTTTTTATACTAACCATTTTTTTTTGACTTTGACGTTTTTGGCGTTTAGCACGCAATTGTTTCGCACTTTTTGCGCTCGTTTTCTCCGCCTGCCGTTTATGTCAGTGCTCAATTGTTGTTGCTGTGCCTGTTGTTATTGTTGTTGTGCTGAGTCTGCAATGAGTCCTTGTAGTCCTTTGGATATGCACACGCTCCATTGTGTTCGAGCGCCTTAATTTTCTCTTCTTTATTGTTGCTGGTCATTTGCTCCATTCTCCATTATTTTCTTCTTTTTTTTCTCTCTTCTATATTTCTATTTAATTATTGATTCATGGCAATTCGATTGGCAAAGGTCATTCAATGTCAATTATACTTTATACAATTTGCCATCGAGACCTGCTCTTTGGAGATTTGACGTTCCATGGAATTTGTGCAACATTCCAATTGCTTTTTAACTGCTATTTTGATGTGTCCCCCAGTGAATTAGCGAGTCGTTTTCCATCCTTTGTTCTGCCAAAATGTTTGCCAAGTCATGTGGAGACTCACTTGCCCAATTTATATGCCTGAAGCATTTAATTAACAATTTAATTCCCATGCAACATTTCCAGCCTTCTCAAACCCAATGATTATAAAAAAAAATGTAGCCCACAAAGCCGTTTTCAGAGGGCTTTATGACAAAAATATGTTTAAATGTGTGAGTAAGCAACACATAATTATGGTAGCTTTAAGGATTATTCTTAATTATTCGTTGTGCCACGTGACATATTCTCTGATAAAACACGGTAACCAATTTCCTTTTTAATTCATTTTCTTTTGAAAATACGATTTAACCTCCCAAGGTTTAAAAAGTACTTTTTTATTCTTTAACTTTCAACTATATATGTAAGTTCTTAATTGTTTTTAAGACTATTTACATTGCAATATGTTCAATAGTTTTCAACTGTCTGGCTCAGACATCTTTAAGTTTTTGTGGCAAGTCCAAGTTACATTTTTAGTTGAACAAAGAAAAATTGAAGCTTGCAGTATTAAACAATTTTGGAATCTTTACCATGAGGTATTTTTATTTAGTCATTCGGTTGGTAACTTGTGATTTTTTTAATTTGACAGTTTAAGCATAGATATTTTAAAATAAAAGTAAAATAAACTGTTCAATATTTAAAAAAGTTTTCGTTATTCTTCAAAATAAATAAATTGTTTTGGAACACAATATTTATTAGATTAATTTAATTTAGTTAAATATTTTTCCAATGCATTTACCAAGAGTATTTCAAAGTCTATAAAGCAAAAGAAGTATCTATGTTTTGTGGTTGATGCTTCTTGTCGGCGCCTGTTGCTGATGGCATTCTGGACAGCTTAAGATTTATACTTTGGCCAAAAGTTTGAGCCACGCCAACTTTGGCCATCAAGTGCACGTGCTTGAGCATCGTCCAGAACTGACAGCGACTATTCTGCTAATTGGTAAGGGGCGTGTGGGCGTGTCAGCCGCTTGACATGCCTGTCACATATGCAGGACCAAAAACATTGCGTGCTTTTAGGCGGCGTCTTTAGTTTCGGCTTCCGTTTCAGTACAAAGGGTTTAAGTGTCTAATATTGTTAAACTCGAAACAATGGTAGGTCAAAATCAGTCAAGCGTTGGATTTTGTAAACCTCAGTGGGTTTTTGGCTAACCCAAAACGAATGATAATTAATTACGGCGCCAAAAAGAACGAACAACTAAAATTATCCCTTATTACTGAGCTGAATCTAAAGTTCCTTAAACTCAAATCAAGATGATTGATGCTTGTCAAAGGGCAAAAGCCAGACAGACTCAGACAAAGGAAACCCGAGCTCAAACCCAAAATTGGCCTCAATTAAAATTCCTTAATCAAAACATCCACACATTGGCTGAAGGAATAGTCAGCATCGATGATATTTCAATTGACGAACACTGAAGGAAGTTTGGGATTACACACTCCTCCTCAACACTGAAAAATACTTGAACTGTCTGTAATAGATTTTATGTTTAGTTAAGCGATGATTCAGCTTTAATTATTGGTTTGCCATATTAACGCTTTGAGGGGGGTTAAGTGTTTTATGGAAGGTTCAATTAAAGTTAATGATACAGTGTCGATATTATATTCTTACACACTCAGCCAGGGATTCATTTTAAGTGAAGTGTTTAATACTTTAACAGATGTGCTCTAGAAATTCCTCGTTCTGTTACGAGTAGTTATTGCTTAAAATTGCAGAAGTAGCTTAATACAACTTTCAAATTTCAAAAAAATTAAATAACTAGAAAGAAGGGAATGATTCGCTTGCAAAACTCTGTAGTAAATTTAAGACAGCTTTAACCATTTGTTTGATTTTAGAATGGTAACTTGGCTATGTTGATAGGTTTCAATATATGTTTTGAATTAAAAACGTGGACCTGTACTAAGTTTTTTCAAATCTGGGAGACAAGTTTGCATTGAAACAGATGGAAAGTAAAGAGCTGAGTGACTCTCTACTCAGCTCTCTACTTTACCCGTTGCGTGACAAAATTATAACACCCTCTGCAAGTGTACAACAACAAAAAAGGAATACTGTAGTTGAGCAAGCAAGTCGAGCAGTTACCCTGTACTTTAAGCATCTAAGAGGTGCAAGGACTTTCGGTTACAGAGGTGTGTTAAGCATTATCCTTACAGTGTGCACTCTATTTTTGTTCATATTTTGCTTACAGGGTATTAAAGAACTTAAAAGTTCTTACATAAGAAGATTTGGACTCAGATGTTGGGGTTAGTAATGTGCACTAAGTGTCTTATTTCGCTCAACTGAGAGATGACTGTTTGCCACTTTGCCATTTAGTTCAGTTACGAGTTCTCCTCATTCTGTTCATCTAAATTGCAGCATTGCAACATCTGTGCTTACAGCAGATATGTTTTTTCCCTTGTCTCCTAAAACAGTCATTTGGCCCTACAACATAGATATGAGGTAAAAGGTTTAAAGGCAACCATCTAATAGCAGAGTCCTCTTACTGGCAACTCAGGAAATAGGATCAGAGTAAACAACACGAACATTATCCTTGGCACTGTGCACCTGTAGCTGTCCTTTTTCCACAGCGTAAGTCAGAAAGTTCCATGTACTTAAATAAGTATGGGAATGTTGCCAAGTTTGTCTGCATTTCTCTTAGCCAGGGCTCTTATATCTCAGCTTAGCCAAAGAAATTCCGTTTGCTTTCAGCTTGCCAAAAGTCTCACGTAGCTCTTATTTGTTTCATGAATTCCACTATAAAAGTAGTTACTAAATTTATTTCAAGCTGCTTGTTTTTGGTTTTAAGACCAGCTTTGATTGATTTGCCATAAGCTGATTAATGTACCAAGCAATGGCAGTTAAAACATTGTAAGTGATTAGCAGCAGTAAATATCAGCTTCATTTTGTTAAGTGAAACGCAGCGATTTAAGCAGCAAATTGGCCCCAACTTTTTGGCCATCTATCTTACGCATATTATTTCACAATTGGCCAAGACATTAGTGCCGAAATTTATGCGCTGTAATCAAAAGCAATTGCGGCAATGCCTACGGCTTTTCATTGTCACAGCTGCCAAATCTGCATGAAACGAAGGTCAACTTTGGTTGGCCTTTTGCAAAAGTTCGACAATCTCTTGGCCACGACCACGACCACGACAAAAGCTGCACAAAGGTTCACGGAAGCGGAAGCGATTACCTTCGTGGCCCAAAAGGCAAAGACTCCATTTTGCTTGTAGATTTGCGGAAAGCCTTTCCCAGCATCGTGTGAATTAATAAACGAGGTCCTCAAAACAGCTTAAAGCCACCTTTGACCTGGTTGTATGTAACTTGGCCATTACCTACTACATAGTGTGCACATTTTATCCATTTCGATGTTTTCAGGTGTGAATCGAAATTGAAAATCAAGCCTGAAAGTGTAAGAGAACTTGTTAAAAGTTGGAATGAAAATAAAGTTGAGCAGCATTTTAAAGTATATATGTATTTCTATATATTACATTTAAACAAAATTAAATTCTGCTTCATTTATGTACATAAGTATAAATTCAACACCCTAATAAATAAGCCACAATTCAGGGGCATATTTTTCGCATTATATTTACATTTTCACACGTGCTAAAAGTTGTCAACAAAGTAGAAGAAACATGTTTTATTAGAATGATGACAAGGAAAATTGTGGAAAGCTTATAATTCGGCTGAAATTTGTTTTTCAATTGCCAATTTAAATATGTGAGTAGAATCTGCAGAATTTAAATTTGGCAAAATAAATTTATGCATTAAACTGAATAGGATTAAAAAACATTAATTTATTTTCTTTGCAGCCTGGAAATATTTAAATATTATATTATACAAGTTATGTGTAAATCGAGCGTTATAGCAATTGTGTCATTCTCCCTCTTTGTTTACTACGCAGAACGCACAACGGTAGCCAATTTGCATGAAATTCGAAAACAACTATATGTACATACCTAGATATTTAAGTATATGCAAATTGCTTGTAAATATTTGTCAACTGACAGACGTTGAGCATTTAAGTTCTTTGAGTTCTGATGCAAACTTGTAAACTCAAGTCTAGTTTTTGACGTGTCCCCCTAGAAATAAATGCAATTTGCCGGCAACGGCACTTTGTTATTGCTAAAAAATGTGCTCGTCGTTTTTCAAATTCCAAACTGTCATGTACCATGTTTCATGATGCATTTTCTGTTTAGGCGAGCGTAAAAATTGAAAATCAATTCACTGATAACCGCCGCATGTAAAAAGCGCAGAGATAGGCAAATGTGCACAATAAGCCAAAGGAAGAGGCAGAAAAAGATAGAGAGAGAGAGAGAGAGAGAGAGAGAAGAGAGAGAGAGAGAACAAAGAAATATGGTGCCCTTTTGTGTGTCACAAAAATACGCAATCCGGGTTCCTTCATGTTCAGCGACCATTTTCATAGCCGCAAAGTATTCGGTGCGAATTTTGTGGCTTTCATTTTTGAATGGAGCACAAAAAGATATCAAAGTTAGAAACGAAATGCAAAATTTATGTGACAAAATGATTTATGTGAAAATGATTTTATGCACTTTACAGTTAAATGCACCAATTATGTAGCTTAATCAATTACGTTAGGCACTAATCTAAATGTCATATTTTGTGAATTACATTTTATTGTTGTCATTAATTTAATTTCTTAGCTGCTCGTTGTCACAGTTTCGGAAAATTTAGTTATCCTAAGAGAGCTGTAGGTTCATTGAAAGCAACAACAAATAATATTTCTGAGAACTGTGTTGCAATTAAGTTCCTGCTGAGTCTCTTGTGTTATTTATATGCATGTTTATAACCTTGGAAAATATACCATCGTAATTTTGTCAAGAATTGAGTAAAGTGTGTAGATTCCCGTAAAGACTGTTTAAATTTTAGAAGCTTTTTTCTTAGACTTTTCACTGTCCTGTCTTTGTAAACTGAAACTATTCATTAATTCATAATCTTGTTTATCAATTTTTTTTTGTAATGTGCATATTTTGATAGAGCATTTAGTCTTCTACATTCCTTGCTTTTACTTGATTCCTTTTAAAGTCGTCTTTCTATTTATTTGTTTGCCCTGCGCTTAAAGCTGTCCATAGCCTAAGGCCCAAAATCTCATAGCCAACTCTCAATGACTGCGTATGTGGGTCAACAGCAGCCGGGACATGACCCTCCTGTCACACACCCACACCCACACACTCATATGTATATTTACTTATCCACACAGACATGCATTAATACTGCCTTTAAGTTTATTTACTCGTGTTTACTTGTATTGGAGAGACTATTGTACTGTTGATTGTTGTCTGTTGTCTGTTGTCTGATTTGTTGACAGACAAGTCGACGATGACAGTCGTTGTCAGTATGATAATGAACATAAAGCTCGAAATATTGCTGCTTTTGATGGGGAAGAGTCACTTCAAAGTCGACTACAATGTGATATCGTGACAAATCAAATTTGGGGAATACGCATCAATCGGCCAAGTTAACAAATAACAACTACAATTGTCTGCTATTGGTTGACATGGTAATGGGTTCCAAAACAACTGACTTGTCTTTTTGATTACCAGATTTGTGTAGCTAAAGTTACAGAACTTTTAATTTGGAAGTCTACAAAAAAAAAGATTGCAGAATCCGTCTGCAAATAATAACAAAGACAATCCAGAAACTGTCAGCAAGAATTTGTGTAGCAAATTGTAACTAAACAAATAAGTTCGAAGGAAATACGACTGAGTATAATGAGTCCAATAAAGGTCAAGAAAGTTATTTTAAATATTTAAAATTTAAAAATCAAAGTTAAGGAATAACTCTTACTTGTAAGATTTCAAATAAATGTTGCTAAAAAGTTGTCAACTCTTTCGCTGAGCACACAATTTTGTTGTTATCTGTTCTATTTACATTTGGTTTCTTCCCGATTAAACATGTCAGACACACTCAAAATGAAAGACGTGTGTAAGGCCTAAAAGTATTTCATGCACAGCGTTTACTTTTTAGAAATTCTATCAAATATTTGACAGTCTTTTGGCCTGCGGCTTTTGTGGGTGGAATATCAATAAAAGTGTCAAAGTTGGTAACCGATTCCATTTGCAAAGTTAAGGACTTGCTTTGCCTTTTGCTGTGGTAAACAATTTTCAATTTAATGTCTTTCTGACAACTCAAGGTTTATTTAACGCCAAAGTACGAATGAATCAACACCCAGGCGAGACTTGAATTTATTTCATTTTAACATTTAAGTGAATTCTTCTTCTGCCCCTTCAGTTTAAAGATGCAACGAAAAACAACGGAGAAGTCTCCATCACAAAAACCATTTGAAAGCTGAAAGTGAAATAATTTTAATTTAATCCAGCAGCAATAAAACTACTCTTACAATGAGTACATCCAAATGCTAAGCTTAAAGATATCCTATGAGAAATTGTGAGGCATTTATATAGATATAATCGTGGCTAAACTAACATTTATCATTATCATTATACTTTCCCTTTAAATGTTACATATATTTAAGCAAATTCCTTTTACCTTTTTTGTACCATTTTACAGGGTATACGCACAAACGTAAAAGCACAGAAATCTAAATTATCGTTTGACTGCAATTAAAATGAAAATTCCTTGAGCTCATTGTCGACGGCACAAAAATCTAAATGAATTTGCAAACTTGCGAAATGTGTCTCCCAAAATATTTAGCACATAATTTCAGCTGT
Organism: Drosophila suboccidentalis; assembly: GCA_037043435.1. NCBI lineage: Eukaryota > Metazoa > Arthropoda > Insecta > Diptera > Drosophilidae > Drosophila > Drosophila suboccidentalis. The sequence continues at coordinate 206,811 of JBAMBK010000357.1, read as the reverse complement.
TGGTCTTAAGGGCGCCTCAAAATATGCAACACATTTTGTAGATTTAAGTTCGGTTAATATCCATCTACGCAATAATTTCCCTTGTTGCTCAATTTAAAATTCAATTTCTGCGTGCGCTTTTATATTTATTTTGCTTTGTTTCAAATTTTTAAAGCTGCTTTTCAGCTAAACCAATTTAAGAAGCGTTTTTAATTTTGCTTTGTTTACAGTTGAATTTGCTTGTTTAGAAGTTTTAAAGAATTTGTCTTGTTAGTGCTGAAATTTTTATTTTGGAAATGTGAAATGAGAATTGAGTTGGAACACCTAATCAAAAAGATTGTAATATTGCATTCGAAATGGCAACTTTTCCCTCTGGGATTCTTCCAAGTAAGATTCGAAACTTAAATGAATCCCCAAATTAAGGTGAAAGCTAGCTTCACCAGGACAGTGTTTTTCTGGTTTTTAACTGAATTAATAATTCGCCTATGGCAGCTAACAGCTTTTTGTAATGCAGTTAGCTGTTAAAAACTGAAATCACTTAGTAAACACAATTATTTAGTTAGTTAGTTAGGCAGCCATGCGAAGTTTCACCTGCTGTCTTGTCAAGGACTCACAGAGTTTTGGATGTGCACTTCACTCTTATGATAAATAAAGTATAAAACGAAACAGGCTTAAACAGTGTCTCTGGCTCTGATTCAGTGAGGCGCACACGACGTATGCGCAATGTTGAAGCGGATTGCATAAGCTGCTTTTCACATTTTTATTCTGGGACGCATAAAAAGGACATCTTCATATGTGCAGATGCGCATTACTTTCGCGTTGACAATTGACATTGAAATGAATGCCATAAATATTATTAGCAGCTCTTTTAGCATCTATTTTCACTCCCTTTCTTAATACTCTCTCTCTCTCACGGTTTTCCCTTTTCTGATAGACAGCAGCTTAGGGCGCATTTCTCTTTTCTTACAGTGTTTTCTATCTGTCTTTTTCGGAACTTCTGTGCTGTCATTTTTAATATGTTGCCCTGGGCACTGGAAATAATTTTGTTTGCTTACAGCATTTGTTTTTGTCCTATTGTGGCTTTGCTGCATAACATATGTTATATCATTATCCCTTTTTTCTTCTACTGCCTTAGGCCTTGTCTCAGTTCTCTGTGTAACTTTGATTGCGGCTTGAATTTTCTACTGATTTGTGAAACTTTTAACTAAATATTGTATGAAAATATTCATTTATATTTGAAATATTTTAATTGATTTTAAGATTTATTTGTAACAGCGGTTATTCCACAAACTGACAGCTAAACCTTATTTTAAATAGTCTACAATTAAAGGCGACCATAGACAGCTGATGAAATCTCAAGGGTTATCTCCATCTTCATTAAATAAATGACATTGGAGACTCAAAAACAATCTGAAGATGTCAGCCCGCTGCTTACTTATGGCCAGCAATTTACTTAAATTTAAGTTGAATCAAACTGAAAGAGAGTCGAAAAGCCTCTGCTTTCAGTTTGCGCCTATTTATATATATTTCATTATTTTTTTATTTTATTTATTTTTGCTCAAAGTGAAATTGTTGTTGGCAACCGCTTGGTGAATATTTTTTCTTGACAAAAGCCTAACAGTCACATGTGTGTGTGTGGGTTGTCTTCATATGTTTGTTAGTGTTTATTTTTGTGGTTGCTGTGCCCTTTGTTGGTGTGTAAATATTTCACTTAGCTAAGCGAAGAGCATAGCGATGTGAAAACAAGCCCGCAGCGCTTTTGTTTATAAATCTGCTCCTTTTATTTGCACTTTGGCACATCAACTTAAATTAAAGCCAAAAGCAAAGCAAAATCTAAACACGCAACTGCTATATAATGCTTTTCTCGTCAGTATACACGTTAAATTGTGTACATTTGTGTGTGTGTGTTACACATAAGACATACCCTTTTATGAGCGTTTGCCCAATGTTCCCTATCTCTGTCTCTGTCCACTGTCCAGCTTAGAGTTGCCATTGAGGCTTGTGCTTCATTCCCGTTTACTGTCAACGGTGATTAGTTTGCATTAGTTTGTGTCTCCAATCTCCTGTCTCCTCTTGTGGTGTGTTTGTGTGGAGGACTTGAGGACTTAAGCATTTTATTTGATAAAAGGAAAATGGAAAATTGTAAATTGTAAATTTAAATCCAGTCAAGCCGCTTAAACGCTCTTGATGCACTTTTTGTTGTCTTAGGTCACTTTTGCATAGCTTTTTTTCGGACTCGATTTATTTCATTTGCTGTAGATTTTTTTCCAACAATGTTTTGTCAACTGAGCTACTCAAGCAGCAAGTTAAAATATCAGGCAGCATAGCAATTATAATTTTTATTTTAAATCGTAAATATATAAAGGGTTTTTGAATATTAAAAATCTTCAGATAAAAATTATTTAAAATTTTTATTAAATTACTGGACAAATAACAATAATATTTGAATTTTATTTTACTTTCATTAATTCCATCACAATGTCTTTTATCTAAAAAAAAAGTTATCATTAAATAGCTAAAATCGGTTAGCTTAAATAATTCCCTGACGCACTGTTGAGTTAAAGCCCTTTCTGATAATTAGTTAAAAATTTAAGATAATTATGATGCCTAGTTGAAATGGGGCAACTGCTTAACACAGCATATCCTTAAAGACTGAAATTCTGATGCTCAGTGTGTGTCAAGGCTGATGGTGATGAATTTAACAAGTGCCGAGTTAACTTTTGGGCTTAACAATAATTATGGCCTTCTCAACGCAAATGAGATGATGCCGAGCTCGGGGGCATCTTCATTAAAAACATGCACGCTGCAAATTAATGTGCGTTAAACGTGGCAAAAAGTCGAGCTGAGTCGTCGCTATCTCATTCCTCGCCAAACAACACATTGGCAATAAAAGGCGCGCCGACACGTGAGGCAAATGCATATGAGTTTTGAGGCCTTTAATATGCTCAGCAGTCGGCGAAGGCTACTAACGTGACAAACAGTCAGTCAGTCAGTCAGTCTGTCAGACAGACAGACTAAATCAGTGGTGCCCACATGGCGGATACGTATTTTGCACATACACTGCGTATGCGCAATATTTTGTAGGCATCCAGTTCAGAAAGCCTCCTAATTGAATTTATTACAATCTTATCACTTCGTTTGCCCAGCTTCAGATTTTGTATAAATATTTACACTGTCTAGCTGCATTTGACAAAAGTTTTAATAGCCGCCCAAAGACATTGCTGAATATTCAAACTTTGTCTTAAATCTTTGGTCTGTTTTTGCCACTTGTTTGGGCAGCCAATTAATTTTTTAGCTCAGTTGAAAGAACGGATCGAAAGTTCGATGAGCGAAGCTTTAAAGCCAAGATAAAACACAAGTATTTCCTTTGGAGTTTTATTTATAAGATTATTTAAACTTAATTCATATACAAACATATTAAAATAAAATCTTAATCTACTTCTAAGGAAACTTTGACGACTTTGACTTTGATTGCATTTTTATTAAATTCATTCCTTGAATTTTGTATTTAATTCAATAATGTCCTTAATCCATATATTTAATCCCAAAAAAAACTTGTCTAATAATTTGCTATAACAACACATTGTCAAGTGCTTTTAGAGCCTTAAATTGAGCAGAGCTCCATCGACTTCATTTCCCTTTTCGATTTGACCTTACCCAACAAACAATCTTGGCAATTTCATTTCGTGCCACTGATTGGCTTTCCTGTCGATGTGAGCCTTTAAGGATATGGCCGTCTGTCTGTCTGTCTGACGAGTAACAGGTGTGCGCTGTTGCCAGAGTAATAAACGTCAAGAGGAAATGGCTTCGATGATAACACACAGTCCAGCAACAAGGTGAAAATGTTTTTCCCACCATGTACGCGTACAAAACTTTTACTTAATTTGGAAATCTGAAGTTGCTGCTGAGTCTGCTTCCTCTAGTCGATTGCCTTTTAATTATACGAAAGCTGATTATGCAAATGAGCAACTCGTATGCGTAGGCATGTGAAATACGATATCGATTGGGAGGGGTCCCATAAAATGCTCGTAGTTTGCTCGGTTAACTAAAACAAGCCACACACGCAGTCAAGAGTTTGGTGCATTTACTTACATCAACTCTTGCCAAAATGTCTGCTTTAGGCCAAGTCTTATGAAATTTTAATCATGGAAACTCGAAATGTGCCCATGGCGTTAGTTAAACATTTTCCACAAGGATGCTTTACTCCAGGAAAGCTGCCAATACGAGGAAAACTTTATAAGTTTTAAATAGTTAGCATTTAAAGATTATACAAATTAGAATATTAAAATGAATATCTGAAAATATGAATATCTGAAATATTATATATTCAAGAATATTCTGAAAGCAAACTTTTTTTTTTTTTTTTTAACTACAAAAACTACTAGATTGAGTTAATTAAATTAACTTAATTCATTTATGTACAGATTTGCCTTTCGTAACTATTAATCTCAATATAACAATTACAAAAAGACTAATTATAAATTGTTTAAAAAAAAATAACAACAAATTTTCAGAACTGTAACTAAACTATGTTTATTAAATTTTCAGAAAACTTTCTTTCATAAGAACAATATAAAAAATAAATACAAAAAAAAAAATCAAATAGAATTTCAATATTACAAAATATAAACAAATTATAACACAAATCTCTGGCTTTGATTTTCAGCTTTGATTTAAATTCAGAAACTTAACACAAAATTAAGTGATGCCGAGACTAAAGTTATCCATGGAGCAGCCCTCGTCTGTGGGCAGTTGTCGTGGGTGGCGAGAAATGTTCTCACTGTCTCACTGACACGCACTCGCATTGCTGGCGTGTATGCGCATCGTGATTTATGTTTATTTAATAATTCAGACTTTTTATCACATAGCCGACAAACACAGACAGAGTAAGTCGACGAGACAGACGGACAAACGTATGTATAGTGGGAAATACGGATAGTCGAGCGAAATACGGAAGTGGCAGATACGCTTACAGTGGGTGAGCATTAAATTCAATTCAGCTCGACAACACGCTGCGCAAGGGCGGACAACCTTCAGCCTTCAACCACGCCCACAACAAATGTCAGCGGCACCAAATGGAAGAGGAATTGGAATTGGAAGAAGAATATATATCGCTTACAGGCATAAAAATGCAAATGAGGTGGCCAAACAAACAGAGTCAGTCGTAGTCAGAGTAGTCAGAGCCATGGCCAGCATTGAAATCTTTCGGGCAAGAAAACCATTTCTGGTTACATAAGCTATAACACTTAGCCGGGTCAATTCAAGAACATAAAATATATTTTCAAAACTCTTCATTCAAAAGTAGATTATAATCTATTATTAGCTAAATAAGGTCAGGCTCAGACTGTTGGCCATGTTAATTACCAGGCGATTCAGCTATTCAGTCATGTGATATCAAAATTATCGCTCATTTGCCTCTGATTTATGCAAATTTGAGTGAATAATTAAATCAGTTTGAATCAATGACTGCACATGACTGCAGCTCGTCGAGGATGAACATAATATTTCCTAATGATATGCAACTACAAGTATTTTATCCAGGAGGATTTTCCTAACCCACAAACACATAAGCACTTGCCTGTTTTCAGTCCATATGTGTAAATCTATTGTTATGTGTGTATTTGTGTATTAATGTATTTATTTAATGCTCTTTAATTTGAAATTGAATTATGGGGATATCTCAGAAGGACACAAGTTGGCATCTTAATGGCAAACTAAACAGCTATTATCGATTTAAAAAAGCTTCAGGATAAAAAATCTTAATACCCAGTAATAATTAAACTTCGCACCCTTCGTGCTGCTTTCGTCACTAGTGATTGTGTGAGCAAGATACAAGTAAAAATTTTGATATTAGGCAGTAAAATACAGGTTTAAGGATTCTAATTCGTCTTTCTATATCTATCTCTCCATCAAACTTTTCGATATAATCTTAGAAAACTCCCCTAAACTCAAAGAATATCTAATAAATTCTGAAATTGTTGCAGGAATTACATTTAACGACTATGTAAACGAATTCGTAAATTAATTTTAAACTCGAATGACCAATTTCAGTCTCTTTCAGTGTTAGTGTGAAAACTTTACCTCATAAGTAAAAACATTGTATCAAGCAATACCAGTTTTGGGAATCCTCAACACAGTTTGAGAACCGCCATTAAGGGGGACGCAATGTTGTGAGGAGATGACTGCACTGTGCTACGAACCCAACGTTTACACGATTGCCATTAGGACGTGCTGTTCCTGCCCCAATAGGACATCCCTGGTCCCTGGTCCCTATCTCTCCACTCCAATGTGAGGCACAAAAACAGGACAAAGCGCAGCTAAGCGAAACTTTAATCAACTGTCAATAATTGATGATAATCACAGCGCGGCGTAATATTGCTTATCAGCAGATACAGCTACAACAGCAACAACGACAACAGCAACAACCACAACAACAACAACATCGTTGGCCAAAGCCAACAAGTGATTAACTTAATAAACGACAGAAGGCAGAAAGTCAGTCGTCGAAACGAGGGGTGTGGAAACGAGGAAGAGGGGAGGCAAAGAGGAGGAAACAAATCGAGAGACGACACCAGCAAACAAACAATCCAATCGACAAGTGAAACACAAACACAAAACAAAATCAGCAAAATAAAACCTATTTAAGACACGACTTTAAAATACCTTATCCACGTGGGCAAAGTTATTAGCGGACGATCCAATTTAAATTTAGCTTGGATCTAACATTAAAAAAAATAATTATTTGGAACAATCCTATATTTTTGAGACTCTTATGTCTGGAAAAAATTTGGAAATGATTTTAAAATGTTAGTCGAAAGAGACCTTAAATTATTTTGATTTCAGCTAGCACAATTTTTAATAAATAAATAAAACAAATACTTCATCTATATTTATAATAACTGCGGACAGCTGTCCGCGCTAGTGACGAAAGCAGCACGAAGGGCACAAAAGGCGACTAGCAATATATGCAGGAAGAATCGAAAATTTGCTATGACTTTCCAATGAGGTCGAGTTATTTATACTATTTGTCACAAAATTAGATATTAGAAATTTTGGTGATTGGTTAATGTTTTCGTCACTAGACTTTTACCTCGTAAAGAGGTTTTTTTATAAGAACGAAATATTATTGGATTGAAATATTATTGATTGATACTTTAATTTAATAACATTTAAAATACATGTATTTTTCATTCGTTTTATTTATTTTTAATTTTTATTTATATTATATTAGTATTTTTCAATTAGTTACCATTGACCTGACCCAAACCAGTTGCGCTTGTCTGCCATATAACATAATTATATTGGTAATATGAGCGCCCATGGGGAACGGGTATAACTAGATAATTGAGCACAATTAATGCAACGGCATGCGGGCCAGAGAAGAGAGGGGTGCGAGGGGGTGAGTGAGAGAGCCAGATGGACAGGCATTCGATTGGTTATCATGGGGGTCACGGATGCAGTCAGTCCGCCGATAGCTATCGCACTTGGCTTATCAATCTAATTGTTGACTAAAAATAAACTGAAATCCACGTTCACAGGTATATATTTAGTAACATGTCTATGAGGACTTTGCGGAGCACCTTTCAAGGTAATAAACGTAAAATGAGATGATCCCAAGGAGCAGTCATCGTTATAATGATGCAACCTTCTCTAATCCAAGTACGGATGAGGGGACCTCACAAGGCTGCAGAGTCAGCCCTTTTGGCAGCGCTCGTGTAGATTATAATGATAAGCACTAAACCACAGGCATGTAAATTGCTTGTAGGCGGCATTAAATTTAACAGTCACACACACACACACACATCCGTTCTCATATATATGTATATACACACTTAAACACACTCTTACGATATTCGTATGCAAGAGTTTGTCAGACAAATTCAATTTTCAAGCCGACTCCATTAAATTGTTTTTGTCCATCTATGTTTATCAACATTTTGTAGTTCACGACATTCATGACACAATAGCCCATTGCCCTGCATGTGTGTGTGTGTATGTGTTTGTGTGTGTGTCACACTTGATTGCTCAGCGAACCGTTAAGCAGCTGACATGACCCTTGAGCCTCACCTTTTTCTGCCTTAAGCTCCGCCTTTGTCGACTTACATATGGCAACAGGTTCCAAGTTTTTGTCTGGTTTGCTTTTGCCTTTTGCCGCTGCCACTTGATAAAATGTCTATTGGAATTTGCTTATTGGAATCCTTCTCAATTTTAGCACAATCCTCCAATATTAACTTTGACACTTTTCACAGTCAGGAGACATATTTGCAAACAGCTGGAAATTTGTCCGCTTAAACTCCTAAAATTACAGGCTTGAAATGAAAATAAAATAAATATTTATTTATTTATATGTGTATGAGTAAGTAATGTTTTAGCCTTTTTTTATTTGAAATTGCTTTAAGGCTTTATGAAAAAAAGAAAATGAAAAAATAAAGCAAAAATTAAATTTATTTCCAGACACAGTAAACAACTTTATTTTGTTTTTGTTAATATTTAAAATTTGTTATTTTGGGATTATGTTTAAATGTTGTAACAGAATACTATTAGTTTTATTGCACATACATTCATATATGTTATTAAATTAAGGCATAAAATATTTAGTTCAATCTTCTGAACAGAAGGCCTAGTGGCATTTGTTATCATGTAAAGGGATTAGCTTATCATCAGATTTGTGTAGGACGCAAAACAAAACATATCATCTAATCTACCATAAGCATTTTTCTCTACTCAAATTTGAATACACTTTCACCTAGTTGTATATTTTATTTACAAATGCAATTCTGTTGGTATTAGAGTTGAGTTCCATGCTAAGCCCTTCATATATAGAATTTCAGTCGACCTTAGTACAAAAAAAAAGCAAACCCTTTCGTCCTTTGTCACGCCTGCTTACAAAAAATTGTGTAGGCAAAATCATATAAAACTTTCAACGCATTTTTCGTATTGTTTGTTTTACTTTATATTATTTGAATTTATTTTTGCTGGGTCGTTATTTGTTTTGTTTTTTTGCGGATTTTACGAAAAATTCAAATGCTTCAACGCCTTCAGCGGTGAGACAATAAAAATCAAAGGACCTTCATGCCGGGGCCTCATTTGCATAACATACACGAGTACAGTTCGGCTTGGCAAAAGAAAATATAAAATGCTGAAATTATGTTTAGGCTGCTCTTTAAAGATTCAGCTGTCGTTCCGGCCGATTGCGGTTTTAATGCTTTCATGTGGCATTCGTTTATGGCATGCATAAAACTATTTATGAAATGCCAACCACTTGTAATATAAACTGTATGCATGCACTTTGCCAGCCTCCCAACCTAAGCTAAATTCCAGTTTTATGACTGATAGATGTCCAAGACTTTGTTTTATGGGCCATGCCATGCAAAAGTTTGGTCAAGCGCCTCGTAAAAGTTAAAGTGCCTGATTTGGGAGCAAAGAACAACAAAATGGGAATAACAGAAAACAAAACATAAATACCAACAACGCTCGAGACATTCAAAATTAATCAATGGACACTGAAATAAATCACAGTTCCGTTCATTGCTCAGCTAACGATGCGAGCATCGTTTTATAGAAAAGCTATTGAAAAAAACAGACAACGCTGCGTATGAGCAATAAGACAAATTCAGTTTTGTTTAAATATTGCATAGTTTTAAGCGCATGCATGTAATAGAAATTATGAAAATACTAGAATTTGACAAAAGAATTGAATCCACCGTAAAATTACTTGTTCCAATTTTTACAATCTATTAAAAGCCCAATTATTATCAAGAAAATTGGGAAAATCGATTTAAAATCCAATTTTAAATTATAATTCATTCTTTTGCTTTCTCAAACATAAACTAAAATTAAATTGAATGAATAATCTTTCACATAATACATAAAACTGTCATTCTCATAAATTTCTGCGTAAAAATAAAAGTAAAAGTTAAGAAAATGAATTTAATATATATTTAGAATATTTGAGATATTTGCAATAAAATATTATTATAATATTTGTGCGTATATGATAATACTGCGTAATTTGTATAATCAGATATTTAATGCACTCTCAAAATTGTATAAACAGGCATGTCAGCACTCTCACAAAGTTGCTCATAAGAACCTCTACAAAAAAGTGTCCTGCATACTCACCCACAAAATGAAAAACGAAGAAGAAAAAACTCAGCTAAAGTGACGAAACTCAGGACGAGAGGAAACCGCACAAAGGAAACTGTAAGCCGGTTGCAAAGCTGGCGGCGGCTGAAGTATTTTAATATTTAATGGAGCACGCTTGTAAATTTAGATATGAGACTCCGCTGCTCGCTTGGGTCACATCCACATCAAGCAGAAAACGCGTTCTTTATGTTTTTTATATATGCGATTTTATTTATAGCATTTAATTTTATTTTTATGTACTTTGATTTCCATTACTGCAAGGATTGTTTCAGCATTCCGGGATTGGCGTTAAACAATCTGCGAGTACACACAAATAAATGTACAATATAATAATAATAATAATAATAATAAATGTGATTCGTCGCGTCTCGCCGACTCGTATAATTTCATTTCATTTGATTTGGTTTGGGTTTCGGTTTTGGTTTTTATTCGCTTTTGCCCAATTTGCACGTGTGCTTCGTTATAATTTGGGAAATTACTCAGCATAACGTAATATGAAAGAAATCACAGCATCCAATGCTTTCCCTGAACCCGAATACAGGAAGCTGGATAAAGAAATTTAGAGTTTTTTTTTTTTATTTGCTGTTTAATGTCACATAACGCGACTTTAATCAAAAATTCTGGAACGTTCTTCAATTAAATTGCGTGAAAAATTAATGCTCTCAGGACTCAGCCGTGTCCTTGGAAGTTTGAATCTGGCTGTCGGATTGTAATGAATTTAAATTAATCAGCGCGTTGAATGCTGAGTAATTTTTTACATCCATTATTTAAGCTGTGTGCTCTGACGTCCCGTTAAACTCTTTAACTAATTACACATTTTAATCGCTTCAAATCGTGTTGTAATTTTGTGATTGCTGATATCATGCGAGAGTTAAAGGACTTAAAATTAGTGGCACAATTGGCTGAAGCTCAACATTTAAGAATTTCCGAGTTTCTTTCTGAACAATTGTATGCGAAATAATTTTAAGCTGTATTGAATCAGCGTCAAATTATTAAATAACAATATTAAAATCGTTTAAAGAATTGTTGGAATTTATAATTCCAGATTTAGTACAGAAAAATTTAATATAATCCAAATGTGTTTAGTTGTGTCTTCAACAGAAAACAGAAAAAGTAAATTACAAGTTTTATTTTGTAAATGTTAAGAATTTTGTGAAAATAATAACAAATTTTCAAAATGTAGTATTCTGATAAATTTTTTTTATTAATTTCTAACTTTGCTTCACAATTAACGCTTAACGCTTTTAATTATAGGTAAAGTATAAATGTGATACTTTCTTTAAAGATTTAAATTTAATTTGATTTTCAAATTTGAAATGTTTCTGATCTTTCGTTATTTTACAATTTTAGTTTCTTAAAAAAGTCAAAATATTTTATATTTCCTTTTGATTTACATTTTTTTTTTTTAGTTTATTTAAATTGTTTTTTTATTATTTTTATATAAGATTTTCTAAAATTTTTTGGTAAACTTTTTATTATTAAAATCAGTAAATTTTTGTTATATATTAAGCATTCAATTGTAAAAAATTATATTTTAAAATTTTAGATTTTCCACTGATATTAATATTTTAGTATATTTGAAAAGTATATTAATTTGGCATTTCAATAATTTTGCCCACTTTGATCAATTTTCAGTGAAAGTTTAAAAGCCGCAAAGGACAAAGGACAACCGCACGGAACGACCAGCGACTGGTGAATGGCAACTGCGGCACTTGCCAGGACAACTGTCGGTGCATAGTTTAGTTTTAGTATTTTTTTTCTAGTTGATCACTAAAACTAACGGCGACAGCATAACAACGAAGCGCACTTTGAATACCGACGAGCACCGCGAAATAACAAACTCAGGACGACAGCAAAAAGGACGTGACACGAGCTCAGGAGCAAAAACGAAACCGCACGCAACGTGCAACAGCCGCCAACTGATGGGTTTAGGTGAATATCTGCCAACAGAAGCAGCGGTCGCAGCGGCACTCACACAACCGCAAACACACACGCACACATACACATACACGCGCACACACAGACAAAGTTGCCTGTTTGTTGATAACAGTTTTCGAAATTCGAATTCGCAGTCAGCTGCTGCTGTTTCTGCTGCTGGGAAAGCGGCCAAAGAGAGACAGAGGCAGAGGCATCAACAACATTGAAGCATGTTCAGCATCATAGCATGTTGCATATGCCACACACAGACTCAGGCCCACTTCCACTTCCAAGTTTAGCATAGACAGTTGACGCATGCGCCAATAAGTAGGCAACAATTCATAATGACAACGTCGCTATCAACGACTCGCAAGTTGGCGCCTCTTTTGGGCCTATTCTTGTTTACTGTTTGCATACCCTGTATTACAATGACTTACGGGTATTTGCAGATGCATGTGGAATATTATAATAAACAAGCTAAATTCATCTTGCTTTACTGCAACGAACTATCTTCAGTATTATTTTAGTTTTATTTTGAAAACGTTTCAAAATTAATAACAAACTCATTATCTTAATTGACATTTATTGAAAAGTTTATAGTTTATTTATTAAATTATTTTTTAGAGAAATAAAATCAATGACAATTGGAAATTTACAGAAAGATCTAAATAGTTTTTTGTATTAATCAAAATGTATATATTAAATTAAATTATTATATCAACAGGGTATATCACCGTCGTTTATTAATTCTTTTCTGCCTCCTGTTAAATTTTTTCTTCCTGCCACATTCTGCTATTATCTTTATTGTCGTGCAATATTCGGATGCCCCTGAATGATATTAGTCACCAGACCGACACTTGACTTTGCCACCGGCTTCAAGTTCACGTGCCGCTTTTGGAGAAGGCGGCGCTAATGAATTAGAGCAAAGTTTTTAATGAAGCTTTTTATGGCGTGGCAAAGTCACAGGCCAGCTGAGCTGACCCACTTGTGAAGTGGCTTCCAAAATAGACCTGCGATTAGATAAAACTGAAATATGCGCTATGTATAAATAACATAATTTAGTGCAGATTGTCATAAAATATGTGACAAATTAATATAATTGCTAAGCATATCACTTTGATTCTTTATTAGAATTTTATCTAAAATTACTAAGAATAAAAATATATTATTTAATTACTTATATCTTATTTTAATTTTAATTATGATTATAACTATAATATAAGGCACTAGTCAAAAAGATTAATTAGCTCTAATATACAATCTTAAGTATGTTAAAAATGTAGTTTCTGTTTTTCCTACTCTTTTTCGTATCTCTAATATTTAATACTAATCTTTTGGCGAATTTGTTGCGTCTAGGTAATACGGAAAGTCAGCCATAAAATGCCATTGCCTACTTATGTTGGCAGCATTCAACAGAATTGCGGTCAAAGATTGCATTTTGGATATGCGCTTGGCTAACCATTGGAAATCCCAGAAATATTTGAACATTATCCATTTTCTCTCTCAATACGAGTACAGGATAAGCGTGAACCTGACATGTGGATGTGTGTGTTTGGGTGTGTGTGTGTTTGAGTGGGTGTAAGTGGGAGGAGAACGTCATAATGGCTGCAATAACTACTAACGCTTCAAAGCAGATGCCACAACTTGGATTGTCTAACATATTTCGAGAACAATCAGCAAAAGCGGAAATTAAAAAAACAATGACATGTGAACTAAATAAATTACAAGTTGATGGCTTAAATGTTAAGAGGGTTGACACATTAAATCTGTTATCAATTGGCCTGGAAAAGGGCACAAGACCAGATGCGGAAAACCACGGAAAAAATACGCTAAAAGTGTGAGTGTTGTTTCTGTGGGCAACCCAAAGAGTCCCCCCCATTGTGCGGGTGTGCAAAAATAATAAAGCATAAATGCCATTTGACCTTGTGTGTCGCTCAGAATGTCAATTGATGTCAGATGAGGCTGGACCGAGGTGGTAAAGGACTGTGCAGTCTATTGCCACAGACAGACTGAATCTGAATCTGGAGACTGGTAACAGACTGACGAGGCAATGAATTGAGTGATGTCCCTTTATGATGACTGGACGTAATTCCAGGTATCCGATTGACAAATTGCTTTTGCATATTCAAATATGCCAAAAATAAAGACATTGTACAATTCACAAGTTGACAACTTGTTTGACCTAATTACGAAATTCTTGTTACATTAGCCAATCAAGTTGAAAATCAATTTGTAAGTGAAAGTTATTGTCATTTGTCTTTTAATATTTCAATTAATAAAAAATATAGGAAAAGAACATAGAAATTGCGTGTTCGTCTTGGTCTTTAATTGAGGTTACGCGAGCGAGCGCCACAAATGACATAAAATTGTTTATAGAGCAAGGTTATAGCTCTGGGCATTTCTTAAACATGAGTTTTTATGAGAAAACGAAACATATTTGAAGGTAAAATGTGTAAAATGTGAAAGGATATCAGTAGGTCAGATCTGCTTTAATGCACAATATTAAATTCAATCATAATGAGATAATTTAACAAAGATTATGTTGTATTTTAAAACATTTTAAGTACATTTGAATTCGCGCTACGATACCCCATGTTAAAAGCTGCTTGCTATGTAGAAAATGCAAACTGTTATACGACAATTATAAGGTGGCAGCGTTGTTATGCAAAATTACGAAACATGGCGCGGAACTTAAATTAAATTTAAGCAAATGCGAAATTTATGCAATAAGATAATTAATCGTTTGATTATTAATTAGATAAATAAAAGTGATAGATTTTATGAAATTCGTAACGTAATTATAGATCAAAATTTCGTAAATCGACATTATTCTAACAAAAATTCAAGCGTGATCGATGTTTTCAATGTTTAAAAATAAAGCATCGAAGAAAACATCGATCAATTTGAAAATTTTCAAATTTGGAGCCCAACCGAGGGGCTGCCACCTTGTTTTGCCAAAGTTGGGCCAAGGCCACACAGTTTCAACTTTTTGTCTTTTTTAGTAATTTTTTTTAGATTTTTAACAAATTTAAATTAATTCAATATAAATATTTTAAGAGCACTTAAAATAACCAAATAAATTTAAATTTTCTAAAATCATGAAGTTCATTTTAAAATTGTGTTGAGTCACGTCAGCTTTTGCGTGGTAAAGAAATTAAAAAAAAAATCGAAAGAACAAAATTATTAAAAAGCAAAAAATATAACAAAACTCCTGTAAAAGTTTCAAAGTTTCATGCAAATATGCAAAAAAAAAAAAAATATGCGCATCGTTTTCCACTCTATTTTTAACGAAACGAACTTTGGTGTTATCAGAATTCACCTATCTTATCCCTATAAGAACATGCAAATATGCAAAATCCGAGGTCTAAATATAAATATTTTGTGGAACAAAATTGCATTGATGAAATTATTTACATTCGTCTTTTGACATATAACGCTGCTTGTAGCATCATGTGGGAACATACTGGTGAATTTTTTTTGCCGCAGATAAAACATTTTATTATTGAGATTACAATTCAGCTGAAAGGGGTAAACTACATGTGAATAAAGAAGAAATTGAATCCAATCGCATAACTCATGTACAAAATTTTAATTGTATTTCTCTAAGAAATGTAATATATTTTTTGAAAGAAATTAATGACCAACTGCAAAATGAACGATTTAGTTCATGATTGACTGAATAAGTTCATTCGTTCATCTTAATGACCCGTTCATTTGAACTTTTTCAGAACGAAACGACACAACTCTATTTGTTTAGTAGTTGTTTGTTTTGTTTGTACCTGCTAACACGACGACGGCTGTAAGGTGAATGAGTTTTCCGTGAAAATTAAAAATTAACAGCTACGCGCGTGCGATCACACACACACACACTAATACATTTAAAAAACAAATTCGTTATCGCTATCAGTGTTGCTATTGCACTTGGCGCCAACGTCGACGTTGCCGGTAGCAGGCGTCGTCTTCAATGCAAAATCATATTTTTTGCAATAGCGAAAAAGTGATAAATGTGAAACATAAACAAAACGTTGATAAGCCGCTGCGCTGCGACTACTATCAATGCGCCGGTTGTAAGCCAAATTCCTTCGTGCTGGCAACTACAACAACAAAATTATCAACTTAAACTTGTTGAGCGAGTTAAATGTCCAAGAAGCTACCAACAATGGTGAAAATATTTAAGACTCTGCCCGCACAACAGCGGCGACAGCGACGCAGCCACTGACCTTTATTTGACTTTTAGCTGTGCCTGTCTGCTCGGCAATGAAAAAAAGACATTCATTGCCTTGCCACACACCACAGAGACGTTGTGTCTATAGAGTCGCCTTTTATTTGTGTTGTTGTTGTTATTCTTACTATTGTTGTTCCTGCTGTTCTTGGAGGGTAACAGTCTAGAAGCAGTAGCCAGTCTCAAAAAAAAAAAAAAACAAAAACAGAAGGAAGGCGATTTATGATGAATTTAGGTAAAAATAATTTTAGGGGGTCTCCAGTAGTTTTTTTTTTTAATTTTAATACAAAAATGAACATATTATTGAAAACATTCACAAAACAACGATGCAAAAGCTCATTTTGCATTGAAAATTTCCCAATTTCAAAATTCAATAAAAAAAAAACTAGTGGAGACCCCCTAAAAATTTTTTCACCTAAATTCATCATAAATCGCCCTCTTTCTATGTGTGTGTTTCTTTTTTTTTTGGAGACTGGCTACTGCTTCTAGACCTTTACCAAAAAAAACAATAAGTTTTCTTTGTCAAAACAATTACTTGACTAACTGTATGTATATTTATGTACTTTATATACATATTCTTGTTGATCGTTAAAGAGTCGCCACGACGCATCTCCCACTGATCAGCCGAATTTCAAATTAATTCAATTAAAATCGTAAGGGAATTGAAAATGTGCCAACGTGCTATTGAAATTAATTTATTCAGTGTTAAACGCTTTTATTTGAATGTATTTTTTCCCACAACAAAAAACTTTTACTTTCGGGATCTAATTACGTTTTATCGCATATTACATTTCTTGTTAAACAATTGTCGAGTGCCTTAGTTATGTTAATTAAATCAATAACAAAGTGCAAACTTTCTCAGAATAAAATGTGACTTGTTAATTTTTGTTGATATCCAAATATTGAAAAGTTTTGTGTATTACGAGAAATTTATAAAAAATAATTCGGTTTGTTCGAAAAATAATTCGAAATGTTGTTTATATTTTTATGTTTTGTTGATATAAAATGTAAAATATTTCTAAACATGTAAAAACTCTTGTAACGAAATAAGTTTCGAGAAATTCGTATGAAAAATATTTGAGTGAAAAAACGATTTGGAAATCGGTTTAGTTTATATACTATTAAATATTGAATTATACAAATTGGCTTATACATATATAAATGATTTCATTTGTCATAATTTTGCAGTATTAAATACAAGTACATACTCGTATGCAAAGAAAATTAATGAAGAGAATTTAGCTATTTTCTGGCCGTCATTTTCCGCTGCACTAAAAATAGCCGACATCCCAAAATAAGGGAAGGCAAGTGCAGGGAGACGGCGACAGCGACGTCGCTGCTGAGTGTCAGGGCCAATTGACAGGCCAGCAGCTGTGAGGTGCGAGTTTCGTTATCAGTTGTCGTATAGAGCTCTGAACTGGGCGCACCTCCAGCCGGCTATGTGCGTGATGATGTGTTGATGTTGAGCATGATGATGATGATGCAACGCATTGATTATGATTATGACGCTTGACTTTTACACTTTATTTACAGCAAGTGTGTTGTCGACTTAGTCTTTTTCTGTTCTTATTTTAAAACTACTTCAGTTAAAATTAATATAAAACATCACCTATATTAATGTACTAATTATGTTGTATACAACCACACTGCAAATATGACAAATATTTAAGAATAATAGATACAATTGAGCTAAAAACGAATACAGAAGACAAAAAGCCAAATATAATACTTTCGAAATAATATATATTTAAATTCAAGACATTTTCATCATGCTGTTATAAGGTTTTTCCATTTCTGATTTTAATTTTATCATTGAAAAAGCCAAATTTAAATATTTTCTAAATAATAATAATATAAGTCCGTTTTTTTATTTGACAACAACTATGTGTCCTATATTCTGATATTCTTTTAATTTTTCATATAATTTTGGATTTATTTTCCTGGCTGGTTTGTCTTGTTTTTGTAGCTAAAAGTTGGCATCACTGATTCGCAATTAACAGTTGTAATGTGGGCCAGTTGGTAGCTAAAATTAGTTGCGATTATCAATCAGTACGTTGCGATTGCCTGGACTAGAAGGTTGTCCAGACTGTCCCACTTTGCAACTTTCCCACTGCCAGTGAGATCATTGAAAGGCATTCAAGATGTTGCGGCGACAAATGTCCTATCGCTTCGAAGATCAAGATAACTCGTCCATGGCTTCACGGGTTGTCAGTTCTATTTCATAAACACATATGCATTTATGGCTTTCGCATCCTCACTCTTATCTTATTCTAATTTCAGATGAATCGTCGCTTTTCACGCGTGGAGTCCGGCGGGGACCTGAAGGATTACTTTGATCGCGGCGATATTGCATCGCGCGAGAATCGCTGGAACTTTGAGGTGGCCTGGGAGGTGGCCAACAAGGTTGGCGGCATTTATACGGTTATACGTTCAAAGGCCTATGTGTCCACAGAGGAGATGGGCGAGCAGCTGTGCATGATGGGTCCCTACAAGGAGCAGTGTGCCCGCACCGAAATGGAGGAAATGGAATTTCCACGCGGCAATCCTCTGCTGGATGCGGTCAACACGCTCCGATCGCGTGGCTATAAAATTCACACCGGTCGCTGGTTGGTCGATGGCAATCCGCAGTTGATACTGTTTGACATTGGCTCTGCCGCCTGGAAGCTGGATCAGTTCAAGTCGGAGATGTGGGAGAAGTGCAACATTGGCATACCGCATCTGGACATTGAGACAAACGATGCCGTCATTCTGGGCTTTATGATTGCCGAGTTTCTGGAGGAGTTCCGTAATTGTGCCATTGCCTATTCCCACAGCAACGATATGAATCCACCACGAATCGTTGCCCAATTTCACGAGTGGCAAGCGGGAGTGGCTCTCATAATGCTTCGCACTCGCCAGATTGAAATTGCCACCGTGTTCACCACACATGCCACGCTCCTGGGTCGATATCTGTGCGCTGGCAACACCGATTTCTACAACAATCTCGACAAGTTTGCTGTGGACGAGGAGGCGGGCAAGCGCCAAATCTATCATCGTTATTGCCTGGAACGCGGTGCCACGCATCTGGCGCATATTTTCACCACTGTGTCGGAGATTACGGGCTATGAGGCGGAGCATCTGCTCAAGCGCAAGCCGGACATCATTACGCCCAATGGCCTCAATGTCAAGAAGTTCTCGGCCATTCATGAGTTCCAGAACTTGCATGCCGTCGCCAAGGAGAAGATCAATGAGTTTGTACGCGGTCATTTCTATGGGTAAGTTTAGTTTATTGTCTTTGTCATTGTGATTATCATTGTCTAATCTTTGGAATCTGTCCTGCAGTCATATGGACTTTGATCTGGACAAGACGCTTTACTTTTTCATTGCTGGCCGCTATGAGTTTGGCAACAAGGGAGCTGACATATTCATCGAGGCGTTGGCTCGCCTCAATGCGATGCTGAAGCATGAGCGTCCGGACACCACTGTGGTGGCCTTCCTCATCTTTCCCACCAAGACGAACAACTTCAACGTGGACTCGTTGCGCGGCCATGCCGTCATCAAGCAGCTGCGCGACACCATCAACGGTGTCCAGCAGGTGGTGGGCAAACGCATGTTTGATATATGCCTACAGGGTCGCATACCGGGTCCCGATGAGCTCCTGGAAAAGGATGATCTGGTCAAAATGAAGCGTTGCATGTTCGCCATGCAACGTGACTCGATGCCACCGGTAACAACGCACAATGTCGCCGACGATTGGAATGATCCGGTGCTGTCTTCCATCCGGCGCTGTAATCTGTTCAATTCGGTGCACGATCGCGTTAAAATGGTCTTCCATCCGGAGTTTCTGACTGTGACAAATCCACTGTTTGGTATTGATTACGAGGAGTTTGTACGCGGCTGCCATTTGGGTGTATTCCCATCATACTACGAGCCCTGGGGCTATACACCAGCCGAGTGCACCGTCATGGGCATCCCGAGTGTGACCACAAATCTGTCGGGCTTCGGTTGTTTCATGCAGGAGCACATCAGCGATCCAAAATCCTATGGCATCTACATTGTCGATCGTCGCTACATTGGCCTGGAGAACAGTGTGCAGCAGTTGACCAACTTTATGATGGACTTCTCACGTCTGAATCGCCGCCAGCGCATCATTCAGCGCAATCGCACGGAGCGCCTCAGCGATCTGCTTGATTGGCGTACGCTGGGCATTGTAAATATTATGTTCCCCCACTTGATTTCAAACCGATAAACTAATGTCTTTCTCTTCTCTATAAATACAGTACTACAGACAGGCCAGGTTAAAGGCCTTGCAGGCTGTCTATCCCGACTATGTTGACGAATATTCCTTGTATGGATCGCGCAATAATTTGATGTTCTCACGTCCACAGAGCGAGCCGCCAAGTCCGACCTCGTCGCGTAAGTTCCAGCAATAGACCATTGTGGATTAAGCACTGTGACTTAGTTGTATTTAATCCAAACTTTTATAAATAACTCTTCTTATGATTCATATCTTCATAGATTATAATCGTATACATCGGAATTTAGAATAATAATGGGAAATGTCTTGATTTTATGTAAAGCTGCAACAGAAAATACATATTTTATCATTTGAGATTCTTAGTCTAGTTTTCAAATGCTTTTCATTTCCATTTGTAATTTGTTATGTCGGCTATTTATAATTTATTATATTATTATTTATTTGATTACTTTAAGATATGAATTATGTATTTTGTTTGCTATTTTCCAAACTTAATCATATCAAAATCGCTGACAAAGTCAGACGACAGTTTAATATAAAGCAATAAATTAAACCTATAAATTACTTTGTACTGTTAATTTTTGAACCAACACTTTGTTTTAGTTCAATTTTAAATTCAATTTACTAAAACACGTGTAAATAGTTATACTATATGAATATGAACAACTAAATGTTTTTATGTAATTATTTTACGATTATGCAAGCAAACAAGTCTTACTCAGATGACATTCAGAAATCATTGATTAAACATGTCATTTGAATAATTTAAATTGTTTGAAAATAAATAATTTAATTATAACATCCCTTTCTTTGCTTACAGGTCACACAACTCCGGCGCCGTCGGTACATGGTTCCGATGATGAGGACTCCGTGGATGAGGAAACTGAGCTTAAGGAATTGGGTATTAAGTAATTCAGCCTCCGTCGTCAGCACTGGCTTTACGAACAAACCATACAGCGCAATATTACCATAAGTTTAGTAATTTTGTTTCATATTTTCATATGGAAGAGGGGCGGAATAAGAGTCACGATTACGCCCATGGCTACGATGAAACTACCTAATCTACCTAAATGCTGCAACTGTTTTTTAAAACAAATTTATACGCTCAGTTAGAACAAATTTTTGAGAACATGTGCACAATGAAAGAGAGGAATTCTATTAAATGTTGTTTAGTCTATAAGCAGAAAATGGTCCCTTATTGAAAACCAATTAAATTATTATTTTCTATGGCGCACACACACACACACACTAATTGACCTTATCAAATTATGAATTGCTATAAATAGTACAAAAAAAGTACGAGTATTCGCAATTTGTTTGTTATTCAAGTTTTTTAAAATAATCTATGTTCAATGCGAATTGTTAATCTGATGATTAATTAGAAATCAAAATTAGCACCCATATGACAAATAGAGTTATGAAATTAATAGAATTTTGTGAAACATTTCCAGCTAAACCTTTACTCAAAATGTATCCTATAATACTATATCCTGCCTAACCAACAATTTGTATGGTTTTACAATTAAATTTGTGTTAGCAATCATTAATAATATAATCTACTTAGCACATGTTATTAACCGTGTTTTTATAAAAGCTTTTTAAATATGGTAAAAAGTGTCTACAAATGTTCAACTACTTTGCTCTCAAGCTTGGATAATCTAATGGAATCATCTTTATCTGCTCCTACACGCAGGATTCTACATTCCAAACTTAGAGCATCTAGCTCTTACAATCTCTAAGATGTTTTGTTGATCTAGAATATATGTAATTTTGGGAGTCTACCACATCTTCTACTTGTTACATACATTTGCCCAAGCCTAATATACCCTTGGCGCAGGGTATTAAGTTTATTTGAAAGTATTCATGTGGAAAAGAAACTAAAACTTTATTTGCAAAAAAATGTCACATTCTTAATTCGAGATTAGATTGAGAATATGACCATATAGTTGGAATGTAGAACTAAGGAAATCTCATGATATATTAAAATGGTTGATGCACTTCATCATCTCATCTCAATCGTTGTGCCGACGATGACGGCGACTGTATGAGGAGCGCATAAACTGACGGTGACTCTGGCGACGTCGTCGACGCTGGGCGGGCACATTATAGCCATTTTCATAACTGTCGTCCTTCTTGTTGTTGTTGTTGTCATTGTCCTTGCCCATTTCCAAATGCGCTGGCGGCAAGTTTGGAGCAACGGGAACATCAATATCCATATCTCCACTGCCTTCCACGCAATCCACCAACTTTCCATTTTCCCCACGACATTTTTTGGAATCAACAATCCAACCATTGTCGTCATTGTCATCTTCTTTCTCCTCATCATTTGGTTCCAATTTAGGTTGATTGTTATGACCAAAGTTTGGCATATATGGATATTGTGGATAATACATGGGCATGGCCATCATGGGCATCATAGCTACTCCGAATCCCTGAAAGCAGCCGTAACATTGTGGCGGCATTCCGTATTGCAATATGTCGCCATAGCGCAAGTCCAGACAGCTCTGGCAGCTGGCACGCTTCCCACGTCCACCATGACTGCTTCCACTTTGATCGGATTGATGCCTCGAGGAGGAGGAGGATTTGTGCTTGTGAGCCGGCACATACTCCAGCGCCTCGTGGCACTCCTCCGGCTGATCCTTGTCGCATTGAACGACACGCTTGGCAATCATGACGCGGGCCTGACAGCGCTGCCCACAGACCCGCTGACGGGAGGCCTCCTTGCAGTGCTCCTTGTGGTCGCAGTCTCGCTCCCGACGCACCACATAGCAGCAGGAGCCGTGATCGTTGTAGCCCAACCCAAATTGACCGCCCACCTGGGAGACATTCTGTTGGACCTTGACATTGACCTCGTTGCGGGAGAGAATATCGTGGTTTATAATGTTGTTGATCTCGTTCGTCAGACGGATGATGTTGGTGGTGTTGAGGGGCGGCTGGGCGGGTGCCACATAGCTGGTATCGTTGACGCCCTGCACCAACAGTGGCTCATCCAACAGTTCCGGACAGCGTGGACACTCTGACTCACACTGCTCGTTTCCGGTGCAGACATCTAAGCAATTCTGGCGATTCAACTGACACTCATCGTAATCCCGCAGCGATGGTTGCTCATAGTTCTGAAGTGGTGTGTGCACCACAATCTGTTTCTTGGTCTCAGTCTCAGCTTCAGCCTCGCCACTGACCAATGGCCCCAAAGCCAACAGCAGCAGAGCAGCCACAATCGCGTTCAACTGCAAAAAAAAAATAAAATTATATATTTTCTGATAAGATAAGAATCAAATGGCATAATTGGCATACCTCCAATTAAACCTTGGGAGCAATGATACGCCAGAAGCACTGCGTCATCTTACACAGAAATGTGGCCTTAACTCACCTTCATTATTGATATTAATAAACTGTGGACTCTCAATGGGGGCTTCTCATCAACTCTTCATCAACTTGTTCCTTTCCGGGCCTATCTTGCGCTACTCTTGGATTGCTCCACCACACAACACACAACTCACAACTGAAGCTTTTGCATAGTTCCCACCCAACGTCAGTCACCGTCAATCGCAAGCAGAAAAAGCAAAAAGCACAAATGCCTTTGATTAGATAGCCCTATCAGGGAATTGATTACGCACCACTATCGATTTGAGGGAGCTTTCAACTGTTGGAAATCATTCCGAAAACCTTTCGAGATCGGTTAAGTCGACAAAAAAAACAAGCGGGAATGGCTATAGTCGAGTTCCCGACTATAGACTATCCGTAACTTATTTATTGCAAGCATTTAAAATAACAAATACATATTATTGCATATTCTAAGGCGCATAGCTTACTTGAAAGCCTTAACTCAGCCATTACTACCGTTCTATTAATCCGATCTTGTTCCAATTAAGCAGTATGATAGCTGAAGTTAGTAGATAACGTTCATTTGCTAGGAAAACCTAATAGCTTCAAAACTGTGCGTTTGGTGGTTTTTCTCGATTTGCGGAGGCGGCTTGACTCGGTTGTTGATGCTGATCAAGAATATATATACTTTATAGGTTTGGAGATGCATCCTTCTCCCTGTTACACACATTTCAACGAATACAATATACCCTCTTACTTATTTTTTAAGTAACGGGTACAAAAATCGCAGAAGGAATCACGTCAAATTATGTACTACTTATGTTTAATTCAAAAGTATTCATTTTTTAATGCTCGCTTGTTTGATTAGCAACCACAATCGCTGGGAGCTTTCACTTAAGTCAAGGGTCAACAAAACTGTCGATTTCAGGGTGGAATAAACTATTGAATGAAAGTCTTTAAGATCTATCATGTATATTTAATTAGGCATATACTATATTTATTCAAAAATATCAAATATTTACTGTTCGCTTTTTGATTATGAACCACAATCGCTGGTAGCTTTGTTTTAAGTAGAGTGTCAACAAAAATTTAAATTTCGGACTAGAAAAAAATATTGAATGGAATTCTTTAAGATCCATCATAGTATATTAATTCACAAATATCCAATATTTACTGAAAGCTTTCTCGGTTATGAACTTCAATCGATTCTTTCGGTTCAGGATTAACAATTATTTGGAATTCATAAGTATACATTAAATATGTCTAATTATGAATTAATATACTTATATATTGTATATTTTTAGAAGTATCCAATATTTACTTTAAGCTTTGACTTAGATTGAGTGTCGGAAAACATTCGATTTTAGTGTAGGATAAAATATCACAAGATAACCAGAGAGATCGATCATTAGTATATCAATTTCAGTATTATTACTTAGACACACACGAAATTCATTGAGGCTCATCATTATTGGGTTTTATATATTATATATAGATACAAATTAAATATTTTATGTACTATAGACAAATGTACTCACTAAATATTTCTTAGATACTTAGTTAAATATAGTTTAACTTTTATTTTATGGCTAATTATGCAAAGAATCTTCTATATTATAAATTAAAATGCATAATCGATATAAAAAAAAACCTTATAAACTCCAGTACTTATTTTTATTAACTACGGAAAATTGTTTTTCAAATGCCTAATGCTTACCAAATGGAGGTATCTGAAATCAGGTTTATGAGCCAAATTCCATGGCATTAACTTCAAAAGTGCATTTACTGAAGTCTCTGTGTAAAGCTGGAAATGTTTCATAAAAACATTAATATATACTATATGTAAGCATATAACAGAGACAAGCAAAAGAAAGAGTTCTTCTACATATGTATATCAATTAGCAAATGCAAGACAGCATTCGAGGTGAATAACACAACCCACCCTACTGTGGTGTATACTTGAGCTTGCTTCCGTTTTCTACTGCTTCATCTTTTGTGAACTCTTGAACTGACAAGTCGCAGCTGAGTGAAAAAAAAACTAAATTAGAATTCGAAACTATGATTGGATAAATGACTGAATCTTCAACTATATTCTCATAAGATAATGGATATATCTCACTTAAGTGGAACTTTATTGTTAAGTATTACGGGATAGATGATAACACAAATTTGTCCCTATCTTTTCCAGTTGTCCTCCGGGCGACAGACAACAGAGTCGGAGTACTGAGCCAAGTTGCAGAACTCTTCCTGATCGAAGATGCCGCAGTTGGGAGCGTTGCAGTGGTAGTTGTAGCAGTAGGGGGAACAGGATGTCATCTGACCCGAGGCACAGCCACTGCAGTCGTGCTTCTCCATAACGGCTGAGGAAAGTAAAATTCAATTTAGTTTCTATCTGAATTTTAAGTGTGACCCGTTTTACCTGCGGCTGCGATGCAGTTGCCCTGGTTGAGGCAGTCCGAGTTCCAGTTGGGCGGCATGCGGAGCACCTGCTCATCATCGACGGTCCAGGTGGAGACATTCGATGGCCTCAGCACCACCTTGGAGGTGCTGCAAAAGTCGCCGCACAGATGCTGCCGTCGGTTGTAGCACTGCCAGCGAGTGCTCTCAATTGGACACCGACAGATGCGGGGGGCAACCACAGTGCAGCACTTGGAGGTTGGAGGGGATTCGGTTTCCTCCGAGAAGTAATCAGCTTCATAGTCGTCTTCCCGTGTCGGAATTACAAGTGATGCGTTGATCACCAAGTTTTGCACATTGTTAACCACCAGATCAGGCATAACCTTCGGTTTCTCGAAAACGATCGTTTTCTCGATGTGGATGGAAGGCAGCTCAATTGGTTGAGGTGCTGCGCACTTTTGACCTGTCCAAGAAGTGCCCTGAGGGCATCGAGGCATCACACATCGCCCGCTGGAATACACCGATCCCGATCCACAATATATCAACCTACAGGTGCCATTTAATAGAACTGTTCCTGCGGGACAGCGACGGATCGGTGCCGGTGGCGGCGCCAGCGTCGGATGTGTGGGAGACTCTTCAGGATCGGGGATAGTTGATGTCGTCTGAGGGTCATCTGTAGCAGGAGGAGTTACGGGTTCATCGGGATGAGGTGTTGGGTGGAGTTCAGTTGGTGGAACAGGAGTAACCGGTTGAACGGGAGGGATAGGTGGAACAGGTTGATTGGGACAAGGCTGGGATTCAACTGGAGGATTAGGCACAACTGGTTGATCGGGATTAGGTACTGGCTGAGGTAGAACTGGTGGGTTGGGGGGAACAGGTTGATTTGGACAGGGTTGTGGTGGGATTGGGAGACTAGGTGGAACAGGTTGATTGGGACAGGGTTGAGGTTGGATTGGAGGAACAGGTTGATTGGGAGAGGGTTGAGGTGCAACTGGAGGATTAGGCGGAACAGGTTGGTTCGGACAGGGTTGAGGTTGGATTGGTGGGTTAGGTGGGACGGGTTGATTGGGACAAGGTTGAGGTGCAACTGGAGGATTCGGTTGAACAGGTTGATTGGGACAGGGTTGAGGTTGGATTGGAGGATTTGGAGGAACAGGTTGATTCGGACAGGGTTGAGGTGCAACTGGAGGATTAGGCGGAACAGGTTGGTTCGGACAGGGTTGAGGTTGGATTGGTGGGTTAGGTGGGACGGGTTGATTGGGACAAGGTTGAGGTGCAACTGGAGGATTCGGTTGAACAGGTTGATTGGGATAGGGTTGAGGTGAAAAGGGAGGATATAGTTGGTTGGGACAAGGTTGGTATTGAACTGGGTTACAGGGAACAACGAGTTGATTCGGTTGTTGTTGAGCTGAAGATGCACATCCTGGAGGGAAAATGTTCACTATAATGTTGGAACCTGTAAAATGAAACTTAGAGATTAAGATATACCCGTCAGTTCAAAATAGAATCTCTCACCGCTTCCACATTGAGGAGTGTTGACCACCACACAGAGGCCATTCTGAAGAACATAGGGGGGATTACAATAGGTTCCGGGCTGAACGTCGACTGATTGACTCTGTGGAGATTGAGCAGTCGCAAGCTGGAAGGCGAGCAAAAGCCAAGGCAGCCATAGAACTTGATAGGCGAACATAGCGATTAGAACTGAGCTAAAATCCCAAACAAATGTCGAATGCAGCGTCTCCTACCTATTGATACCATATAGTATAGTAATCAAAACGTGCTGCCTCTGGCGAAAGGTTATCGGATCGGGGCAATTATGTTTCAGTCAGCCGTGAAATCTTTTTTCGGCGTTCGTCTCTCTCTCAGTCAGTCGTCATCGGTGATCGGTTGTTAAAGCATCGCTTCGGATCTGAGTTTGCCGGATTATCATGTCGATTTCATTATTCGCAATTTTATCGCTTGTTTTTGTCATTTGCGGAAGCGTCTCTACAGCGGAAGCTTATCAAAATGATGCTGGAGCGGTAAGAGAATTTGAACATTGATCTAATGATCTGACAAATTTTGGCGATCTTTATAGGGCTTGGTGTGTCCAGTTGGCTATGAACTGATCGACAATATGTGCTATAATAAGAACAGATGTGAGGAGGGTAAGTTATTTATAAATTCCACATTTATTTAAACTAAACTCGCACTTTGGTTGAAATGGCATTCATTTTTAATCAAAGTTCGCTAATGCTAATCCTCAATTTCATGGTTGTCTAAAAAATATCTTGTTTTTATCGGACACTTTAAAAAACCGATCGAAATTTTAAATTCAATTATGTTCTCTGTCTATTCTTATCAATGCTCTTTGAGCCCTTCAAAAATTGAATAAACAAAGTGTTTTTAGTGTTATCCGCAAGCACCGAAACTATGATAGACTTTAAATATTTTGATGTAGTATTTATTGCTTTAAAAATTAAAAAAGTTCAATTACACAGAACACTGTACTTGACTTATTAAGATTTTCTCTTTAAAATAACTTTTGTTATGATTATTTACAAAATTGGTTTTCGAAGCTGTAAGTTCAGACACTTTTGTATTGCTATTATTAAAAAGAATGTAATTATCAATAAATATTAGTAATAATAATAATATAATGATATGCAATTTTTTTAAGGCTACTTTCTACACACCGATGGCATGTGTTATTTACTGAAGCCAAAGCCTTGTCCGATTGAAACGACAACCTCTCCAGTAGAAGAGCTCACTACAACTACCGAAGAACTCACCACAACAACAGAAGAGCCCACCACCACCACAACAACAGAGGAACCCACCACCACAACAGAGGAACCCACCACAACTACCGAAGAACCCGCCACCACTACAACAGAAGAACCCACCACCACCACAACAGAGGAACCCACCACAACTACCGAAGAACCCGCCACCACCACAACAACAGAAGAACCCACCACCACCACAACAGAGGAACCCACCACAACTACCGAAGAACCCGCCACCACCACAACAACAGAAGAACCCACCACCACCACAACAACAGAGGAACCCACCACAACAACCGAGGAATCCTCCATTCTAGTACCTGATGAACAAGTCCGTTGTCCACCTGGTTCCGTTTACCTTAACGAACAGTGCCGTAAGATAATCTGCACCCAAGGTGAATACTATCAGGGCCGTTGTCTATCATCAGCTTGTCCCGTGGGCACAGTGTGGCGCAATAAACGATGTCAGTCGCCTGGTTACATCACAACAATATTGGAGATCGATAATGTGGTGAAAAATCAGTTCAAGCATCAAGCTGTCACCGAGAATATCCAGCATGTGGAGTACGAGACCCTGAAGCCCTACGATCCGAGTGTGGACATCAATTATGACACAACAATAGCGCCCATAACGGTTCTTACTACAACAACAACACCGCCACCAGAGAAAATTACCGAAGAGGCGTATCCAGGGGAAATACCTCCAGATGGTTGCTGTCTGGTTAGGAGTCCTCGATTTTGTCGACCCTATCCGCCCACCTGGGTTTGCATCAATCGCAGTCATAAGCTTTGCGATTCTAGGATTTGCACACGTCCCTACATCTATTTGAAGCCACCAAAAGCTGTACAGCTAACAGCTCCCCCCATGCTGGTAATGCCCCCAAATCCACCAAAATGGGCATGCTCCACTCCCGAATGTCTGAAGAGTGGTAAGCTATAATTTCACAAAGATAAAAGATAAATTCTAATGCTTATTCACCATTTCAGGTGTCCTCAATTGCTCAGGATGTGTGATGGAAGATCGGGAGACGTGTTCAGCAGGTTGCTACAACTACTACTGTCCAGAGGACAGCTGCCAGTTGAAAAAATCGGAGGACTTTTGTGCATTGTATCCGGGCGGTTTTGGATGCAGGCAACGTGACGGATGCATCTGGGATTGGTGCACTGACAAGTGTCGTCGATAAACTAACCATTTTATAATTCAAGACAATAAATTCAAGGTGGTAATTGATTTTCTTAATTTACTTATTAAACTAACATTTCAATTCAAGCTTTCGTCAGTTTTCGCGCCAAACGCTCAACTGTTAACGTAAACAGTTGCCACCTAGTTGAAAAAAGACCTTACTAACAGAAATGCGAAAAAACGAACTAAAAATGTCAGAAACAATGTTAATGGGCAGCACTGTTCGCGGCATAGCCGCTACTTGGCAGCACTATAGCAAATCAGCTGGCTCAACGATACCCGTTTCAACGGTGCTTTTGCTCATTTCGGTTTCAGTCGTTAATCGAGAGCGCAAGAATCAACTTGCACATTTGTTTGGCTCGCGCGCGTGTTTTGTGTTTAAGAAAAAAGTGTTAAAAACACAAATTTGTTTGTGGAAAAAAAAGTAAAAATTGTGTGTGTACAAATACAAAAGCAATAACAAAAACGAAGCAAACGGGCAACGTTCTCGCAATCGGGGGCGGCAAAAAGCAAAAGTTCAAAACACAAACCGCAGCCACCGTTACAGTTGCACTTTGTTGCCGCTCGCAGTCGTCGCTTGTCGTTTGTCGGTATTTTGTTGTTGTTGCTTCTGTTGTTTTTGTTCGGCGAAGTCAGTGGAGGCGTCGCGCGCGTCCCTCGCAGGTGCCAACAGCAAGAGGTAGATTTCTGTTTACATATTTTGCGTGTGTGTGCGGATGGGTGTGTGTGCGAGTGTGAGTTGCAGTTTTGTTGTGGCACTCTGACTCTATGCTAATAGTGTGTTTGTCATCATTCAAATGCGACACGGCGCAATCAGATATAATAATAAAAATAGCAACTATAAACAAAAGCAGCAATAAGCGGAAATGCAATAATATTTAATAATAATAAAGGAACACGAATTTGAATTTGTTGTATAAGCATTGTTTATGCCGTCACAACAAATAATATAAATAGCAACTGAGCAAATATACAATTTACAGATTTCTGTTTGTATGGATATGGTACATTATGATGTTCAAATAAGTTCTCGACTAGCCTTCTCCCTCTCTTCTTCTCTGTTTGGTACGTGTGCCCCCTCTGTTGCTATCCCCTTTGCACTTGCTCTCACACACACACACACACACCGCGAGTGTTAATTGAAAAAAACTACAAACTTCCTGTTTTGAGGTAAGGGTTCTATATAGCCCTCCCCCTTCTACCCACTTAACTTGAGCATATATACATAAATATGTATGTATATGCATATATACAAACATACTTACATACATATGTGCATATAACTGTTGCCTTTGCCGCAGACAACATGAGCTTTATTGCGGCAGCCTAACTCAACCCCCTCCCAAAGGGCTCTTTGAGTGAGAGTGGGTGTGAGTATATGTGTGAGTGTCCGTGGGTCGTTCGGTGTGTGTGTGCGTGTGTGTGTCAGTGTTGTGGAGCCGCATAGAAGTTTTGTGCTTTCTACTGTGCCTGTATTGGTATTTGCTAGAATGCGGGCGTTGAAGTTTTTAGTGCAATATTTTCTATGTTTTCTTCATTTTTTCCCCGTTTTTTTTTGCTGCTCCAGTGGGAGCTTTTATATTGTATGTGTGTGCTATTATTAAAATGCCACACGCACACATGCACAGATACATAGACGCAGCAAAAAGAAAAAAACTATTTGCAATGTATTGTATATGAGCGCCTACGAGGCGTTGGCGTTTTGGCTAAAAGAAGAAGAAGAAGAAGCAACAGCAGCAGGGAATGTAAGAGAGACAGAGAGAGGGAGAGAGAGAGCGCAAGAGAAAAGCAAATAAAGGGAAGTTGAAAGCGCGACGTGAAGTTAATAAATAAATCAAATAAAGCACAAAAATGTAAATCAACGCAACAGAACAACAATTGTTGTTGTCTTTGTCTTTGTTTTTGTTGGTTTTGTTGTTGTTGTTGTGGATCAAGAGAATTTCTTGAATTAGAATCTGAGACATACAGCGAAGCGACCCCGTCGCCGTTGGAGTCTTGCACTTGTTAGACATAAACGCCGCCGCACATTTGCCATATGTGTCTCGATAGTCATTGTTGCCGCTGCTGCTGCTGCTGCTGTTCGTGTTGTTGTTGTTTTCAGGATTGTAATAAAGCGTTTTACGGCCCTACACCACCCGCTACTTTCCTCGTGCCGCCTTCCGTCTGCCGCTTATTGTTGTTTTTATGACAGTTAAGCTATTTTGCGTATGACATGTTTGACAGATGCCCGCGTCGTCGCCACGGCTGTCAACACCGTTGTTAAATGCAGCCTCAACTGTCGCCCACTCTCCCTCTCTCTTTATCTCTTTCTCTCACCCCTTTTTCGCTGCCGCCCAATGTTTGTTTGTGTTTGCTGTTTTAATTTCTGCGCCTATTAGACACACACACAGACACACACACAGACACACACACACACTCGAGAGCTAATGTAGCTGGACTCGGGAGGAGGTGGCGGGACATTCTTTTGGCAGCTACTTTTACGCATGTTTTCGCACAGCGCCAAAGACATCGGCTTGACATAAATTGTGTCTGCCAAATGTGGCAAGCTACAACAACAACAACGACGACACCAAGAACAGAGGCAGCAGCTACAAAAACTGGGCCACGCCTACAAAAAAAATAATAATAAAACCATAAGAAACCAACAGCCGTTTGGCTTGTCGCTTGTAATTGCTTGCCACAATGTAAATGACAATAGCACTAGGCACAGTGGTGTGTGTGTAATTATATAAAACCAAAATAAGCTTGATAATATAACTTGGAGATGGAAAATTATGATTAAAAATTTATTTATAGATACAAATAGGATTTATCAACATTTTCATTATCACTGCATCGGTTGCATAATTAATTAATGGATTAAAAAATTCTGTATGGAAAATAATTAGAGTATTCAAATATATTTAATATTTAAATTTACAACATTTCAGTTTAATTTGAAATTTTAATTTTTTTTTGTCAGCTGCATTTAATTGAAATAAAATAAAATAAATAAATAAATAAGACATAGCAGTAAACTCATTACCGACCCACTGTGCCAAAACAAGTTGGCGGCCTGTGTAACTAAAAACCGCAAAGCTTGACTGTCAGGCCGCTGCCCGCTGCTCGCTGTTGTCGTCGCCTTCGTTGCTCTCACGCCAATTGCGCGCTCTCTCTCTCTCACTCTCATTCTCTCTTTCGTTTGGGCTATGAAAGCTGTTGCTTCCGCTCTCCGTGGTCTGTGTGTAAAAGTATCTGTTTGTTGTCGTTGTTGTTCTTGCTGTTGTTGTTGGGCCTGTTACGCTGTACGTGGGCGGCAACAGCGTCGCCGAAGCAGAGAAAACCTCAGGCCAAGTATCAGGCTTCAAATACTTTGACGATGACGTCGTCGCTTTCGTCAGCGACGCCGTCAATCAAATTCTGCGTTTTCAGCGTTTGTTCGCATTCGGTTGCATGTGCTTTGGTTTTTGGTTTGGGTTTTGGTTTTGGCTTTGGCTTTCCCTCTGCGTTTGTCGCTTGTGTGCGGCTTTTTGCGACCACGCCCCCCGTCAACCACATGCCGCCCCCTTGGCACCCGCACTAAAACTCACTCCCATTTGCCATGCAAATTAATAGCACAAACAAATAAACAAACATGCAAACATTTTGTGGTATTTACGTATCGAATATCGTTTGAATTCGCCTCAACGTTTATTTACTTTTTTTTTCAACTTCTCTCTACGTCGTCGTCGGCATTTAATATTCATTTATTCAGCGTAGCTTATTTATTTATGTATTTGTTGTTGTTGGTATTGGTATTGGCATGTGTGTGCTGTGTGGCCAAAACCCGAAATCGTCAGATCGCATGTGAGCCATGGCCATGATTTTGAATTTTGATTTCGTATTTGATTTTAAGTAGCTAACAGCACTCGTATAAGGTACTTGGCACCTATTCCGATAACCGTATAAAGCTTCTAACAGCATTTTTTATGAAACCTCATAATACAGTCTTTTTAAAGGGGATATAATACTTCTCTTATTGTTTTCGAGTAGTCTAAATACAAATTTACATCCGTGTTTATATCACATTTCTGAATTAGAATTAATCTCAAAAAAATTGATGAGCTATCTTATTTGGGATATTTTGGTTATTAATTTATAAACTGATCATTTTTGTTTAATCTCATATTTCAAATGTTCACTGTTTACTTTCTCGCTCTTAAACTCTTTCTCACTCTCTCTTTCGCTCGCATTATTCGAAGCTTTTGAGAAATAAACACAGTAAAGAATAGCTTAGAATTTTATTAAAAGCTACTGAAAATTAACATAGCTAACTATATTCTTATCTCAGGCTTGGATAAATATCGTTTAAGCTAATTCTTTGATATTATCATTAATTTAAAAGTTAACAAACGCTTAATAAAAGTTGTTTACAGAGCACATTTCTGTTATTTATTTTAAAACATATCCAATTAAGATTGCTATGTTTTCAATTGCTTATAGCAACTTGCGGACAATGCAACTAAATTAATTAAATAGTTGTGCGAAGGTATTTTTTTTTTTGCTTTCACATCTGGTTTTTTATGTTATTCTAAGAGTATGGCTTTGCCTGGAAACTAATTAATTGAGACCTTGTAGGCAATAAACCGCAATGCTTAGAACTACAATAACAACAACAAAAACAACCATAACACTAACAGCGCAACTGGTTTATCAGTTTATTTAAATATTCGAAATAACGACTGTGAACTGTGCTTATTATGGACTTTTAAATATTTAGAGAGGCTGTGGCACAAACGATGCCAATGGGACACATAAAAGATACGCGGGACGCAGAGCGCAGAACGATATGAAAATGCCTCATCAGTCCCCCCCGCCCCAAAACACTCTCCCTCCTGCATCCTTCTAAAATATATTCCCCCTTCTGGAATATAGAAAAGTTTTCGAACTTATAAATTCTTTTGTTTGCCTGTTACGTTGTTGTTGTGCTTTGATTTTCATTTTGCAGCAAGACAAAAGCAACGAGAGTAAAATGAAAACAACAAAAAAGTGAAAATTCAGTGGGAAAATTGTCGTTTGCTGCGTTGCGTCTGCAGCGCTGCGATTACAGCAGACTGAAAACTAATTAGTTGCAGTTGCATTCAAGCTGAATTTTACATTTAGCTGCAGTCTACAGATTGAGATTGAGTAAGACTTTCCATTCTCTCTCTCTCACTCACTCACTCTCTCTGTCTGTCTCTTTTTATCCGCCACTCTCTGCCTTGGGCCACAAGATTGTGCAACAAATTCAGTTAACTGTTACACACAGTCACTGACTGACTTAATTCCCTACATTTTCCAACACATTTTCCACGCTGCTTTTGCTTTACATGTATCTGTATCTAAATCTGTAACTGTATCTATATCTGTAACTGTATCTGTATCTGTTTCTGTCTATCTGACAGTTTGTGTAGATTAGTTTTTCATTTTCCCTGCGTGTCCATTTATTGTTGTTTTTGTTGTTGACATTGCACTGAGTTGACAATTTGTATATTATGCCAGGCTGTTTTGTGTTGTATGTGAGAAGAATTTAACTATTAAAATAATTGCAACAGGTTCAAAGCCCAGACAGATTTGAATGAAGCGTGCTGATTAGTCGGTTGATTTAGCTGATTGATTTGATGATAGAATCAATTGTATAATCACTTACCTGACATTTTTAAAGACTAGGCGATACTCTCTCATCGCTCTTGAGATTTATATGACACTTCAGAATTAAGTTAATATATTTTCTTAAATGCATGAATTTATTGCCATACATTCTTCACATTTTAATCAAAACTACATATCAAATTAATATTAATATGAATTTATCATATACGTTAAAAAACCCCTTAAACCATTTACAAAAATAAAAATTAGAAGCTTACATGAATTAAGATCAATTTACAATACATACCCTGTAATTAATTTGTTCACATAATACTTAAGTCCAGGTTAAAGAGGTTCCGTGTTTCCTGATAACAGGCCTATCCTACAAAATCTAATCTCACAAAGATATTTTTGGTTATGCATGTAATTCAAGGTACAAAATATAAACATTTTTTTAGATTCACATGAGATTTCGTATAAGTCTATCAAGTCTAGATGATTATTGCAACAATAGTGCAAAGCAAATAGACCCTTAGGTAATTAGTTACATGTTTAACTTTATTTGCTCACCTGCATCAATTATAAACCATATTTACTTTATTAATTAAACGCCAACTTCTTCTTGAACAGCTGGAAACATATTGTGCAATCATTAATAAAAAGATATACTTATATACAATTTGAAAAAAAAAATATTATGGTTATATTTTTAGTTTATGACTTGAGCTGCGAATAATGAGCTGTTGATGTGCCGTAAATATCTTAAGTAATGGCTAAACTATTGATAAACATGTCGACAGTCGAATTTCTGGGGCAAGTTTGCGTCACTGTGCAGCAGCTTAAATTATTTTTACATTTGTAGTAGTTGTTATTATAGTTGTTGTAATTTTTGCTGTTGTAGTTGTTGTTGTTGTAAAAGCAAGACAGAAGATACGGACACGGAATCGCTAACATCTTATTGGGATTAACTTGGATGCAGTCTGGAGAAATAAAAGCGTATCGCGTAATAAAAACAACAATTGGCGTCTTTGGGTATTAATGAATGAATGAACGAATGGATAAATGTATGGATGGATGATTGGATGAAATGGCAAAGTGACTCTGACTCTGGCTAAGCCGCTGCTCTGACGGCTCTGTCTAACGGACCCCGAGTAGCTGTGGGCGTTGTCAGCCTTCAGTGTCTCCTACCCTTTCTTCTTTCTCCCCCTCCCCCTCCCACCCCTCTTCACAGTATTGTGTTGCTGTTTATGTTGATGCGCTTGGCTGCGCGTCAAATTTGCGCGAGCGCGCGCGCGTTTGTCCAAATGAAAAACATTTTTGATAAATTTCCATACGAAAAGCAAGCAGAAAAATGACAATGCTGAGATGTTTTTTCTTTATTTGGGATTTGGGTTGGGGTTGGTGTTGGTGTTGGGACACGGCTTAAGCTTAAAGAGTATACTATATATACTATAGATACTTGTATACTTGTATATGTAATGCATATACATATATCTGCAAATCAAGTAATTTGTCTCGCCGCTGAGAGTCAGTGCCACATCCAACGCAGATGAGGCAGCCACTTCCGGTGTCAATTTTTCCTTGGTTGTTTTCAGTTTTCTTCTTTTTTCATTTTAATTTTTTCTGTTGTTTTTCTTCTTTTTTTTTTTGGCGCGTTGCGTCTTTGTAAGTTGCAAGTCGGTTGTGGGGATGATTTTAAAAATAAATTATAGAAAAGAGAAACAAGTGAGAATATAGCGTTTAGTTTTTAGTATTCAAGTGGCAGATACCCTGCAAATAAAAGTAAATGCAACTGAAAGATACTTTATAATTAAGAAGTACATTTTCTTTAAATTTTTTAAATATTGTATTTAAGTCTTTTAGTAATCTAGCTCCAAAATACTTTGTATGAACATTTTTTAACAAAACATTCTATATATTGTCCAAAGAATTTGCTATTTTCAACTATCGATCAATTGTTTCTTTTTTAATTCCTTGCTAGAGTCAAACGCATTGTATGGATTGTCTTTACTGTACTTCCTCCTACCCTTTTAGTACAGGGTATACATACTATGTATATACATATATATTTAATTGGTAAAAAAAAGGGAGTGCGGGTCTTTGCTGCTCTCTGCTGATGCTGCTGAGATGATCATGAGGATGATGATGAGATGACGACGACGACGCCTCGTCGGACGCTTTTTTATGCAGGTGGAAGTTGTCGCTGTCGCTGTCGTTGGCGGTCGGACGCGTCATTGCGAAAGAGTTTTCAATCTTTGGCCTCGTCATGTCTGGGTTTGCTCTCCTCGTTCATTTCAAAGCCATTAACAAACGGCAAGAAGCAGCGACTGCGGGGATGGCATTATTATATTTTCAACTATATAAAAATAGCTAAAATATGCTTAATTTAGTTGCGCGTTGTTGTTGTTGTTGGTGTTTGTGCTGTGTGTATCCCACATAATTACTATTTCTGTTAAGTAAAGTCGACTGCCTGACTGACTGACTGACTGCCGCGTGGTCGTCTTAGCAGATACTATAAAGAAACTATAGACAAAATAGCAACCATTTCGGACGCCCACCATGACGCCAAGAAAAGACGCCGACGCACAGACAAAGAAGACGAAGACGAACTGAAGACCACTTACAAATGCGCCAAAGAATTATTGCTATTGCTGTAGCTTTATTTAATAAAGTGAATTTATGTTTCAGTACAATGTGCTGTTGTGTTGTACACTGTGAGAAATTCCCAGACAAACCATCCATGCTATACCATACTGTGGCCAAAAGAATTCCATTCTTCCTGGTGTTTCATTGAGGCCCATAAAAGTCCGCTGAGAAAAGTAAATTAGCTCACTTTTATATTCTTCTTGTTGTTTTTTGGTTGGTGAGGCCACAACTTGGTCAACTTTTAGGGCATTGCAACAATTGAATTTTCGGAGGGCACAGGAAGGGGTGAGAAAATGTTGAGGGAGTAAGTCATTAAGTGGTCATAGTAGCGAATTAAGTGCTGTGAATGGTATATAATTATTAAAATAATCTTGTCAAATACATATGTATATACCGCAGGAATAGGATATTTTACGGAAAATGTATAAAATCTAATATCATTTCTAAGCATTAGCACAAAGTTAATATACCCCCTTTGTAGGGTAATATAAATAAATTTATATTTTCTTAAGATTTCCTGCAACCAACTTTTATTTTGTTGAAGAACATTTAGCCAAATATTCTTTATTTATTTCTATAAGTTGTATTCAATCCCAAGGCCTTTGGCAATGTTTTTTTGCGCCAACTACGAGCAATAAAAATAACAAAGAACCATAAAACAACAATTTAAAATCGTATTGGAAAAACAAAATTTATACCGAGCATTGAACAGACATGGGCAGAGCACAAAGATCACTTGTCTTTAGAGCCAAAAGAAAACAATGGCAACAACTTGAAGACACCGAAAAGACTCCTAGACAAGGCTGAAGAGAAGAGACCGGCAGGGGGGAACTGAGTGGGGAGACACTATGTATGAGTGACAGTCTTGTCGTTAAGTTAACGTACAGCTCGTAACATAACTCTTCGTTCATTTGACGATCCTCGAACAGAGAGAGAGAGATCGTTGAGAGAAAAAGTAAATACCAAAGCGTGTTATCAAGATGAAGCCGATTTCAAGAGAATTCCGTTTAGTGCACCCAACAAACTCAATGGGGCTAAAACAAATAAGAAAACCAAAACAGAAAGCAGAAAGCAGAAGAACAGAGAACAAAAAACAAGTTCAATCTGAATGTAAAGACAAATTTAACTGTTGTGTGTGAAATAAGGTATAAAAGTCGTTAGAATCAATGTTTGGGATTTCTTGTTTGGAATTGCCTGGGTCCAAAGCGTTTATTAGAATTTTGTCTCGACTCTTATCAATATTTGTGCAGGCGCAATGAAAACACAGACTATTGTGTTAGGTCATTTCAAGATGGCGATAAAACTTGCTATTGTGGGCGGAGAGAAAGAATATACAATGCATAAAAATGATACATAAATGATGTTCACTTGAGGGTGGGAGTAAAGTAGAGGAGGAGACTGTTGACAGGAATGTCCATTATAATAGGTCAAGCTATAATTTGTTTGTAAATAAAACAGAGACAATGGGCAGATGAACACTTGGATAGTTGAAATATATTGACTGAGAGGGCAAGGTAGAGAATATGAAAATTACTTTTTTACATTATTTAGATGAAATATGAAATGAAAATTTCACAATTTTGCTTATAAATACAAATCTAAAACTTTTCTGAAATATTTCAACTTGTTAAATTGACCTCAAGCAATATTTCGTGCCACTAAAGGCTTTTTTCAAAGCAATATTTGGACGCTTTTCGCACATTTGACGAGAATGCTTGACATAAACAGAAAATCACATTTATATACTTTTATGATCTTTCAATTGGCTGTCGTTGATATTTGGATGGGTTTCATTCTCAAATGCGTTTTATACCAGACTTTATTATTAGAAACAATATGCTTTTATTTGTGCATCGATTTTTTTTTTTGTCATATCCTTTGGATGAGAATGTCCTGCCATGAAAGTCATAAATAGAGGCTGGACATGATTGGCACGTGATGCGCTACAGATGTTATTCTATCCTAGATAGATACATACATATACACGTAGCACATGTATG
The DNA here is from genome assembly GCA_037043435.1 of Drosophila suboccidentalis. Classification (NCBI taxonomy): domain Eukaryota; kingdom Metazoa; phylum Arthropoda; class Insecta; order Diptera; family Drosophilidae; genus Drosophila; species Drosophila suboccidentalis. Next base: position 166,403 of record JBAMBK010000357.1, on the reverse strand, counting down.
TGTAGCTTTTATGTACAAATTTATGGAAAATATTATACATTTTGGCTGTTGGCTGCAAAGTTTATGGACACTGGCTGCTGTCCGAAACGTTAAAAAAAACTAAAGAAAAAAAAAGAAACAACAAAGAAAAAATGTTGTAGAAAATCACATTGAAAAAACGTGTAATAAAATAGAAAATAATATTTATAGCTGAGACGTCGAAGGGTCTAAAAATATCACAAGCACGCACACACAGTTACATATACATACATATATACATATATATATAGTAGAGTATGTACATATGTATATAACAAATGCGGCACGAGCTGGCGAAGCAACAGCGTCAACATCAACATCAACGTCAACGTCAACGGGTTCCCAGTTTTCCCAATCAGTCGCATTGGCTGTCGACTGTGTCTGTTGGCCATATGCGCGCTTTCCCATTCATGGAGCTCCGCGACCTGCCTCGCCAGACATGAAATGACCCAGCTCCGACTCCAAACACAACCCCAACCCCAATGCAACCCCATCCAGATCCACTTGGCAGCATTTTGATTTAAATCGATCGATTTTGCGGCTGAGCTCATTGGGCGTAAAATAAACTTGCTACCAGTCAATAATCCCTTTGGTACACCCTCATCCAACTGAGGCCCAAAAAAGAAAGAACAAAAAATGAAACCACTGTGGAGTGTTGGCAATGTTTGTGGTATTTTGAAATATATACACATGTATGTGCGTGTGTGTGTGCTTTACACTAATTTCCCAATTTTACTAAATGATCATTTTCTTTCATTTTGACTTCGCACTTGTTAACAAATTTGTATCTTGTAAACAAAACATTGCCTCAGACTGCATAAACAGTCGAAAAAGCAGAGCACAACTTCTCTACCCACGACTCTATCTCGCTCTGTCTCTCCCTCTGTCTCTGTCTCTGTCTCTGTCTCTTTCTGCACCTGCATCACCCACTTATTGATTGCATGTGTCTGTCTGCCATTCCATAAAATCTGCGGGGGCGTTCCACAGTTATACCAAGTGCTATCTGTCTGCCCGTCATTCAGTCAGTCTGTCGGATTTCCCAGTTGGCAGTTGCGCACTTTTCTTTTTATATTTTGTTGCAACTAACTGAACGTGACTTTTAAGTCAGACTCATCAAACGTCATTCGTTCATTCATTCATTTCATTTCATCCAATCCAATCCAATCCATCAGTCAATCAGTTTACGAACGCTTTTTTCCGTTATCTGAGCAAAACCGGAAGTTGTAATTAATGTGCGCCTTGGGGGCGTTTACTGCTGTCAGGTCCTTTGTTCCTCAGTGTCCTGCTCTATCTATGTGTGCGCAAATTTGTGCATGTGTGTGTGAGTGTGGGAGTGTGTAGATGTGCTTAAGTGTATTTGTATTTATAGCCAGGGCAGCGCTTTGACATGCAAATCGAGTGGCATTGACAATACCTGCACAAGGTTTGCACTGATATCGGATCAATATGATAAACTTGACTGAATAAGGATATCGCAGAGCTAAAACAGAATTATGAAAGTATTGGAAAAACATTGAATCGATAGCATTGCTCCATTAAAATGAAAATCTACAATTTTAAAGCATACAGCAGAACAAAATCTTTTAACACTATGTTATATTTCAAATGTTGCAACTATAATTCAACTCAAAACAATAACATAATTCTAGTAAGACTCAATTAACAATATTGATATTAATACAATATCAATAAGCATGTCTTGCATTGCAACATAATACTCTTTAATACAATTACCTTATTATTATCCTGCAACGTTTATCTGTTGGTCTATTGTTAACTTGAGTACAACAATGAAATTGAATTAAATTGTCATTTTGACTGTCTGCGTCATCCTCCGGCTGACAGCTTAAGTAATTGAAATACTCGTATTATTTAAACAGAATATACAAAAATATATAATACGCTGTCAAGGCTTTTCAAGTGAAATTGGCTTATACGAAACATCCGAAAAGAAAAATGATGTAAGACAAGAAAACTTTCTTTGTCTTTCGGTTTAACGCTGTTTAAATTTTGCTGGTATAATAATATTTTGCATAACGAAATATATATTTAATCGTATTACTTTTGCTAAATCTTTTACTCTATTCTTTGTTCGCTCTCTTCCTTTTCTTATGCACTTGTTCCTTTTGCTGCAATTTTCAACTTCACTTGACAATTTCATCACATTATTCCCACGTTATGCATTTTACCACCTCAACTTAATTATCTTCATAGCCCTCCATGGTCACATTTCAACATTCCAGTTCTGTTTATGGCCGTGTTGTCTCCATCGTTACCGTCGAATACCTCTATTCACCCTTCAAATCACCTGTACCACCCACAACTTGTGCTTTTTATTCTCTTAATCTCCTTCGAACGTGATTGTGCAAGTCGAGACCAGGTTGTAAAGAGAAATAATAAATTGAAAGAAAAAATCCAGTTTAATTTTAGAGTACAATGCAAATATATATTATTCCAAATAAATAAATATCTAGCTAATTCCATAGCATTTTCTTAACAATCATTATTATTTTTTCTTAAAATGGTTTTCTAACGAATAACTTTGTCCTTTATACAAACGTTTAATTCTTTCTTTTCGTATCTTTTTCTCTGAAAAAACTTTTTGCAAAATATTTGTGAACTTGCGTACATTGGAATCTGTGCAGAAAGTTTCAAGTTATACCAAAGTTAACTTCAGTATGCGATTATATGTGAGTTCTATTGAGTATTTTTGTCTGGCTCAGCTCTAATCTGTTCGCCATGCGGAGGAACAACTTGGCAACCTCAACGTCATGGGTCTGATAAGAGACAAGCGGGGTGAAGGTAAAGGTCAAATGGTTCTTCATTGATAGCCAAAGTCGTAGTCCACTTGCTGCGTCTTTTCGTTAGTCTCGCCTGATTGGCAACGCCCCTGCAACATTGTATATGCCATGTCACTCCCCCACTTCCCACTTACCGCTCGGCTTAGAACCGTGACCACAAAGCGAAATTGCCTCAGGAACGCCCCTCAATGTATGCAGCAAATTGCTTGCTTGCTTTCAGTTTACACACACACATACAAACTAACATACACACAGATACACACATTCGCATTCACCTTAAAGCTATCGCTTTTATTGTTGCTGTTTGGCATAAGCGGCTAATTCACAAACACAGTAGCAAATAGTGTGCAAGCTCAAAGAAAGCCCGACTGACTAATACCCTGCAGACACTGAGATTTTAGAAATTTTAGAATTTCAAATATTTGTTATAAATAGTTATTTATAGTAAGTATATAGATTTTGTTTCTTAAAAGCCATGATACCACATAAAATATTCTTAAATTCAATATTTAGCTTTTGCAAACAAGGGATTTTCATACTACTGATTGGAGATTTTAATCTCAAATTAGAATTTGTCACAATATTAAAACTCGATTTTCTGCATTTCAGGCCAAAGAAATTTCTTACTCGACTTGTCTTATTTTGCATTGTTAGGGTATTTCAAGATTTGTTGGCGAATGTGAGAAGGGTCGAGAGGGATATCAGTAAGCGATTTGTCGAAGGCCGATTTGTAAGGGGCCAAATCGAAATGACATTACGGTTAAGTGAAAAGGCAAAGCCGTTGCTAGAGGCAGAAACAAATGGTGCACAATTGACTTGGCCAATAAACCATAAAACCGTTAAATTCACAAAATCAATAACTTAGTCGTTTGACAATTGCCGCCAAAAGTCGCCAAAAGCAGTCGAAACTGCCTCGTGCCTCCCGTTCCCCGTTGCCCGTTGCCCGTTGCCCACCCACAAAATGAAGGACGACAAATTGCTTGGAGGTCTCGGTCTGCACATTAAACAACTTTGCAATTTGTGTCCATTATTTTGAGCTGACTTCCAAGTTGTGTCGTCGTCGTCGTCGTTGGGAGCATGGGCGTGTACAAAATTGTTGTCACCTGCCCTGGCATTGAAATGTTTCGCAAGTTTTTTTGACAGACCTCCTATCCATTTGCCACGCACACACACATACATACAAATACACTTTCCCTCTTTCACTTTGCTCCTAATTGTGTCAAGGAGTTCATTCATAGACATTAGCGACAGCGGCGCGTGTAAAATTCCTCAGTTGTGTGCGTGTGCGTGTGTGTGGGACTGTGCGTGTAAGTGTGTGTGCATGTTTCATTGTCGAAAGGATGACTCTCGAGTAGTAGAGATGAGCTCGTGATAAATTTAGAGCAAAACAGCACGAATAACTAAAAAGAAATTAAAAGGAATACCAGATATTTATTGATTTTTATTTTTAAAGAATTTTATAATTGTGACAAGTGTAAATTGCATTATAATTATAATACAATAAATCAACTTGGTGGACTTGTCTTAAGAAAAACCAGATTTTTTTATATATTGGTAAGAATGATCGTTTCTCTGGAAGCTAACGATTGATCTTCAACCCCGAACCTGACCTACTTGTAAGTTAAATTGCCGGCCTTTAACGCACTTACAATATAGAACGCCTTCTAGTTCTTACCGTTTGTGCTCTGCGTAATGTCTTAAGAGCTCGTGTCACGAAAGAAAACACGACTCGCGACCAGCTCCACTTTGGGAGGCGCGTATCGTTGCCGCCTGTCATGTGTCATGTGAACAGCTGTTAATGATACAGAAGCATCTTTTATGTGTAGATCTTCCATTACCTCCTCTTTCCTCCTGTGGGACTCTGGTGTCTGTTCTTGTTGTTGCTTGTTCTCGCTGCCATTTTGCGAGCTATTCTGTTTGTTAAGTGTTAGTGGGCCATTTTAGGCAAATGTCGCACTTTGGAGAGAAATTTTTAAACTCTTGGCAGTTGTCTGTTGACTGTTAACGGCGTTGGGGATTTGTTTACACAATTAAAGAGCCATTCACAAGGATAAGTTCTCAACTTGAATTGATTGACCAAGTGCAACGACAGCTACTAAATATTAGATTATTTATATACATACATACGAGCACATAAAATATACATATAATGTTGGCTCAGTAAATATTTGTGGGCGAGTAGACATGTGAAATTTGAGTTTAAGCTGCTTTGAATTGCTAAATGGTTTTGCCTTTAGCGTCTAATTAACATATTGACAAACAAAATGGCAGAATGTTCAATTTTATCACGTGTTGTTGAGCAATTATACATTTGTTACGTATACGTCACGTTGTGCCAGCATTCAATAGTTATTTACACACACAAATAACTCTAAGAGCCTTTATCACAATTCAATGAACTTTAAATGTTTGTGAATGACTAATATTTAATGAGTAAATTATAAATGGATTGAACTTCAATGTTGTGTATTTAATCAGTTTGAAGCTCTTTCCCCAGAAAATAGCAAAGCAGAAGTAATATTTATTATAATTATAGGTAATTAAATCAGATATTAATTAGCTCTTAATCTATTCTGGAAATGGACCGCGAGCCTTAATCAGCTTAGAATATGAATATCAAAGCAATGCATTCGATTAACCGCATTAAAATTAATTAAGTGGAAAATTAAATGCATTTATGCGCTGATTATAATGAATGATTCAATTATTCATCTTTATTAATGCAATGCTTTTAATAGAGGATAATATTTAAGGGTAGTAAAAAATTGTTAAATGTAATGTCAAAAATGTCGTACAAATAATAATAAATCATAAGTTACATTCTTTAATTTGATTCATTTAAGAACTGTTGATTTTTAAACTAAGAAAAACTGAAATTGTTTCATAATTTTGTTGTTTTGTAAAGAATTTGATGCTGCTGTTTGAGTCCGTCATATGCATGACTCTAAATAATGCCAAGTTGAGACTATCAACCACAAGAACATTGAGTTAACATTGAGTTCAGATCCCAGCAAATTGAAGTTGACTCAATATGCCTCATAGGTCTGACAAGTAACTTGGTTGTAGGTACTACATATAAGACACAAATTGGATGTGCACGTGTACGTGAAGAAAGCAAAGCCCCGAAAAACCTGACGATGATGTTTCGCTATTGGCATTGTTATTGGTTGGGAGTGAAGTGATGATAAATATGCTGAAATCAATCAGGGTAGTCAAAAAGCCAACCTTTTTGGCCCCATTCCCTGTACCAGTGTGGTTCTGTGTGGCATGTGTACGTGAAAATTGCATATCATTGCCCAGGTGCGGGTGGAAAATCTACCCAAAATCGTAATGAGAGTCGAGCAAAGTCAAGTCGAGTCGAGTCGAGTCGAAGCAACTCAAAGCGAGACGTTGTGGAAAGTCATGTCACGTCAGGTGGCGGCTTCGTCATCGCTGAGAAACTCGGTTCGTTTGTTGCATGTGACAGTTGTGTTATGTTTATTAAAAAGTTTTGTCAATACTGTATGACATGGTATGTCACTTACTCACAACACACACACGCACACACACACATACTCATTGAACTTTCAGAGACGCTCGATTGTCAATCATCGTCTACTTGAAGAAGAATTTGTTGCCATCTCAGTGGATGTGTGATTAGGTTTGTTACAAACTTGTTATATTGTCATTACTAGGTCAAGTTTCTTCTGAATTTTGATGTCATAGATGTGTAACGGCTAAACATTGCACAGCAGAGTTGCCAAGTCAGCTTATTTTCTTGTCAAATCTGAACTATATAAATAGAACAAGTAGTTTTAATGCAAGGAATATGTGTATGGCTTCAACCATGACAGAAAAGTCAACTGCTTAACTTAAATTATGAAATCGAACTTTACAGATGTTAAACGATTAAAGATTGCTTGTGGCTCTCAACTTTGTGTTATATAACTTTAATCCGGTTCTTTTCTGAAAGATCTTCGGGTTACAAATCGAAGAAAAGTACTTTGAGGTCACAACCAGCTTGTTATTTTCCTTAGAAATGCTGTCAGCACTGTTCTTGGCTGTTGTGCATGTACCGTAGATATATCAATTAAAAGTTTTACTGAGCAAGATAGATGAAGAGAGACCCGAAAACAAGTGGTGTTGTTTTTATGTGGCATGCTTTGGGGAGCCTCCGGTGAAAACAAGTGTGTCTGCTAATGGCCCAGACTGAAACTTTTGGCGGAGGAAGTTAAGTCATTGAACTGTTCTTTTAGTTGACTATTGTGTCTCTTTATTATTTCAAAGTTTTCCTAACACGCATTTCGAAAGGGACAAGTGTATATCGAGCCCTTTTTGCGGATATAACGTAAGCGAAATTTTTGCGAAATTTGTTTTTAAATGCAAATGTGTTCATTAATATTAATAGTATCTACACTCAAAATATTAAACTTTAATTGTTTATATTTCCGGAGATATTGGCCTGTCAACTATAACGTAAGCGACACATGACACGAAGAAATCAACTTAACGAAACCTAAAAACCTTTCTCCTGTAAAATTTGCTTTTTGTCGCTTACGTTATATCCGCAAATAGATCTCGATATGTTTCTTGAATTTTGCTTTAAAAATAAAGAGTTTTATGGTGCCTTTACACTAGTTGACAAGCTTGTCAATTTCATCTCAGTAGGCTGTGCTTTTTACCAAGTCAACACACTTTTGCTTAGAGTTGACCACCGTTTACACTAGAGTTGATTAAGTTGCCATCAAAATTTTCAGCCTACTGAGATGAAATTGAACAGCTTGTCAACTAGTGTAAATGCCCCTTTAGTTTATGTAAATTTGTATAATAGTTTAAGATAAGAGATTATCATATGCACTGTCCCAAAAAGGCTTCTCAATTGGTTTCAGAAGATAAAAGATGGTAATATCATAGTATGCACTAAACAATCCGCCCAGTAAGACGCCTATTCCTAGGATTATCATCAAACTGTGCAACAGAATCCAGACCCACTTTATATCCGAGTCATAGCCCAAGGAAAGTTTCGTACATGCGGGAATAATTAAATTGAGCAGTGGCAAGGCAACCGCGCAGATCACTTTCACAGCCGGGAACACCGATGGGTATGCCAGGGCAGGGATTGCGGTAAGAAGGAGAAAGATAAGACGCACAATCATTTCGACGCGGACGGGATGCTCGAGATCGTATTTCTGTGCTATATATTGGTTGAAAATAATGTTGATGGGCACGAAACCGTTTAGAGGATAGGTAAGAGCAACTAGAACAGCAGCACACATCTTAGCAGATTCCCCTATACTGGAAGCACACATAATTACATGGTTATTAAAAAAAAAAGAAACGTAAAACTTAAAACTTCAACAACTTACTATTCTATCGACAAGTTTTCAAGAAATGGCATATACATGGCAGATCCCACTCGAAGGTAGGCATACAAACCCCATACGAGATTTGTAACAAATACGAAGCAAGCAGCACGATTTAAGGTTCCCCACCAGCCCAAATATGCTTCTGGTTTGGCCATCTTCGACTGAATGGTTACCATCTGTGGATATAGAACTTTCAATTTCAAACTGTTATAAACTTAGATAGAAATGTACCAGCTTACCACGCCCACCGAGCTCAAGGAGAACATAACACAGCCTATGTACAAATATATATCAGAATTCACAACATCAGTACCGCGTATTGCAAGACTACCACCTTGAAATAAAGAAAACATAGTAGACATCTCTCGATGATAAATGAAGAATCCGATGACAATAAAAGTTAAAATATTGCCAGTAATATTAAGCGGTGACAGATAACGTACATCCCGTATGAGAAACAAAGGAATGATGCAAATGGTTACGATCGCAACAAAAATACGAATATCCATGTTATCCCAAACAGCATTGGCAATTGACTTCAAATTTTGCGCAATAAATACGAGATACATAACGCCAATAGAATAGTGAACAATAATTAGTAGAATATCCACAAGATACTTAAATATCTGAGAGCAGGGACGACAACATTTTGAGCCCTCATCGCATGCAAAGGCAACTGTCTCGGACATTGTCATATCGTCGCTCTTGTTGCGCTCTCTGGCCTCATTCATGCACTGAAGCTGCAAGAATTTGGTATTATAATGCTTACATATATAAAGTGTCTACTGTACTTACCATCAGATGTATGCCATAGATGTATAGAAATGTTAACAGAGTTGTACAGAGTATACCACCAATGTAGCCAGCATAGACATAGGCAACTGGCATGAAAAATGTTCCAACGCCAAGGACACTCTTTGCCACAAAGTGAAAGGTGTCAAATGTTCTAAGTAAACAGATAAACACGGTAATAAACTATGAGACTTAACCAAGCAAAGCTCACTTACGATAGTGGCGCCTCCTCGACGGGTTTTTCGAATGGCCAGAAAATACTGTAAGAAGATAAAGCATCTAACTTAAGTGGTTAGTTAGCAGCATCTGGCCCCAGAACGTTACTTACGTATTTCCCATGTTAAATCCCTTTAAAAATCGTCTGTATAATATAAAAGATAGAATAGAACTTGACATGTATAACTAAAGTTTTACTTGAGTTGATTTTGTAAACTTTATGAACTATTGACGAAACTTTTTTTCCTAAAACAGATATTTAGAAATAAGAATTTTACTAAAATAATTAAAATACTTGTCTATCGAATAAACGTATTAAACTATTTCTTAAATGTATAAATAAACTTTCTGAGAAAGTGTAATCATTTAAGACTTGCAAATTTTCCAGGTATTGCATTTGATTTTGTGGAAAATAAAGCCAAGATAGTTTGGCAATTCTCTGAATTCGTATTTCTCTGTTATCATGAAAACATTTTGTTATACGGAGAAAGGCAAATTTTATGAATGAGCGTAAAGCATTTAAAAATAGTTTTCCCCGTTCGCCCCGCTTGAAAATTTATTTGATTTATTCTTGTTGTTGCTGTCGCCAAGTGCGTGACATTTTCAAAATCACGTTCAACCGCAAGAGAGAGAAGAGAGAAGAGCAAGCAAACCGCATGATACTATTTCGATGACTATATGGGAGTTATGGGCAGCCTTATACACACACACATATAAAGTTAGGTATATATATTTGTATATTTCAGTATAAATATGTGTGTACACATATATATTTATAACGACCAGGTGGGTTACGTTTTTAGACTCCATTCGTATCAAAAAAGTATTTTTGACTTTCTTTCAAGCCAATTTGGGCGAGGGTCCAAGAAGTCAAGTTAAGTGAATATGTGCACAGTTACACACTTTTACTTTGAGCTAAATGTAATCAACTAGACGACGACAAATGACAACAATATAAATGATGTTGAGCAATTTGAATGCACAGCTTAATACCCTTAACAAACTGTATTGTAACTCTATCACAGAGTCTGTCACTTGACAACACTTTTATTCTTCCATTGAAGACAGTTGTCGTGATTTAAGAGTACTTAAAATATATGTAATTCTCAATTAAGTCGAGTTTAGAGTTAGCGAAAATTCTATCTGTTACAGTTACTCTACCTATATCTTTATTTTTACCCACAACTAGATGTGAATTTAAAACCATCTGACAAGGAAATACCAATCAATCTATTATCAAAATTATCAATAGTTTAACATATTATGCATAATAAATTAAGAAAATCTTAATTGATAGTGTATATACACTTCGTATGAATTTCTGAATTATAACTTTCATTTCTTGTTAAGTATTTTGTGATTGCCGACATTGTAATTTCTTTTCAATTAACAATGGAATTGGTAAAAGCAAAAGTAACGAGCAGAGCTGAGCTCGACTGTCGAGCCATTATAATGCCACCATAATATCCAGAGTGCGAGTAACACCGTGCCGCGAATTGCGGCATGGCAAATTGCTGCCTGTATTTAATAAGTACAAATAATAATAATACAAATAATCATCAAAAGAGTCAGACACAGAAATTGTATTTAATTTCTTTTGCCAAAGAGAGATTATTCTACCCATGAAATGGGTGATAAGTAGGGGACACACTCACCGGTCGACTAACTGCCTTTTGTTTGGTTCGGTTTGGTTCTCCAACTGAAACTGGAACTCAAACTGGGACAATTTATGCTTTTCAACACATTGCCGGCCGGCTCTTGACTTTATTTTCAGTTGGCCAAGAATTTTTTGCTCTTGTTCATCGTGTTGTTATTACTTTATTCTTTCTTTGTTTAATCGAATCATCGTGGGGCACTGCACAAGCGCACTGTGGGCAAATATAAAAAAAACTGTTGGTTTCAAATTTTTTTTTTTTTTTAATTTAATAAAAAGCGTATCTTGTATTTTATTTAATTATTTGTCAAAGACAATAAATGAAATAACTTACAGAATCAAGTTCTTATTTTAAAAACCAGAAGACATTATTTGATCACATTTAATGTCCGATTGCCCCACTGTGCACTGAAGTCTATTCAATTCATTTCATTTCATTGCTCGCACAATTTCCGGAATGCCATTTTACAATTGTCCATGTCAGTTGTGGACCAGTTCGGAGTCGAAGCTTATGTGAGGTTGCTTGATTCTTGGCCAGTTGCTGCCGCTGTTACTGATCTCTGGAGCACAGTTCTTGGCACATCCACACACATTCACATGAATTGCCACTGCCTTTACTGTTGACACAAATCATTCACTGCCTCTTTGTGCCTCTTCTTCGCCTAACTTCTATCCATTTATATTTCCCGCTGAGCTCCATGACCAAATGTACTATGTGACTCTCGTATTGGTTACACTGAGGCCCAGCATAAAAGCATTTAGGCTAGAGCAAAAATGTTCGTACTCATACAAACCATAGAACTCGTAGTTTTGTGACAACGCCTCAAATTGAATTGAGTTGCGTTTGGCTCTGTCAAGATGGGACAGATTAACTTGGGTTGCCATTCAAGTATCGTTACATTCACAGCGTTACAATCGTTATTGAATTTTAGCCATCAATTTGCTTCCGACATTGCGACAGCTTAGGACTAATTGAAACTTTGACGAGCTGCGAGGATACAATGACAATCATATTTGAATATATATTTGAATAAGCATTTGAATGTACACATATAATATCTGAGTAGGGTAAAATCAGTTTCATTTATAGCATTTACTAAGATTTCTTTTTCATAAATAACCAATCTGCAGAACTGTCAGCATTAAAGCACTTGTATATTTATATTAGAATTATAATATTTCTATAAAAACTGCTACTTTTTATTTTGTTTCTTTCTTGTAAAACATTGTTCTGTTGCCCCTTTCTACAATTTTCTTATAGATGCTACACGATTTATCGATTTCAATAGTCACTTATTTATAAGAAAAGTTAACTCGAATTATACTTGAAAAATTGCAGAAATGCTGAAGCCAGTACAAAAGTTTATCAACATTTTTGCACTTGCCTTGTGGGACTCCAAACAAAGACAAATTCAAAAGCACTGAACAAAAATGTAATTCAAAACATTTTTCAAGTGCTCCAGTTTTTCAGTAAGTGTGTGTGCGTGTGAGTGTGAGCACATGTGTGTGTGTGTGTGTGCATGTGTGTAAAGTTGTTTATAAAACTTTTACACCGCAAATGAAGAAAATGAAAAAAAAATAAAAAGAAAAATAAAAGCAAATGATGGAACTTGACCATGTCGTTGGCAGTTGGCAGTTGCCGTTGTTTGCCAAGCCGTTACTTAGCGGCAGCTCCTCCTGCCTCCTGCCTCCTGCCTCCTCCTCCTTGGTCCGTGTATGGTCATCATCATGAACATCATGAGCAGTAGCTACTGGTCCTTACCATCGCCTGGTCGTCTAATGGACATCTCCCTGTTTGCGCTGTGCTCTTGGCTCTTTCTGTCGTATCTCGTTTATTGATGCCACATCTTTGCCACGCTCTCGTGTTCTTGCAACTTCAGATCCGACTCCATCATACGACTGAATGAAATAGCTCAAGCAAAAACCAGACAAACAGACACATCCACATACACACATTCATTTAGCTGTTGTTGTCTTCGCTATTTTGGCTCTTTTGGCTTGGCCTCATCCATTCCACTCGACTATCGGGCGTTGCCATGACCAAATCTATCGCCACATCTCAGCTCGTTTCTGGCCGGGCCATGTCAGCGAAACTCGTTGCAAAAAAATGCAGTCGGTAGTTTATTGGACCAGGATTCAAAAGCGTCAACGTAATGCAAAGTCTGTTTTGAAACAAAACAAATATCTAAGAAACAATTACATAAATAGTTGCTTCAACTATTTGCTAAAGATAATGCGCTTGAAGGATAAACAGCAATTTCTTAGCCGAGTGGAGTGAAGTTTAAGCCTCTCTGCTTAAACTTTCAAAGATTTCAATGGTTAAGCCACTTTTAGCTCTTCAAGGTAATCACTGTAATCTTGAATTGAGCAGTCAATGTCCACTTAGTCAAGCTGATTAAGAAAGTAAAGTTAACGCCGCAAGCGGAAGGTTTTTAAAAAGATATAAAAAAGAGCAAGGAGTCTTAAAATAAAAAAATTATGACATAAGATTTACTTTACAATCTGAATTATATTGCCTTGCATTTAAATTTGAATATTGAAACAAGTTGATATTAAATTTGTCTACATTTATCTACAACTTGGGTTTTAATTACAATTTTAATTTCGCCTTCAAGTAACTGATCGATATGGTATAGACCCAGTTGTCCTTGATCTACTGCACCAGTTAGTCCATCGTTTTCAACCAATTCGCATTACTTTCGAACTAGTTTCTTTGACTTGAGTAACAGTAAACATCAGTTTGTATAATTTTATTGAACTTTTTTTTATTTATTTATTTTTGTTTCTTAACTAGTTTTGTTAGCATTTCGCTGAGATGCTTGTGCAATGCACAAGAAAATCTGAAAATTGTGTCATAACACTACAAACAAGCTGCTCAACTTGGCCCCGAGAGCAGCTTGAGTGAACCTGAACCTATCCCACCATATTGCAAGCTTGTTGTGATCATCTGGGTCTGGGATTTAAAAAGCGAGGCAAGGCAAAAAGACCTGTTTTGTTGTTGGCAAGCCAGACAACTGCAATGGCAACAGCAACAGCAACAACATCCCGATGCAGATGCTGCATGGATGTTGGCTTATGGGCCGGGCCAGGCGATATCCAGACGAGCCTGTTTACAAAACTGGGTCAACGTCGGGGAATGTGATTTGTGGCCAGCTCTTGCACTGAAAGAAAATCTTGACTGAATTAAAATATTTATATGATCACACATGTTTTTCGATATCGTCGTTACTTGATGTCTACTAAGAAAATCTTAATTCTTTTTAATTACTCCCTTTTTTTAATTTGGAAATACTCGGGGCGAAATGCAACATATTTTAAATTAATTACATTTTGATGTGTAATTATTTGATTATCAGAATTTAATATAATTATTTCTATAAATCTTTCTTAATATTTTTAATTTATTTAAATCAAATATACTTTTTCCATATTTTTTGAGTGTACTTAATAAGTCATATTCATGCATTGTATGAAAATGGCCTGACAAAGACGACTTTACTTTACTTATCGGCCATTTCCCTCTCTCTCTCTTTTTCTTTCCCTGTCTCTTTTGCAGCGAATGTGTTTCAATGATGTTACTGCCTTCGGGGCGTTCGAATAGTGATGTCTATCCGTTACAAAATGCCAGCTCACAGGCGTCCAATGTGGGCGCGTCCAAGCCCCTGTTACTGACAAGAACATCATCACCGCAATTGACAACGTTGCCAACATCAAATGGCACGAACGCCTACACAACTCTCCACAACTCCTCCTCCGTCTCCGCCTCCGCCTCCTCCGCAGTAGCAGCACAAAAAACGGTCGGAAGTCAGTCAGAGACCGGAACACAGGCGGCAACAACAACGACGTCAACGTCGACGTCGACGAAGGCAACGACGACGACGATAGGAACAACAACAACAACAACAGCGGACACTGTTAACTCCGGAATTGAGGCTGGTGGCATCTATGGCCCCATTTTGGGGCAAATTCATGCCAACAGCATTGCCATCGGAAATTGGGGCGAAATTGATCGACACCTGGAGGCGGTGCAGGATAAACTCAAAGCTGGCTGGTCAGTGCATATCGGAAAAGAGGGAAGACTCTACTACTGCAAGTAAGTTGTCACTTTGTAAGGCATGGAATATGTAACATAAACAGTATTCATTTTATAAAATAAAGATCGATTATGCTTTATCTTTAAAATACCCAATTACCTGCTAGAGTTTGAAAATTTTTTATTTCTTTTTCACTTTATTTGAAGAAAACTAATTGCAGAATATTATTTTATTCTTAATGAATTCAAATTAATTCAATTTTAAATAAACAAGCGTTTGAGGATGCTCTATACGCTAAAGATGAAATGGGGTATACAAGATTTCAAATTAAGTTAAACCTAAATAAAAATTTTATATGTAGGTGCTCAAACTTATTAAAAATACTTTCACTTGTTTTCCAATTCATCTAACTAATTTTTAGCAATGAAAATATTTTAAAACTACATAATACAATACTAACACTTTACTTAAAAAGTTTTAGATTTTATATTATATTTTTATACCCGTTACTTAAAAAATAAGCAAAAGGGGATATTGTATTCGTGGCAATGTATGTAACAGGGAGAAGGAAGCATCTCCGACCCTATAAAGTATATATATTCTTGATCAGCATCAACAGCCGAGTCGATATTGCCATGTCCGTCTGTCTGTCCGTCCGTCCGTCCGTCCGTGTGCCTAGATCTCAGAGACTATAAGAGCTAGAGCAACCACATTTGGCACACAGACTTCTATAATTCCCACGCAGGTCAAGTTTATTTCAAAATTTTGCCACGCCCTTTTCCGCCTCCGTAAATCGCGCACAGTTTTCAAGATATTAGGAATTTTTACTAATTAACGTTAATTACTGTTATTACCTATCAGCCTACTAAATAGTAACAAGATTGGACAAATAGAATGGTGGTAATGGCTGATTAAAGTTTTTAAGCAATGTAAGTGCCTAAAAGCATGCAATAAAAAATATTTTAAATTTATTTAAATAAGTAACGGGTATCCTATAGTCGGGAGCTCGACTATAGCCATTCCCACTTGTTTTTTGCTTTTTAAACTCAATATTTATCATATTCATAGGGGATATAATTTTGTGAACATTTTTGCTTGCCGTTTAATAAAGAATCGAATCAGTTAAACCTAACTCCAAATGTCACGCTACATTATATGATTCAGATTTAACACCTCCCCACCCACACATACACACCCACACACAAATACATAGCCTAGCCTTTTGTTTGAGCAGAGAGTGTGTCCTTTTAAAAGGGTCGAGGCTGTATGACAGACAGACAGACTGACTGACTGACTGACTGCCTCCATAAATGCCTGGGTGCTGCACATAAATTGATTATGCACGAAATTCTATTAAATAATTTTACACTTTGTTGCACATCAAACTGAAAGCGCGCAGAATGCCATAAGAGACATGGGCGTGCCATAAAAGGGGGAATGAAAGGGGACAAATGGGGACATTGGGACTCGAGGTGGGACAGTGGGTGCTGTCTGTCTGCCTGGCTAAATGAATGAGCTTTGCTTGCTGGGCTTGGCTTTGGTTTTTCTAGGTGCCAGTTACCAGTTATCGGGTACTGGGTACTTGCAACGAGTAACAAGTAACGAGTGGGTAATGGGGGAACCCTGTGCCACATTGGTCTCGGCGGACAAAGTGCAAAACTAATTAACACAATTGTGTTCAGCCAGGAAATGAAGAAAGACAGCAACGGAAACCACCAAGGTGGGTTGAGCTGGGATGCTCTAGGTTGTGGGTTTGACTGTGTGCTGGCTTTGGGCTCGGCCTGCTCGACTGTTCCATTGTGTCCCCGGTTGGCCCTGATTATGGCTGCAGTTTATTGCATAGCCGAGCAAATAACCCAATTAGTGTTGATTAATCTCAATTGAAATGCATTTTTGCCGGCCCAATGATAAAATAGTCCACAGCCCATTGGGGAATTTAAGAGTAGCAACAAGTTCAGGGTCATATGCTTCAAGTCTTTGTATAAGTCGAAAACGGTTCAAGAAAATAAGCTTTAAGTTGATATTATTACTTTTATCCGTATTTAGTAATTAATAATGTAAACAGTTGATTGTATTATCGGCTAAATACACTAGAATATTAGAATAAGTCTGTAAAGAACATAGCAATTATAAAAAGTGTCACGAAAATAACAGGAGATAGCAGCTGTTTTAGTTTGGTTTAGTCTTATGTAAACTTTTTTAAAATAACAATAGTTTTTTCTTCTTATTTTTGTGGTTTTGAAACGTTTACATATAGGATCTTTTGCAGGTTGCTCAGTAAAGCAGACATTATTTATTAAATTCTAAATGTCTATAAACCAGTGGTCGGCACTAGAGATGGGCACGGGCCTCCTTCTTAAGGCCCGGCCCGGCCCGGGCCCGAAATAAATCTCTCAGGCCCGGTCCAGGCCCGGCCCGGTCAAATTTTCAAGAGGCCCGGCCCGGCCCGAGCCCGGTAAAATTTAAAGAGGCCCGGCCCGAGCCCGGCCCGATACAACTAAATAAAATTTTTTTTTTTAAATTATTATTTCTTTTTTTTTTCAAGATTCAAATTTTATTTTTGAGCCTTTTTTGCAAGCAGAGTCTTTAACTTTTCCTTTGCTCTTTTTTTTGCGTAGCATAAGAAATTTTGTTACAGAAATTTGGTTATCAGCGATTTGAAAAGTATGTGTTAAATCGTGACTTTTCGGGCCTACCGGGCTTCGGGCTTTATACTTAGGCCCGGGCCCGAACGAAAAAAAGCCCGTTTCCGATTTTCATGCACGAAGCCCGGTGATTTTTTGAAGAGGCCCGCGGGACACGAAGCCCGGCCCGGCCCGTGCCCACCTCTAGTCGGCACCAACACAGTCATATTTTTGCATTGCGTTAGTGTGCATTTTTGTTCGCCTAACAGCGGAATAACAGCGACGTTAACAGAAGCAAGTCGTAGCAGTGTGTCGTACGTGAGTGTACATGAGCGGCAGCGCAGTCGCCACGAAAATTTCCTATGCGCACGAGATAGGGCCGTGCCGATAGCTGCTATAAACTAATGCAAATATTACATTTTAAATGAATTACAGCCATTTAACGCAATCATCTGGTTGGCTGCCCGCTTGCGAGGATTGGAGCAATCATGAAGAGCTCACCTATGGCTGGGAGCGTGCCATAGACTCCAAGGGTCGTTCCTACTACATCAAGTGAGTAGAGTGGAGCTTTCATCCTTTTAAGCAAGCCAATTCATTACTCCACTGTTATAAAATCTAGTCATTTGAATAAGACGACCACATATGAGACACCCGAATGCATAAGATGGGATGAGCATCCACCGGAGCCTCGTCTGGTTCAGTTGGTTCGCAGCGCCAGTTTGGGATTTGGCTTTGTGGCAGGCAGCGAACGGCCGGTGATTGTCCGGTTCGTGACGGAGGGTGGTCCGAGCATTGGGAAACTGCAGCCGGGTGATCAGATACTGGCCGTGAATGGCGAGGATGTCAAGGATGCGCCCAGGGATCATGTCATTCAGTTGGTTCGCGCCTGTGACTCGCAGGTGTCGCTGCTCGTCTGCCAGCCGATGGCCCACTGTGTCCTGCCCGGTCGCAAATCCACGCTGCTCTCCGCCGGCAAACGGGCAAAGCTGCGGACGCGTCCGAGTCGTGTCCGATTTGCGGAGAGCGTGTGCGTCAATGGAGCACCATTATTTCCGGTAATTTGTTTCCCCCACTCCAACTTGTTTGCCATTAAACTTTTCATTCTTTCCACATTTAGCCTTCAGCCTTTTCGCTGGGCGACATCTGTGTGCCACCGATGGCGAATGTGCTCAAGGTCTTTCTGGAGAACGGTCAGACCAAGTCGTTCAAGTACGATGCCACCACCACAGTGCAGGATGTGGTCAGCTCCCTGCTGGACAAGCTCTGTCTCTGCTGCGGCGAACTCTTCAGCCTGGTGCTGGAGCACGTCAAGAGTCTGAAGCGCAACAAGCTCACACTTCTCGATCCGCAGGAGTCACTGGCTCGCGTAAGTCAACTACTGTTGCCTAGTTTTATCAGGCATCTCAATACTGAAACTTCTCTTGCTGTCTCTTCCAGATCGCCGCTCGTCCCGGAGCTCACAAGCTGCGCTGCCTGTTTCGCATCACGTTTGTTCCCATTTCGGCCGCAGAGCTGGCGCAGCGGGATCTGCATGCCCTGGACTATCTGTACATGCAGTGCTGCAACGATGTCAACCAGGAGCGCTTTGCCCCCGAGCTGCAACCGGAACTGGCACTGCGTCTGGCCGCTCTTCATATGCATCAGCATGCGTTGGCCAATAACTTTTCACCTGCCAAGCTCACCGTCAAGCTGGTCGAGTGAGTGCCACAAACTACAATCTAATATATCGAATATCAACCAACCAATTCTCTCTTTTTATCTCGCTTTCTTCTCGTCCACTTCAGACGTGAGTTTGGCCTGGAACGCTTTGTGCCCGTCAGTCTCTTTGAGGGCATGAAACGCAAGGAACTGCGTCGTCTTATTTCGCACTTCTTAAAGCTCAACGCGGAGATGACAGGATCCTCCAGCAAGGTCTTAACCCAACTGCAGGTGAGCCATTTTTTCAATTGATCTTCCGTTAACAGTGTGTAACACACTGTGTGTTATTAAATGTTAACTTAACATCGACAATAGCTAAAGCGAAAGAGCTAAAACTCTTATTGAACAGTCTGTTAAAGTAGCATGCTTAACATTACCTTTACATTTCTGTTAGAGCAAAGAGAGCAAATATTCCCAATTGGATTGGAGTGAGTTTCGCAAGCAACAGCATCAAAAATAAAATCACTTCTCTTATCGATTCCACTAGAATAATATTGCCAGATCGGTAACACTTCCCTGTGGACCCATCGCAAAGCATTTTGGCTGTGACATTTTGCTTGTATAGGATGGGTTCTCTATAGGTTATTTGCTTAGTGGTTACACTCTGTTAGAACAAAGAGCTACTGCTAAGCAAGATGAATTTATATATAGGTGATGTATTCGCTCTCTCTCGGGGCGAATCTGTCAGAGAGAGTCTGACGTGAGAGAGACGACAAAGATAGATATATAGAAAAATTGTTTTGTTTGGTTTTCTATACTCTTCACTCATTTTAGTTTTGTGCGCTGTGTAATATATAAAATCGAAATAAAAAGCAATGGCATGTTTGTCTTATTGTTCGTGTTGCATTTATCCACATTTGTCTCTTCTTAATATCTCTGGGAACACAAACCAAACGACTCCGAGCTACATTTTTTTGCACACACGGATCATTTTTCGGAGAATTTAATATAACCGCCTACTACGACGTTTGCTTTCGTAATGACGTTTGTGCCCCGAAAAGAGAGCACGTCAAACGAATACATAACCTATATATAAATTCATCTTGCTAAGGACTTGCAGGCTAGAAAAATGAAAACAGCAGTTTCTGTAAGCTGTAAAGTTGAAATAAATAGTTTTTTTCATTATTTTTATAAATATCATATACTTATATTTTACAGGCAAAACTCCATTATCTAGATATAATTGCTAGTTTACCAAGTTATGGCGCCAAATGTTTCAGCACAAACCAAAGAGAGGGCATGGAACGAGTTCTGCTGGTCAGTCCGAGGTTCGGTCTAAGTCAGATATCCAGTGCTCGTAATTCGGTGGTGAGTTCTTGAATTAACATACATACACATAAACAAGTGCTAAGTTATTTTTTTGTGTCAGCCACAGCCCATTTCGGCCATAGAGGACTTTACCCATGTGGTGGTTCATCGCGAGGATGATGTCACCTCCAGTGTGTCCATTTACATGCTCGGCGATCGTGCTGTCAAGTTCATAATGGAGGAACGCGATGCCTGCGAGTTTAGTCTGGTGTTGGGCGGCTACTATCGACTGCTGACAGGTGAGATTGTGGACTCCTCTATCTTGATATTGTAGTCAGTGTATATTTATTTAAAACGCGCTTTGCGACTGTACTTTCTCTCGCCAAATACAGAATGTTTATTCTCCTGCTACAATATAAATTTATGAACATTTCCATTTTGAATTGCAGGAAATATGCTAAATGTGCTGCGGGAGCGTGAATCCCATGGGGATGACAATGCGCCCGCGTTCTTGTCACAGCACACAGTGTTGCCCGCCGGCTGGAGTTATCTGCTGCCATTCCATACGCGGGCGCACAGCGTCAATTTTCTGATGACGCCGCCATATCATCCCATGCCGCACAAGGCGGTGCTGTCGCAGTCACAGCCACAGTCACAGCCCCAATCACAGCTCCAATCACAGCCTGGACAGTTGCCCTACGCCACCGATCTGGATCTGCACAGCGTTATGGCCACGGAACTGCTCGAGGAGGCGGCCAAGGACTCGGGGTTGAGCGACAGCAGCGGCAGCAACTACTGCAGCGAGGGACGCACTCAGCTGGCGGTGGAGGCCAAGAACGAGCAGGTGCTGCGCCGTGTCCAGGAACTCCAGCAGCTCGTCCAGTGCTCCGAGCAGTATCTCAATGAGCAGGAACAGGAGCTGCAGCAGATGCAGCTACAGTTACATCATCAACAGCATCCACATCAAGCACAGCAGATGGGCCAAAGTGTCGCCATGCTCGAGTTTGACAGCGACTGCGACAGTCTGAACAGCAGCAAGGTGTCCTCCACGGAGGACGCCAACATCCTGCACACATCCTGCGGCACATCCTCCGCGATGAAGCACAGCGATTCCCTGACGCTGCTGGCGGAGACCATTAGCCACGAGCTGAGCGGCATTACGCAGGGATTGAATGCCATTCCGGAGCCGGTCTCGGCATCGGCTCCGCCCACACCCGCCACGCCCAAGCGCAAGCCGAGCTTGTGCAGCACCTCCAGTCCACGGCCGCAGCGCAAGCTGAACGGGTTCAGCCAGCTCCTAAGCGATCTGCAGGCACTGGGCACGGATTTCTCGCAGAGCGAAAGTGACTCCGAGTCGGTGGCATCCCCAGCGCAGTCGCCAACAACTCGACGGCCACAGCAACTGATCCAGGCGGCGGGCGCCGTCAAGCAGCAGGTGGCACAGCGCAGCAGCTTTGGACTGCACAGTCCGGACGGGACGCACTTTGGTGCGGAGACGAAGGACTACAATTTGCGAGAGTATCTGCAGCAGCTTAAGGAGATCAGCAATGTGCCGGCCGCGGATACGGATGTGGCAGCCCGACAGCTGTCCGAGATCTATGGCTTTGAGGTGCGCGAGGACACGTTCATTGAGACGGACACGGATTTGATTGATTTGCGTGCCATTCCGCCGCCTCAGACGCCGGATGAGTTGGACTCGCTGTCGCTGATGAATGCGGCGCCACCGAAGGGCTTCGAGGGCAGGGCCGAGGAGCTGGACAGCTTTCTGCAGCAAATGCTGGTGGCACCACCCACGCAGAAAGCCACGCCCGCCAAAGAATTGACACCCGAGGAGATTATGTCATTTATCATACCACCACCGCCCAATCTGGAGGCAGTGCAGCCGGAAAGGGCTGGGGAAACGGAGATGGAGACGGAATGCCTCTATAGCAATTCCGTGCAGGCGAAGCGCGAGTTTTTCCAGTCGGTGGCCAATGGCAACCATAACAACAACAATTCCAAGGATGTGACCGCCGCCCATGTCATTGAGTATCCCACCGTGGAGCGCAAGAGCAAGTTCAGCTGCTGTCCCACATCCAAAAAGGAGGAGATCTTAACCAGCGATGTCGGTGCCCAGCCGGTGCAGATGCAGCCGCCACCGCGCACTCCCACCACGGAACAGATGACGCCACCGCCGGCGCGTCCGCCCAAAAGCGCTGAGCTGCTCCAGCGTTACTCACCCAAAAAGCAGCTGCGGATCGTTGCACCCGTGAGTGTGCCATTGCGGGAACTGTGTCCACCACAGTTGCCGCCGCGCAGCAGTCCCACAGCCAGCTCGGAGCCAGGTACTCCACAGGCACAGGCCGCAATTGTGGCTGCCACATCAGCGGTGAGTGCGCCCAAGAAACCCCCGCTGCCACCCATTGCCAGTCGCCCACGTCCCCACGTCAATGGCATGTCCACCCAACAACAACAACAACAGCACCAACAACATCCCGCCAGCACAGCAATACCGCCTATTCCGGCCACCGCCCGTCTACCCAATGCGCATTCCAATGGCCAACCGGCGCTGCCGAAGAAGCCACAGCAGCTGCACGGCGAGAAGCTGTTCATCAAGAACGGCCACCTCATCGACGGCGAGGCGCTGCTGGCCAAAACGGATGTGGCCATGACCGGGCTGCTCATCAAACTGGATCAGGTGGCCGCTCTCTGCTCCGCCGCACAATCAGCGGGCGGCGGCACCAGCATCGATGAGGAGAAATTCCAAAGGGCGCGCAACGAGCTGACGGAGCAAACTTTGGCTCTGGTCACGGCCAGTAAGTTTCTGGTGGCCTCCATGTCGGACATGACGCTGATAACCCTGCCCGATCACCTCACCTCCTGCCTGACGGCCATCAGGCGGATCACGGAGCTGGCCCAGGACATGACCCGGCACACATCGGCGCCGCTGCAGACGCGCAACATTGTGTTGAAGGTGCACGATGTGGCCAGCAGTTTCCGGGAACTGGTTGGCGTTCAGATCGGTCCAATTGGTGCTGGCCAATTGGCCCTACAGGCTGAATGTTTAGCCAATGTCTTGGCCACGTTGCTGCGCAGCCTGCGCGTCTTTTCGCCCTGAAACCAGATCCCAAACCAAATCCACGACATATCGTCCGTTAATATCTCTACTCAACTATCGAAATAATTACTATGCAGAGACATGGCTAAAAATACCTTATATACAAGTTAACCACATTTATATACAACATACAACATCTGCAACTATTTTACAGGTAAAAATAAGAAACAGCAACGTCAGAGAGTCGTTGGTCTGAGCTTGGGCTAAAAAACGATAAGCGATACGATACGTAAACAACTCTAGCCGACAAACTCGAACATAACCAAATCTATAAATCGCGTTCAGATACTTTACATCAGCGGTGGGCACGCAATGGCTCCGGGAGCCAGCGCCTCCGCTGCTTTAGATATATCTTTAGATATATAAACATACGTACAACCAAAGCAGCATTTTTTTAATTTTCTCAAGTTTTCCTCTCTCTTCACTTGTAATCTTTGTTAACTATATGTTTATCTAAAATCAAGTTAAGATATATCATACGAGTATAGTCTAAATCTGAACGCGACCTTAAACATACATAAATAATAATGATTAATGTTTATTAACTATATTAAATCTTCTCAACTGCATGCAACTAACTCGAATTTCTGTAGTAAAACAAACAAAAGAAAATAACTCAACTTTTTAACTATTCTATCTATCTTATTGTTAGTACCAATAAACCAATTTAAGTAACATCATGACTTGAGTGTAGACCAATTTATATACATATATTTAACAAAACAAAAGCATATACTGAAATTACTATACAATATTTAACAAAAAAAAACAATGTTTATTATTAAATTACGCTATTAGCCTATTTTCTTATGTACATATATACTTATGTAATACATAATACATACATTTCATATACATACAAAACAAAAAAAAAGAATATAAAAAGAAAAAATTGACCAAACAATAATCAAAATTTTAACTTGTGATATAAGAAACAAAATAAATTAATTAGTGAAAATCCATTGATTTGTATTTGTTTTAAATACATACAAACATATTTTTTTGTTATTGTTTTATCATTCATTTTTGTTGTAGACTCTTTGATTGAAGTACAAGAATGCGCACTAAGTTGTAGCTTTAACTAATCTATAATCGTTTCTAGTTTATTATTAATGCAATATGATTATTAATCAAATAGATGAAAGTAAAGAAATATCAAATTATATATCATTTAGTAGTGCTAATCCAGACTAATAGTGGTATTGTTTTTGTTTCTGTTTTCAATTTTGTTAACACAAACATAATAAACTTAACCGTTTGCATAAGAAACACGTATAAATATTAATATACAAATATAACTACAAGTAATAATAATACATATTTAGTATACATATTGAATAAATGTACAATGTAAAACATGTAACTGTTTATGTATGTCATACAAAGGTAAAACATATAAAATAAACTCAATAAATAAATATACCAAAGGCATATTTGAATTCTTAAAGCTTCTTCTTCCATTGGAGACATTTTTCTAAACCCAATTGCAACGATGGAGAAATAAACATGTGTCTGTGTGTGTTGCATTGAAAACAGTAAACTATTAACAATTTGCAGCCCTAGATACGAGAAGGGAATAAATGCACAAATAGCATTTTATAACAAATTTAATTTGTGTTTAGTTGTTTTCAATTAATTTAAATTTATATAATTTGTGTTTTACCCACAATAAGGAATAAAGAAAATATCCCACTAGGGATATTTGTCAAGCGCTGCCAACTGCTTGCAAATTATCTGCACAGCCTGATCGTGATGCCAGACAAGTTGGCGTCAGACAGAACTTTAACGCCGCCATTTCTTCTTTTCAAACCAGACAGCGAGACGACGCTCAGTAACAAACAATCAGACGAGCAGAGCAGACAGTTAGGCGACCGCGTTTATTTTCGGGATATAAAAGAGATAATTGTTGTTGTGTGTGTTTTGGCGCAAAGTGTTAAAAACTGTTCAATATGAATCGCAATATAACAGACGCTGCCGATCAGCAATTGAACAATAATCTGCAGTTATTAAACTCTGAATTGTATTCCTTGATTGATTGCAAAGAAGCGCAGACTGAAAAGAGTTCAACTTGCCAAAAAAGCGTCGCTAGCGGCGTCTTGCAAGAAATTAATCACAAGTTGCACGAATTAAACTTGGATGCAGATGCGCCGGAATTTGAGTTTCATGGATACGGCTGCACTCAGAGCATGGGCATGTTGCCCAAGCGAATACTCAGATTCCCCGACGGCGGCGCCACAAAAAAGTCAAGGTCAAATAACGCAGGCAACAATCAGAATTCTCAAATCGTTTCCCGCCAGAAGCAAAAGCAACTGCAAAAAGAGAACATGTGGAATAAGGAAAAATGTAACGCGCTCAATATTGAGAAACGATGCTCCTTTAAATTCTCCGGCAACTGGTAAATGATGCAATTAAAATTAATAAATACATATTTTTAAATATTTTCCGTTTTATTTGCTAGTATTGAACAAAATGCTGTGCTGCGTTTAATGGAAGTTTTCAAGTCGCTGCACTATCATATGTCTGCAGATCTGCCCAGCAGTCAGTTGAATTCCGTGCCATCGGATTATTTATTTGATGTGGCCAGGAAATGCTCCATGCCCCACGGCTTCAACGTGCGTCATCAGGTGCAGGTGCTGACCACCAAATTGGAACGCTTCCTGGCCCGTCTGCGTCGCTTGCTGGAGACCAATCGACACTTTGACTATGTGAAGTATACTGAATGCGATGCGCTGCTTAATGGCGCCTTCCAGGACCTGCGATCTCTCAAGAAGTTCACCAACATTGAGCTGCGTCATCATTCAATGCAGTTTATCAATCCGATTGCCAAGGGTGAGTTCACCTCATGTTATCATGTGAATCTAATGTTAATTTAAACTCTTTTTTAGATAATGCCAGGTCACTGGAGAAGCTCCTGTTGGAGCTGAGGGAGCATCTCAAATCCGCTCATATTCATGTGCATGTTTTCAACTGGGAAATGGACCTGGAACATCGCTACTCCGCTGCAATGACGGCGCGTCACGAGGCCACTATTAATGGAGCTTTGGCATTGGCTGCCTCCGAAAACCTGGCAGCGCAGGCGCATCAACTAAGCCGCGAGGATCAGTTTATTGCCCAGCACTATCAGTTGGCCAATATTGTTAACTGCGCCAAGGAGCATGAGGACTTTTTGAATGCATTGCTGCAATCGCCAGAAACCTACTTTTTGCCAGAAATCGTTGCCTTGTGCGAGCCTCCTAAGGATACCAGCAAGCTGTCCGCCTATCAATTTGGCAATTGGAACGAGGACAGTGTGGACAACTTAGTCTTTGGTGGCGACATACTCGAACTACCGCCCTCATCACCGCCAAGGGTGCATCGTCGCTCGCATATCCCCAAATGCAATAGAGCCTAATAATTATGTACTTAAGGCAAAGTAATCATTTCAAACTAATTGAAATTTGTTGAATATGAATCTGAAATTACAAGTATTATTATTTACTTTAGGCAAACTAAAAACAGAAGCTATATTTGTAATCAGATATGAGAATGTTGAATGTGAAATGTTGATTTTAAATAATTACGTAATTATTTTGAATTTAAATCTCAAATTGTATACTCGTCTTGGAATTTTAATTTGATTTAATGTTAAGCCCCCGATTTGTAATCATTTTTGTACCATCTAAAAAGCAACTATAACTCAGACCAGTTCAGTTTCAATGCGAAAGTAACTTGTTCATTTGTATTATTTTAATCGTTTTATTAGAATAAACTAACTAGAAACTAAGAAGCAACTGCATACTGTATAATTGTTTGCCTAAACATCTGTGAAGAGCTGTTCAATTGGCAGCTTGCCAAGAGTTCTGTTTAGGATTGACTTGAAAATCAGACCAGTGGCGGTGCCAATGTCCTCCCTCAATTCACTAAAGATCTCCCGCCAGTTTTCGTTGACCAGGGTGTGGAAGGCATCACTTGGAGCCTTCTCGCCATTGAACAAACCGGTAAATCGATAGGTCACGTGCGATGGATCCAAATGCAGCTTAACCTCAACCACCTCCGCGTACGTCTGATGCGGACCCTTGGAGACGCCCCTCAATTTGACATTAGCGTGCACCTTGCATTTCTCTACAATATCCAAAGATTAATTTCAGACACTACTTTAAGCTAGAACTATACGTACCCAGCACTATTTCAGCCTTTCCTTTGCCGTGAATGGGCAGGATCAAGACCCTGCCTTCAATGCTGTACGGACCCTTGAGCGCAATTTGTGGGGAAACCATATCGAATGAAATGTCCCGACTAAGATCCCTTGTAAAGGGTCTAAGAAATATTAATATTAATTATATGTAGAGCTAGGCAATAGACGCTCAATCACTTACGTTACTTTCTTGACTTGGGCTTCACCTAAGCCATGTAAATCCGCATCGGAGAAGGTCAGATCCACGTTAACTGGACTCTTTGGATTCTTGCCCAGACTGAACTTCTTGATATGTAGGGGATCAAGTGGCACCAATCCAAGTTGTTTGATGCCTGTCTTGGCGTGATTTTTCAGCACATAATTCATGCTATCCCTCAGGCATTTTTCATCCTCTATGGAGCACTTGCTGATCCCAGCAGCTAAAAATTATAATTAAATCAAATAATTTTAGCTCCAATATTGATATACTTGTAATCTTGCAACGTACGCAGATCGGTGGCATGCACCAGCGAAGATATACAGTAGAGACTGCTTATAAGCAACAATGCTAAAGCGGCGTTCTTATCCATTCTCAAATAATTTCCAAAACCACTTTCCAGAACCAACTTTGTCAAATGACTGCTGCATTTATTAGCATGTCACTCCCCTTTTATAAGGCTTTTTGATTACAATGTAGTCAAGAGAGCCGGCTTTAAAAGTATACATACATTAATGACAAATGAAATTTAAATGTTATTGTTCGAGTGTTGTTAAACACAAATCACTTTTGCGTCTCAAACACGACGCGTAGAACTTGACACTGACTAAGTCCGAGTCAAATGCACTTAACAAATTATGAGAATTAGCAATATATCTATCTACATATATACTAGTATTTATTTATTTGAATACTTGTATTAAAATTTCTTTTTGTTTTTGGCGCTGTTTGAATCTCGCTGAATTTTGGCAGTTAATACATTTGTTACGTCAGTGGAACTGGATTACCTTTTTAATTAATATATGTATAATAAATTTATCAATTCTATTTTATTTAAAATTAGTCTGTCGCTATTCATAGCAATATATGTAAGTATATCTTCAAAATAATGTACCTTTTTATTTTGTAATCCGGTAACCAATGGTAACAACGGCTGTAAAGGTTTCTGAATCAGCATCAAAGCTCGACGAGATATATAAGAACGATCAAGGCAAATCTGGTATACTGTGTCTTTCACAGTCGAGCTCATTCGATTAAAGCAATCTCACTTGTTTTATTTTAAAATATAATTACTAAACTTGAATGTGAATTATGCATGAGCTAACATGTTAGATATTTGAACCAGTTCCTGAACAGTTAATTTGGCTTTTTTACTACCATCTTAAAATCAGCTTTACTGAAGTTCCTTAAATTTAACCAAGTCATATATGTATCTGTGATGTATAGCCATTAAATTTTTATTTATTTTTTTAATACTATAATGACAGAGCATTGGGGAGACTCATATTTCCTATCTGTATCTTTATATCTTTTTTTTTTGTTGGGTATTCACCTTTGACATTGTTAAGGGCGTTAATTACAGATAGCTTGTAAAAAGTGTTATATCATTATTGTAATGCTTATTAATACTTAATAAGAAGCTGTATGTAGCGTTGGGTGCGTGTTAATTTTTTGAAAGTCGCGACACGAAATGGAGTTTATATAATATAAGTATAGGCATGTGTTTTATGTTGCGTAATAAGCAATACTTATTTCAAGAATTTTTTGCACTCACATTTTAAGTTCACAAAATCTTAATTTGAGTTTTAAAACAATATTGGTAAAAGTGGTTCGAATGGTTTCTTTGAAATGTGTAGAATCAAAGAATAATTTTGTGCGGCATTCAGTTTCAGTATCTTTTTATATCGCAGCCTCAAAGTATGCAACGGTTTTTCTGCTATTTCGTAGAAAGCATGCAACGCATTGCAGTCTTAATTTGTATTTACAAAATCATTTTCTTTCTTGCTTTAAAAATAATACTATTTAAAATTATCGTATGCTAATTGATAATTAATTATTTTTTTTTTTTTTTTTTTTTTAACAATAACAAATTTTTCCATTTATTTAGCAAGTGCGGAATCCGTACATTCAAAAATTGTAGCATAACCAACACAATTTTAGTAATGTAAAGTAAGACCAAACCTCTGCTTAGCGCAAAGGACTTTAAATTGATAATTAATAAATCAAATTTTGTTTACTAAATTATGACGTCATATTCCCATCGTATTGTCTAGGACAAAAAACTTGTATAATTTTAATGTTCAAATGGCATAAGGCGTTTTATATAGCTCCTATTAAAGTAATAACAGTGTCATTGTTCTAGTATCCGTAATTGCATTCACTTAGTTTTCTGTAAAATACTTAATAACAAGTTACAAATTGCTTAGAGTAAAGTTTGCATACAACAGTCAAATAAGTGTGAAATTACAAATAAGAATTCAAGCAAATATTTATTGAGTGTTAACATTGACAAAACAAGTTGATCGACTAGATCGACATTCTGTAAGCATTGCAGCGGGAATTCTCGTTTCTTTGTAAAGCTTTTTGCCTTTTTTTCAACTCAGAATTATAAAACCTAAACTTTTAATACTGATCATTAATTTAGGAAGCGGCAAAATTATATTTAGATATTATTGCTAATAAGTTCAGCTTTCCTCACCAAATACATTTTATTTTTTTCTTCTCATTAGTTACCAAACCTCTTTGAGGCATTCCAAGGACCTTAAGGACCTTCCTTAAAATCAAATTGTGGTATTTTCTCAAAAAATATACATATTACATAAGTAAATAACAAATATTATTTGCAGAAATTTATTTGCACAAACCTTTACATGTTGTTTTGTGATTCATTTCAATTATTGTAAAAATAGCTTGTCATAGGGAACTTTTGCGAAGACTTTTTTTATAATGTCTTGAAATTTTTGCCTAACTCCACTCTTGAATTCGTCCTTTAACTCCTGGTAAATGGGCTCCCAATTTTCATTGAGAAAAGCATTCATATTATCACCCAAGGCTTTGTCCCCATTGAAGAGGTTGGTGAAATTATAATAAACTCGCTCAGGAACAACATCTGCAGTAAAATTGATGGGCTTCATATAGATCTCTCCGTCCCGTTCTTCGGGTACACCCCTGAAACTAATTTTTGTTTCAGTGTTGGCTGGAATAATCAATTGATTATGAGTTTGGAATTAAGAGTTAATTAAAAAATGTAGCTACAAATATTACCATAGGTAAAGTTGGATTCTCCTTTTCCGGTGATGGGCAGTATAAGAACCTTGCCTTTGATTCTGTACGGACCAGCCAGGGATAATGAAGGTGCAAACATAAGCACCTCGTGCTTCTTAGTCATATCCTTGCCGAATCCTCTATAATAACAACCAAATGGAGTTACCCAATGAGAACTATTTAATCAGCTCAATAGCGAAACTTGCCTGACGCTTTTAATTCGAGTTGAGCCCAAACCATAGATATGACTATTCGTAAGTTGCAAATTGATGTTAATAGGACTGTCAGCGCCCTTTTGTATGCTTAGCGTATCAATTGAAAATGGCTCGATCTGAATTAGACCCAAGCCAGGGTCTCCTGTTGCAGCCTTCTCAGTCAAAATTTGGTTGATAATGTTCACGATACACTCAGAATCGCCATATTTACATGGCTTAGGATCGTCAGCTATAAGATTAATAGATTTAATAAGTATTCCAATATTTTTTTACAGTCGTCCTTACGAAAATTTCCACGTACCGTAGCCACAAGGCATAAAAGGATCAAGTATGAATATCGCGACATTTTCACAATAGCACAGTATAAATGGTAACCTTTATGAATGAACCAGCTTGGACATCTACCGATTGCATCTCGTCGTTAATTGTCTTTTATAGACATTTCGCAGTATTGCACAATACTATAATTATACCCTGTCCTGATACGTAGGTGCACGAGTGTATTCTCACTCGTTACCTGTATATGTAAATAAGTAATAAGTAATGTAATAAGTAAATAAGTAGTAAGACTGTGCTCCAATTAATTTGCTTTTTCGAATCAAAGTTTCGAGCACGATAGCTCAGAAAAGAGTCGTTTGCGAGACTTTTTTGGTATTTTTTTCGGTTCTAAGACGTGCAAAATTCTCGATAGCGTATCCGGAAATGAAGAAGCTGTTCCTTAGTTTCGCTTACGATCTGTTTTTAAGCTCGATGACGTGTGATTAGCGAATTATCAGTCAACGCTCGTTTTTTGTCCGTTTGTAACCCATTTACGAAAATTTGGCAACATGTTTCTGATCATTAATCATTGGTTACAGGATATCATCCAGTCAATGACTGTAGATTTTATCATCCCTACAACTGTATTAAGTCCATGCTAATTAGTCGATTTCTTTACATTATGGAAACATTAACTCATTGCTTATAGTATAATTAAATTAAACATTTAAATCACGTCTATTGCACTGTATGAGAGCGAGACTGGAAAATGTATATCTATTAAAGTAAATTTGAGCTAATTGAATATGGTATTTAAAATATAATTACTTTGTTTACAGTGCTCTATATATTATCTTGAAATTCTTAGACACTGTATCTCACTGTAAATAATCTTGATGTTATTCAATAAATAAAAAAAATAAAAGTATGATATATATTATATAATGTTAATAATCTTGATGTTATTCAGTAAATAAAAAAAATAAAAGTATGGTATATATTATATAATGTTAATGACGCAATTTTAAATGCATTTAGTGCGTTAATACACTTATTGTAGTTGCTTTATAAATACAAGTATAATCCGAATCGAGACTACAATAAATTCATATCGTATTTACAATATATCTACGATATCCAATCAGTAGCTTTGTAGGTTTGGAAACAGTGGGCGATCAATTTTAGCGAGCTTTTGCGATTTCCCGCTAAATTCAATTAATTACATTTTAATATCTTTTAAGCCAGTTGTTGTATTGGAATTATTGACGCATATTTTAAATAAAAATACAGCTGAACTTCTATAACTCGATCTTCTGTAACTCGAATTTCCCTCTAACTCGAGCTAAATGAGTGGCAGTAAAAAGAACTCTATAGGTCGAATATCTCCATAGCTCGAACATTTTCTTTAGTTAGGGAAGTTCGACTGTAATTTAAAAATTTAACCAAAATACCACAACGGCCCCATCCGATGCAATCAGTTCAATTTTGCCCCTGTTACACCCTCTTATCTCATTAACCGGGTAAATTATCAAAAGTCTTAGTATGTATCTTCTTTTGTTTAGTTCAAGCTGATGCTGGAATGCTTTAGATTGCTGTCCACAGTGACACTCTTGCCATGAAACCTAAGCTCTTATCTATCTGACCTTTTCAAGGTAATCAATGTAAATTATACTACGGACATCAAAAATAAAAGTAACCATAGCTTTGTGGCTTAGGATTCCCACATTGGTCTTGTTTGGTTCCGAAAAGCCAGAAGTATTCCATTAATTTGGTTTTTACCATTTAAACATTGTATATGTGCTTGGCAGTTTAAATATAAAAAACGCAGTTTAGTTGATAAACACTTGTTCTTCGTTTACTTCGAAGTTTGAACTGTGCAAATTTGTTTTGATTAGAGCGAAGGATGCAATGTTTTCCGCATTCTGGCCCACTTTTGGGCTGAATAGTGGCCACTTTCTTTCCATCGTCGTCTTGGAAAAAGATCTGTATAATAATCCTTTCTACATGTTTTGTTGGAGCTTGTACTATTTCATGCTAAAAATTAATTTTTTTTTATAATATGCCATATAAATTGCGTTTATGACCCAATATATATTGTCACAAGATTATTAGCTCCAGGTATCCTTTGGGTCTACAAATTATGTCCTACAACTATTGACAGTAAAATTTTAACCAAAAAATATTTCCATTATATAAAAGCGAGCATTGATGTATGTATGTATTATATGTATGCATATTTTATTGACTAAGTTTATTTGAATTCGGAGTACATCAAACTCATATTTCATACATCAAATTCAGGCCTCGAAAAATTTGTCGTAGGGATACTTTGAGAAGACATTCGAGATAATCGCTGTGAATATCTCAGAGAACGCGCCTTGTATCGAATTTTGCACCTCCTTGAAAATGGCTTCCCAGTTATCGTTTAGGAAGGCGTTCATATTATCACCCAGCGCCTTATCGCCATTGAACAGATTGCTGAAGTGATAATACAATCGCTCGGGCTTGGCTATTATTTTCAATTTGGTTGCCTTCATGTAGGTCTCTCCATCCTTTTCAAAGGGTTTTCCGGTAAATTGGAGGGTGACATCGCAATTAACTAACACAAATAAAGGCTGTTAATTTATTAATCAAATGATTTGTTATTGGATAACTTACCCAATGTCATGTTGCTTTTGCCGGTGCCGCTGATGGGAAGTATAAGAACCTTTCCCTTTATAGAGTAGGGTCCCACCAGAGATAATCTCCCAGCATTGAATTGCAGCTCGTGCTTTTGGTCCAAATCCTTACCGAAACCTCTGCAAAAGGGGAGATTGGGATTATTTATAGATTCCGATTTTTCATGTTCAACTCACTTGACTTTGCTGAACCTTATTGTGCTAATGCCAAAGATGTTGTTATCCTTGAAAGTCAGATCAATATTGACTGGACTATCGGCACCCTGCTTGAGGCTCATCTTGGCCACCGGCAAGGGATCAAGTTTGACCAGGTTTATGTCCCGATCTCCCTGCGTTGACTTCTCGGTAATAAAATAGTTAATTATCTTGACAATGCACTCCGTATCGCCATGTTTACAGGGCTTGGGATCGTCGGCTATATGTAGAATCAACAGATTAGCTAGTCAAAGGATTAAAATGATGATCTTTGCTTACGAAATTTAGCTTGAGCCGAGAGGATTGCACTAAGTACAAGTATAGAACAAATAATTCGCGACATTTTCGGTGAGCAAATAAACTGCGATGAATTCGCTTAAGCGACTAACTCATATCGCAAGTTGTTGTTTAGCTTTTATAGAGAGCCTAAGTCGACTATAAAACTTTGACAAAAGTACCTCACTTAATATACTTTACTAAAGTTTTTATAGCAAGTATATTAGTGAAATGCTTTGAGCATCTCGCGTGAGTCAAGTGCTCGTAACCTCGCGCGTTAAATAGAACCTGTTTAAAGTGAACATTGGATATGGACATTAATACTATCCAGTATCTGATCAAGGCAGGGGTATTAAATATTAAAGTTGCGAATAACTTAATAAGACAAATTTATTCTAACTCAAAAATACACTGGGGTTAAAATAATTGAACTAAGCTCAATAGAAATTTTTGCAAAAAAAGATATGTAAATTATGAAGGCACAAAGTTTACAAAGCACTAACTAATATTATAATATGTAAATTTCTAAACACAGTCAAGTGGACAATTAATATTTTAGTATAACCTTTTTAAAAACTGGCATTTTTTAAAACGATAATAGATAAAACCTTACATATTATATAATGGTTAATATATGTATCCCTTTTTTCAGTGTCATCATGTGTTAATAATTACAATGATTATTATATTAATATTTTAATTGCATCAATAAATGCAATCACTTTGATTAGTTAATTGCACGGGCTCGATTCATCTCGGAATTGGCTGTAAAAATTAGATTAGATATTGAATATTATAAGTCATATAACAAATAGTACGATAACTATATAGAAATAAAGAAATAATATTCAAGAAATAAATTTAATTTGATAGTTATTATTTCACTGTCAAGTCACTGGAGCTTATTTATAATAGTTAGTTATAATATAAGTTGAGATTTAAAATTTGAAGGGAAGGAAAATCCGTATCTTGAGGCAAATAAACGTTTAACGTACGCCTAAAGTGATAATTAAGTATTATTAATTTGCGTGCAAATATCACAATTTCGATACATGTACACTCAGAAAAAAACAAGCACATCTGTGCACAAATCAAAACAAACTGGGCATGAAAGTAGCGTAAGCACGCGTTTTCTTACTTTATGAACGCTTGGTCATGAAATTTCATGAACACTTGGGTGTTATTTTTTGAACGAATGGGAACAATTTAATCGCTTTTTGGGCTCATTTTATGAACATTTTAGTTCGTTTCAGGAACATATAGGGATCGGTTTAAGAACATGACCACAACATTTTATGAACAGCATGTGCACAATCCAAGAACATTTGAGCTCGTTTCAGGAACATATCCACAACATTATACGAACAGTAGGTGCTCAGTTCGCGAACATTTGTTTACTACTTTAGGACCGTATTGGTTACACATTTAGAACAGACCGTTCTCAATTTATACCCATATATTCCACTTTAGGACCCGATTGGTTTTTCATATAGAATATATTGTTTATAATTTAACCGTTTTAATAAAAATACACAGTAAATTAATATTTTAGTATTTTATTGATTAAATTGGATACATATTTAATTTTCTTAATTTAACCTCGACGTCTTCTGTTCAGCTCATCTAGCTGGTCGTCGATCTCGTTGTCGCTCACGAATGAACTGTTCCTTGTTCCCGACATTTTATTAATCACTCATAAATATTGTGTTGTCTTCAAAGCTGCCGCCTTGGTCCGGTCTCTTCGGTATTTTTGGGATTAATGTAATTTCCTTGCTTGGCAGTGGTAGAGTTCAAGTCTTCAGGGTGTGGGGAAAAATCCGATTGAACTGATATATAAGGAGCTTCACCAGGTCAACAGTTCCACTCCGCTCTAGGACCCTGTGTTTCGTTGTAAAGGAGCTTGAAACTACTTATGTGGTTTTGCATGTCGATATCCGTGCCCCTCTTCTTGTCAGCGACGATCATCCGATTTAGGCTAGCTCCCACCGAGTAAAAAAAACCATAAATTTATTTCTCAAGCAACAGGAGATCAATGATAACAAAGAAAACTAAATAAACAAATAATTGCTATAGAGCTTACAACGATTATAATTACATGCTTCCAGAAAGTATGCACTGAATAATAAAGTTATTGGATTGACTGTCGCCAGATGGCGATTTCTGGGAGTGCTGTCAATTTCACTTCATTTAGTAGCGCCATCTCCTGTAAAATTGTTTCCCAATAAAAATTTACTTTTCACTATTTTTAAAATATACTCACAGTCGTTAGAAATATTTCCTTTGACACACAGCAAAAGCAAAGATATCAACTCAAATGTAAAATTGAAGTCGTCGCCTGCTTTTCTTTTAAAGAAAATTAAAAATGTTTGACTTATCTCGTTCATTTTTTTCTGTCTGCACGATTTGATACCGACTGTATTAGCAAAATACACTTTTAAGGTCAATAGATCAATGCTCTGAGACTGATAATCGTATTGATTAGGTTACTTAGCACCTGATTCGATCTGTTAGGGGTTAATAAAGGGATTCCCTTTGTAGTTATGATAGAAGTGAAACTGCAGAATAATCAAGTTAGAGCCACACCCTAAAAGTATATTTATAGCTGCAGAGCGAAGGGAAACGAGTTTGCCAAGAATCAAGACATCATCATGATATGACAATTTATTTTTTTGGTAGTACAATCCGTTGGGAACAGCATTAATTACATTGTTTATGTGCACAGCTTCTGAGACGGAGCTAAATATAAATATATCACAGCCACTAGGTTAAGCCACAGAGAAAACACCACTAAGTAGTTGACTGTCCGACTGTCCGTTTGTCCGAATTCAGTAAGTGAACCAGCCTCCTGATCCCAAACAGTATCCATAAACAACGAGAATGATGCCAAAGTGGTTTAACTTGATCACAATACGCAATTACATAGTTACAGTTGATTGAGTTGACTGAGGCGCATGGAAGATTTGCGTAGACCTTCAAGGTTAACTGGATATCAGTTGCCCCAACCGTTGACCGTTTACCGTTGTGTAGACTTGAACTTGGCCACGATTTTATTATAGTCTCTTCCATATTATTTTTTATATTTATTTATTTATAGCCAACTGAGTTGTTGCAGTTGTTTAAGTGAACTGCACTGACATAAATTATGATTGACCATTTCAATTCAAGTGGTTTAGCATCGATATCGTTGGTGGTCTTGTTGTTGTTGTTGTTGTTATTCAAATGAAGCCACTCACGTGAAGTGACTGCCAATTGGTTGGCCAAATTTATGCGACAACTTTGCGGAAATGTTTGCCCAACAAAATTGTAGCGAAGAAAACGTGGTTAAGGTATGTATATTGATAGCTAATAATGTGAGGTAAATACAAGTGAGAAAATTAGTATACATCTCATCCTAATACCCTGTAAATTTGAGATGTTACTTTAAGCCTGACTTCCTTACTCATTTGCTCACTCATTTCATATTGATTTCTTTTATTATTTAATTTTAAACTAAATCTTTACTTAAACAGCAAACAGTCCATTGAATTTTATGTCTGTGATGAAGAAAAATACTCGTACACGCACACGATAATAACTAAGAGTTAAAGAGCTATGACTATGTATGTATATATGGAATGTGGTTGATCTCTAGTCCTCCAAGAAGATATCCTCGTAGGCGAAACGCTTGAACAGTGGAGCTAGAACGCTCTTCATGATCTCCGCTATGGCCACATGCACCGAGGGCTGCAGTTCGCTCCAGACATCGGACCAATTTTCGTTGAGGAACTGGTTCAAATTGCTGCCCAGCGCCTTGTCGCCATTGAAGAGATTCGTCAGCTTAATGTTCATTCTGGCAAGGAAAAAGAAAACAACAGCTGTAGAGCACTCGATACCATTAAACCAATTTTAACTTACTTTTGTGGCTCCACGAGCACCTTGAGCTTGTCCACGCTGAGATAGGTGCGTCCATTGCGCACCTGTGTGCTCGGCTTGAACTTGACCGAGAACTTGGGATTGTGCAGGGTGATTTCAGCATCGCCATCGCCACGAATAGGCAGGATCAGAATACGTCCATCAGCCAAGTACTTGCCACGCAGCACGATTTTCGGGAAGGAGCCGTGCATTTCAAATTTGCTGGTAGCCGGATTCGCTTGAAAACCACTGCAAAGAATACACGAGAAATTGTAATATTTAATGTTTTAATTACTACTTAATATTTAAATTTATATTTTGTAATTAATTTCAATTTATTTTAATTTTAAGTTAAGTTTATCCACTTACAGCGCTCTGTCGAACTTGACGCCGGACAAGCCTTCCACGTTGACGTCGCGGAAGTTGAGCTTGAGACTCAGCGAGCCACTGCGTCCGTCCGAAATGTCGAATCGCTTGACCAGGAAGGGCTCCACCTGGGGAAAGGCGGCCGGCGCAAAGCCCGTGCGTGCATATTGACCGATCAGCGAATGGGACACACTGATGATGCACTGAGTGTCACCGAAATGACAACGCGGCAGCTCAGCAGCTAAAAGAATGAAATCAATCCATTATTAATTAAGGCAACTCACAGACTCCAGACAGTTTGAGCTCACGGAAATTGGAGGCACCACTGGCGCCCAGTGCAAGTCCCATCACCACAACGGAGCACAGCTGAAGCAGCATTTTTGAGATTTTTAATGGATACTGATTTTTTTTAAGTTAATCTTAAACTGTTAACGGGTCGGCTACGCAACGCGATGCGCGATTTGATTTTTGGCGAACTCCCGACCAAGTTCAATGCTAAACTGTAAATTGGCTCTGGACAAACGCAGCCATTTATAGACTTCTTTTCAGACAGATACAGAGACACAAACAGAGCTGGCTCCGAAACGAGCCCCAAACGAACGGAGTGGAGTCAGCGCCAATACACTTAATAGTTTATTCATTCTTGGCTTGTCTCGAAACGAATTCGTTCCTCTCTTTGTTGTTGTTGTTGTTGTTTTTGTTGCTGTTGCTGTTGTTCTTCGCATTGTTGTCGTTGTCTGTGTCTTGATTTTATTTTTTGCTTCTCATCATCACTTGTCCACACTTGTTGCCTCAAGCAACAACAACAGCATCATGACAAGAATATTATTAATTAATATTATTAACAGGTCCCCACATTATCACAAGAACAAAAACAAACAGCGTCAAAATCAAAAGTGATTTTCATACATTTCAATGATCGTTTCGTTTCGTTTCGTTAGCCAGTTTTGTTTGTAGCGTCTTCAGGGAATTTTAGACTTTGGACCCCGATCTTCTAATACCCTGTTCTGTTTAACATATGTACATGTCAATTAATTATTGTTATGTAACATATTTAAGGTTTAAGCGAAATCCAATATTAACTTACAAGTCAAAAACATAATACAAATGCATATTTGTTTATGCCAAACAAAGTAGTTATTAAAATAAGAAGAACATAATCTATCTACATATATTAAAATGTTGACAGTCAGGCCGCTAAATTAAACTTTTGAACATTTAATATCTATTAAGCAAACTAAAGTGTTGTTTTAAGAACGGGAATTCCCAAAATAAATATATATATATATATATATATATGTATATATATATATAATATTTTATTAACATAACTAGATAGGAGATTCCCCTTTCGTACACCCCTGCTGAGTTTGTTTGGCACTTTATTTTTTGTCTAAACTCTTAAAATATATCGTAAACCATTTTAAGCAAAGTGAAAAAAAAACGTAAATAAGTTTATGCATTTTTAGTATATAAACATTATAATAAACTACTTTTAAAACTAAACTTTAATTCAACTAGTTTAACTGCCTTAATTTATAATTAAGCTAAAATCAAAAACAATAAATATTTTAGTAGAAATAAGAATATCTTAGGTTCGATCAGTTATTAAAATTAAATTCTGTTCCTCTTATTGATAATTTATGCCCGTAATATCAATTGAGTTTGTTGAGCTTTTTATAGATCGATAAGTTGCAATTTTATTGTTCATTTTTTGCATTGCTCGAGCTAATGGTAATCGCAGAATAAATATTAAAAACACACAATAAATAATATATAAAGATTAATTCCATATTTGCGTTGACATCAGCTGTGCAATTCGGCAGGGGAATTAATTAGATTGAGAGAGATTCTTCAAGAGGGGATTTTCCCCTGATATTGCGCAAGTGTTAAATAATCGGGCATGCATCTTTGTGGAAGTTATTTAATTGAGCTGAGATCATGATCAGGTAGCTCATACTAGTTTCATTTAGCCATTAAATGGAAGCAACTAAAGAGTCTATTAATTATGGATCAAGACAAGTTAAATACATATCTGGAAGCCTAACTATGCTGAGAAGAAACTGACAAAACGTGTGTGTGTCCATATAACAGCTCAAACTCAAGGTGAATAACTATTTGACAATGGCCAAATCGCATGCAAGTTGAAGAATTTCCGTTTCGCGTCATCAGCAGAGATCACAGATCTATTTAGATACAGTCAGGCACCCCTCGAACCGACAACAGCATCAATTAGAAATAACTTTAAACTTAATAATGATAGCGGGTGATAGACTGGTTTATCTTTGCGTCAAATATCACCAAAATTGCTATACAACAATTACAAAAAAAAAAAGTTGTCGCGCTGCCTTTTAAATTTTACGTTCTCACTTTCAAGCAACTGGCAAGCAAGCCTCAACAAAAATAAACACGATTGATAAACATTATAGCTAAAGTTTTTGACCATTCGTCATCGGCAATTAGCATATGGTAGACCTGGAGCCAGAAAATAGCATGACACCTCAGAATAGAAGCCTGCAATTTGTTTATTTACACGTTTAATTGGCGCCATAACCATATGACTTCATACATATATTTGCATATAAATATATGAGTAAATTCTCAGACGCTTTCGTAGCTAACATTTTATGTTTTGATATGCAGACTTGAAAAACAAAAGAAACAATTCCAAAGCATTTTATTTTATTTATACTGGCACCCGTCTAATGAATGCATTTGCATAAATTTGTTTAGATGTTTACATTTACATTTGTGACGTACATCATGACTTGATAAAAATTACTCTTAAGAAAAACCTGCTCAAACATTTTTAAATAAAATTTCGTCTTTCCTAAGTGCTTAATTAACTAAGCCCTTTCGCACGGTTGCAAAAATTGGCGTTTTTGCTCCAAAACTGGCTCTTTTTTAGTGAATTTGGCTCA
Source organism: Drosophila suboccidentalis (assembly GCA_037043435.1). Classification (NCBI taxonomy): domain Eukaryota; kingdom Metazoa; phylum Arthropoda; class Insecta; order Diptera; family Drosophilidae; genus Drosophila; species Drosophila suboccidentalis. Next base: position 124,661 of record JBAMBK010000357.1, on the reverse strand, counting down.
TTTTTTTTGTTTTTGGCTCAATCACATTTTTTTAAGAGGCAACCTTTCGTCTTCCTCAGCAATTTAAAAAATAACAGATTTTAAGAGTAGTGTGGCCAGACAGTTAAGAAAGGACAAGTAATTCGTGGCCAGATATTCGATTAATATAGCAACGCCGGTCGGATTTAACCATGGTCGGCGCACAATTTAAATGTGACTTTAGCAATAATAACATCGTATATCGAAAATATCATAGTAAATATATCGCCTGTAAATATCGATATAGTATCGATATCGCCATTCAACTCTGCCCTTTTACAACACTTGTGGTATGTCAAACGCCGGAAAATCGATAGAAAATTTAAATAAATTATTTTTAAAAAATAATTAAAAATTTGTACTTATAAATTCAAAAAACCAAGAAAATTATAAATTTTCTCAAAATAATGAAGTTTATTTTAAAATTGGTTTGGTGCACGACACCCTTCGCGTGGTGAAGTTTAGTAAGAAATTTAAAAAAATAAAATCTTAAAAATTCGAGATATGTTCAACAAAAATTCGAGTGCACTTTTCAAAATTTTAACTTTAAAATTAAGCAAGTTTCAATTTTTAAATTCAGTTAAATCTGGATTGAGTTATCCGTGGTGCCTGATGGTGCCACTTTTTTTTATTGCCAAGGTCAGCCAAGGTTGCCACATGTTTTTATTGTTGTTTTTTTTTACAATTTTTTTTACAAACGCCGGAATAACGTCGTCAGATGCCACGGATGCCACTTAAAAGTAATCTATTGAGCCAAAAACAAACGAAAAATGAGCCAAACTCATTAAAAGAGCGCCGAATGTTAGTAACATTGCAAACACTGTTAACGCGTATAACAACCTGTGGCAACTCTTTGACAGCGACAATGCTGCCACTCTTTGCACTCTTCTTGTTAGTATTAGTGCGTTTGTTAATTTGTGCGCGCTAAATTTGAAATGGAAAAACGTGAAATTTTCTAAAATTAATTTAAAAAGGCTGAGAATTAATTTCAAAAAAACAACAAAATCCAAAATTAGGTAAAATAATTAACTTTATTTAGAATTGGTTTTGGTGGCAAAATTGAGAAAAAACCCCAAAAAAAATGAGAAATAACAGGAAATTTGAGAAACAAGAAATATCAATAATTCGAGAAAAATTCAACAAATTCTCTGACACTAATTTCAAAGCTCTAGCTCAAAAAACAAAAAACTTCACTTTTTTGGCCATGTCAACAATTTGACATAAATTTGCTGGAGAATTTATTCTGGTGTCCCAGGAGCCCAGAACCAGTCAAAACAGTAGCAAGTAGATACACAGAAAACGTTTTGCGTTTAGCGGGAGCGAGAGAGCGCGCTTTACAGCACACTGGAGTGACGGGTGCGACTAGCTTTTGCTTAATGGCGTGCTTGCCAAGCACAGCTGTTGGGTTTTGTGAAAATAGACTACACAAAACTGCCGCAAGGTGGCGTTATATACTGAACAATTAAATTTGTTTGTTTTGTGACAAAAAACATACAAATACCTAATTCTGAACTGATCAAAAAAGGAGCCAATTCGAAAAAATAAGTGCCATTGCGCCAACAGGACAAAGAAGAGCCAGTTTTGGTGCAAAAGCGCCAATTGTGGCAACCGTGGGAATAACGTCGTCAGAGCACACACAGAGTCGGGATTAAGTCGAGAATCAACGGAGCCACATATATAAAAAACAAGAACGATGCGCATTTCCACCATATTCACAGTATTAGCCGCTGGCTTGGCACTTGGCTGCCTGGAAGCTTCGGCGTTGGAGCCGGTAAACAACAGTACCGAGGAATTCGTGGCCACTAATGAGTGGCAAGTGCTACGCGAAGGTTTCTATTACGTGTACCAATCAACCGTGTTCCACGCTACTATTAATGACAACCAACTTTCAGGTCAGGCCATACCAAAGGGACTGCATGTGCGTATTAATCTACAAACAGGCGTTAAGGAAGCTAAATTACTGGATGAAAGCGAACGTGGCACCGCTCTACAGAGCGCATCCGACGATACGGAACAGTCGGAATCTGGTAATAAACCGCTGTCCTTGGAGTACAAGGCGGATATCATTGAGGAGTCGGTGCGCAAGGTAAAGGAGCATCGCAGTTATGCGGAGCTGCGCAAAACCTACAAGGACTTTCAGAAAAACTTTCAAACTGATGGAGAGCTGATCATGCAGCTGGTGGAGCAGTACCGCAACTTTAGCAAGACGCCATTGCAGGCAGAGCTAAAGCTCAAGCTTAATGCGCTGGAGAATCTCGAGTATCTGCTGCATCAAATTGATAATGCACTTGTGTTCATTGATAATGGCGGACTGGACGATGTCCTGCTCCCAATTGTAGTCAACGATACCAACACGGATCTACGCATTTCTGCCATGCGTGTGCTAGGAGCCCTGGCAGGCAACAATCCCAAGGCACAAATTAAGGTCTTTGAACGCAATTTTGGCTCTCATCTCGCACAAATCCTTATGTCGTCGACCAACAGCGCGGAAATATCCTCAGCATTGCATGCATTTGGTACTCTATTGCGAAAGTTTCCATTGGCTCAGCAGCGCGTTCTTTCCACCTCGGGCACACAGGCTCTAATTGGCGTCCTAAAAAGCGCTGACGTGGAGCTGCGCAACAAGGCCAAGGTCGTCACACTGATAAGTGATTTAGTGCTAGAGAAGCGATCAGTGCTTGAAGCGAGCAGAGATTCACCAGATGCCGCCACAACTCTAGCACAGTATGTGGTCCTAGAGCTGGAGTCCTGGCTGGAAACGCACGGCTACTGTGCTTCACTCGAGGGAGTGCTCAGCAAGGACTATGTGCAGCTGATCGATCAACCCGAAGCTGTGGAGCAGTTCACAATTGCCATGGAGAGCACAGATAGTCTTTGTCAGCCAATCTGGTCCAAGAGTCCTGCCCTACGACATGGACTGCTCACCATACGCAATAGATTTTCGCACAGCGAGGATGAGTATCGATTGGAGCTATCGCAGGCTCTGGCCAAAGTGTGTGGTCTTTTCTACGACAAGAACAAGCACACAGAGCTTTAGATTATAGTTTATAAATTAACTAAGTTATTCTTATACTTAAAGTATTGAACTGATTGCTAAGCATAAGTTGAATTGACATTAGTTCAAGCCAAATTGAATTTCTTTTAGGAATGCCAAATTCTTGTAAGGTTTAATTTAAATATAAATTTATAAATGTGAACTCCCCCTTTATTGCAAGTGCTCTTGTGACCCTATCCAAATTAAAGCTCAATCGAGCATAATCGACCAGCAGGTCATAAAGTAAGCCAAAAGTGTTGCCTGTCACAGGGCCAGGGAAAGCAAAAAGCGTTGAAAACAAAGAAATGAAAGCATGGCCCAAAAACTACTCAAAAGTATGCAAAAGGAAGCACGTAACTGTACAGGAAAGGAAAAGAACAAACTACCCAACAGGCATCGTACAATTATGTAGTGGTAAGGGATAAGACGTAGCGATGTCGCGTCCAGTTTTGAAATTACAGCAATTAACGGCATGCACATGCAAATGCAATGTCACTGAGTCATGGTATGGACATGGAGTGAAGTGAAGTGAAATGACAAAGGAATGGAGCAACAAAAACCGGCTCGGGAATTGTTAGGACGCCTTGGTTGCCAGGGAATGGAATTGCAATGTAAACAGAGAGTATCAAACAACGCCCCTTCTCTCCCGACTCAGTGAAGCGGAAAGCAACACAGGTGAATCCAAAGTTAAGGGTTAGCCGAGAACTGACAACAAACCAAACGACACCAGTAACATAATAATAGTGATAATAATAGTAATGATACTACTCATAAGAAAAAGAAGCAGAGCTTATGGTCTTACATATGAGTACACTCCAATCTCGACTGAAACTGCTCCATTGAGCGTCGCAATTTGAGCAATTTGAGCTTGGGCGCGTGCGCGTAGTCGCCATGGTAGTCGGAGTATCTGCTTTCAACCACTGTTAGTCAGTGCTTTGTTGTTGTCTTTTATTTCGTTATTAGACCCTGTACTTGAAAGAACGCAGGGTCTATTAAGTTTGTCAAAACCACAGTGTGGTATCCTCAACAGCCGAGTTCTTATAGTCATATTCGTCTTTCTTTCTAACCGTTTTTATGAACCAACTATTTCTCAGCGTCTATAAGAGCTAGATACACCAAGCTTTCTGTGTAGATTTCTCTATATTCTAAGCATATGAGGTTTCTTTTCGAATATTTTCCCGCCCCCGCAAATCGAAAAAAAAAAAAATACAAGGACCATTTAAATTATAAAAATTTCAAATTTAGTATACAAAAACTTGCAATTTTTCCGTGTGAATAAAATTGCAGGCGTGTTAACAGTTTTTACTTATATTTCTTTTTCCATTTTTTATTTGTATTTCTTGTACACAAGATACAGGGTCTCTCACACCCGAGCCTTTCCTACTAGTTTTTTTTTTGTGTTTTTTATTTTTTTATTTTATGAAGAGCTTAAATGGAAACGCTTGACGAGTGATGTGGAAACATTTTCAACACAACAACAGAAACGAGTAAAAGCAACATCAACGGCAGCAGCAACAACCCAGACCCAGAGAGTCTTCAGACGAGACTGCCACTCACATATATGACTATACGAAAGCATATGACCAACTACCTACAACAACAACAATAATAACAACAACAACAAGAGTTGAGGCAAACGCACCGGCATTACAGGCTGTTGCTGTTGTACTCGTATGTTGCTGCTGCTGTTGCTTTTGTTGCTGCTGCTGCTGTTGCCGCTGTCCGTTGTTAGGGGGCATTCCCTGCTTTGGCAACATTATGGAAAATCAGTTTGTGTTTGGAGCGTCGTCTGGCCGCATGTGTAGTACCGAGTAGTTGAAAAATAAACTCTGTAACGGATCGAGTGAATAACATAACTGCATATAACCCTTAACTTTGTGAAGTGAATCCATCAATTAAATTCAAAAAGAGTGTAATTTAAACGCATCCTAATTTATCAGCAAATTCGTCTAAAAATACAGCATTTTTAAACAGATTCTATTTTTGACTTAACTTATTTAATAAATTGTGAAAAATAACTTTTTTAAATTCGTTTCAATTGATATTTAGTTGTTACCAATAACAAAAAGCGGACGATCACTTTTTCACATTCCGTTTAAAATCCAGTGCACATATTGGAAAATGCAAAATAGGTTTTTACACAGGTGAATGACTTTTTCAGTGCGCTTCCGCAACTTCCGGTCCAAAGCGTTTTCATTTTCGCCCAACAACAGTGGACAGTGGTCAGCGGCATTTGTTGTTGTTGTTATTGTGGCGTCGCGTCGCGTCTCCTGGCATGCCATAAATCTGGTTGGCCACAAGGAAGACCGAGACTCGTCCCGACTTGGGTGCAAGGCAAAGTCAGGAAAAGCGGTAAAACGTTTGTACAAATATGCGAACAAACCGGAACCAAGGAAACAACAACAACAACAGCAAATGCAACACAAACAAATGTCTGTTGTTGGCCATGTAAAATGCCGCCAATTCCAACTGAAAACTAAACTAACTGAGCCAATTTGCTGGCAACTGACAGAGAGAGAGAGAGAAACAATAAGAACAGCAACAAGGGGAGAATACTTTTGGCACACCAACGTAATAAGAATACCCTGTATTTATTTTTGGACTGATCGTTTCAGTGATTATAAATGATTTAGGCAGCCTAAAATGCCAAATTCAGTCATGATAAAAATTTAGCGAAACATAAAAATAAAACAAAAGTTTTATCCATTTTTGACTGACCGCTTCTTTTGCAGGTATATGATATAGAAGTCCAATTTTAGCTTAATTTCTTAAAACACAATCAGTGACATTTTTTGGGATTTCTCAAAAAAAGAAAGTTTTTCAAACAAAAGTTTGATTTTCTGATTAATTTTTCTGGTCTGTTCCAAATAAAGGCGACCATTACCCAGAATCATGCAGATAGCTTTTTAACTGAAAGACAGACGAACATATCTAATTCGATTCAGCTCAAATAACTGCATATATTAAAATGATGAGTGCTGAAATGCGTTACATATTTTGTGACCAAATTATAATGCCCTCTTAATGGGTATAACAACAACAAAAACAGCAACAAAAAGGGAATGAACTAGCAAACAGAAGAAGAATATCACGGTTGACATATGTGCGACATTTAAGGCACAAGACGAAACTGTGGGCGGGTTCGGGAGGTCGGGCTAATGTTCCAGTTGCTTTGGTTTCTGTGCTAAAATGTTTTGTCTAACTAATAATCTTGTAAAATTCTAGACGTTCCTCTCCGTCTCCGTCTCTTTCGCTCTTGTGTCTGACACTCGCTGACAGACGCTTAGCGAAAGCAACCTGCCCCTTTCTGGGTCGTATCACCTTACAGACCCAATTTAAATATTATACTCGTACTTATATCTCTTGACAATCACAGCAGGTGCTGGGAAAGCCAAGAAAAACTATAAATTTCATATGTTAAACGTTTGTAGCACATCAGAGATATGAAAGGACTGAAAAAGCAAACTTTTCCGTGTGTGAATAAGTGAAAAATTGCATGCGATAAAAAGTGCAGAAATCAAAAATAAACGAAAAGAATGCAAATAGAGAAAAATATGCCATTTCAATATTAACAAGCTTTAAACTACAAATAATTAAATAAAAGTGAAAGAGAAAAAATAACAATAATATAATTAAATCACTTGAAATATGCTTAATTATAAAGTGGGCAAATTCAAGAAAAGATCTGTATGATCCCAAAAAGTTTTGTTATGGTGCTTAAAAAAATTTAAAATAGAATTCGATATAGAATTTCAACAAACAATAGCGCACAAAATGTGGATTAATTCATATTGCTTCTACTATGCAATTTTCGGAATATTTTGGATGACGAGTGGTAAGTAAAGAAGTTCCTATATCTTGGAAAACTAAGAAGTTACATTTAGTTTTGGTTTTAAGTTTCAACGATTACAAAATACGAAAGTAATGCTTATTAATTTTTCTCAAATATACACAATACAATATACCCAATTACTTGTTTTAGGTAGATAATATTTACTTTAAAAAAGATGACTTTAAAAGATTTAAAGTTAAATTTAAATAAATACACAACTGTTTAAGTGGAATACTTTTTAAAATAGTTTCAAACATTCCTTTAGCTTTTAAAACCCCTCGAAGTATGTTGGTATTCTGATATTTTTAACGCAAGTTGAATGGAATTTGTGCGTTACTGTTGAGTATCTTGACATCTGCTTGATTATCGAAACAAACAAAGTAATTAGTCGCATGTAACCGCATATAGCCTTAAAAGTAAAAGAGACAAACTGAAAAATAGTGAAATTCCAAGCTAAATGACGTCGTGTAGGCTCAATAAATTTAATAAGAGAAAAGCTAACTGCAAGAAAGACTTGAAAACACGTCAACCAGGCGTTCTGGTCCAATGATTTATGACGAATAAAAGTATTTACGTGACTTACGGCTGAGCGGAACGTAACCAAAGCACTTCAATGGAGGGTCTAATATGCAAATGGGGTATTCCTTTTCTGGAACTACCATGGAAGTGGGAATGCGTACTTCTTCAAGTTATTTACAAACTGTTCTAGTTTCAAGTTCCACTTAGTGCATTAATTTCAGTTCATTACATTGTCATACATCACTGATTGCGATCATTATTGTGGAAGAACCGAAGAATCTCGGGCAACTCGTAATTTTAATGGGTTTGTCACAGTTCTTTACCGGTTCGTCGAGTCGAGTTGACCCGTGCCAGAAATTGATTGCGAAATTTTCGAAACGATGCTTACGATGCTTAACCAAACAGAACTTTTAGAGTTTTGGAAAATGAGAGCAACAACTTGAATATTATCGCAATTTTAAGCCACAAACTAAACCACAAATTCAAATCAAAAGTCAGCTTCAAATTTACGTCGAGCGAAACATTTCATTTTCACGAAAATCATCAAGCTGAACGAACATTTTTATCAAAGAAAACCAAAACAAAACCGATTGCATACGTACCACCACAATGAACAAATTTGTTTTTTGAACTTTGTTTTCCTTTTATTTCTGTTAGGGTTCAACATTTCTCTACCCCCAACTAACCAAGTGTATCTCTTACTCTATTTGTATCTCCTCTCTCCTCATACAGGTGTTTGTTGTGGGCGACTTTTGATATCTGACTAAAATTTGTTTAGTTTGTTAAAAAAAAACCCCAAACTCACTTTCATTTAGATATTCACTTTATTTTACGCCATATCTTTGCAAAAACAAAGAAAAATAGAGTTAAATGAAAAAACAAATTTATGTAATAACCTCATGTGTTTTTCTTCACTCTCAATTTTATACCATCCAACTGCTTTCGCGGATTTACGCTTCAGATATTTGAACTTATGGTGAATTTTATCTTGTTGCTTTTCTGGTGACTCCAATTAGTTATGCGTTATGTAAAATCAAAAACTAATTAAGGCTTTACGACTTGCAGTTACCCAATTTTTAGGAGTAATTAATTAAAACTAATGTAAATAAAAAGAATATGTAAAAGTTAAAGCATACTGGAAATGGAATTTATTTATTTCAACTCTTAAATTCTTTCTTCTTAAATTCAACTTCTTAACTTAAAGATACGGAAATATACACAGTGTATAAGGACAAAGTAGAAAATCTTTCTTTTCGGTATTTCGGTATATCTGAATTTCTATTTTTTTACTACTATAATTTATTGTAAATCACCACGTATTATCCATAAATTCCCTATACTTTATTTTTTTGACAGCTTCACTTTCCATTTTCTGATGTCTACGTGCCGTATCAGCATATCTTAAAGAAATTTGGCACATTTAATTTTAAACTAAAAATTAATCCAATTTCCTCCAAAAAGAAAGTCTCGTTACGATATTATCATACGGATTGCCCAATGTCATAACTATTAACCTACAATAAAGATCTTGAAGACGAGTCTAGAAGATTTCACCATAGCTGTCAGTCATTCATCCGCCACCACTGAGATGTGTCCACAGCTCAGCCATAAAGAGAAATTCTCGTCAGGGTCACAATGTGAACCTCAGCATTTTGCTCTTGAAACCACTTACCAGAACGTTTAAAAACATAACACAAATACGTACTTACCACTTACTTATAGTATGTGCTAACTCTGTCAGTAGAACTAGTTGTTATTTTAAAAGTGAACAAGAAAAAAATACAAACTATAACCGGAACACTTTATGGGAAACAACAACTGTACAGCTCTGTTATTCTTTTATTCACTTTTAATTTATTTGTTGAAGTTACTTAAAGGTGTTATGTCATGTTCTCATGGGTAATTGAGTTTCGTAAGGGGGGTATTATGTTTTATAGACTGATATGCCTTCAATGTTTATCTACTCTTTTATGCAAATTCCTACGATGAGTTGCAAGCTTTCAATATTATCAGTGAGACAACAGACTGTCAGAGGATCAGTCAGATCTCCTAGGGATCAGTCCACAATTAAAAAATACGCTTTCAATTCTAAATTCGAAAAGTTATAATTTTAGATATTTTAACTTTATAATTTATTCATAAAAAACTGTTAATAAAATATATAATTCTTTTAGAAATTACAACCATTCGTCTGTCGATCTTGTTTTAAAGAAAAACTTCAGTTTAAAGAGATATTTTAATATGTGATATAGATATATTCTGTAATTATAAATAGATATATACATACATCCTATAGCCTATAGACATAATTATAAATATAAAATCTTTGAATTTTTAAATTGCTTCCAGAACATCAGCAATAGCTTTTTACTAGTAATTTTAATTTTAATTATTGTCTTTTAATGTGCAATTTGAAATTGAAATCAAGTATTTTAATCCGCTTGCGATTTGAATCACATGGATATTTGCATGATCTGAAAATTGTTGAATGAACTCAATGCACAGTAACACAATTAAATACTGGAGCTTGTCCGGAAACGCGAAATCAGCTGAGATGTGAAGGCAAAGCAAGCGAATCCTCAGTCCATGAATCATGCACTGACCAAGCGGGCAAGTCCAAGACTGCCCATATAGAGATATGTATGTATGGAGTGGCATGCGGCATGTGGCAGGTGGCAGGTGGACTTCAAAATAAAACTGAAGCAAAAACAAAGCTTGGACTTGGCAGACAGATTGCAGTGAATCGTTTGCCAAAGAGCGAGAGATAAACGGAAGCTTAGTAGAGCGCAACGAAAGCACAAATAAACCTGTCCCGCGATGGACAGTGTAACACACTGCACACTGCACACTGGTCTGGGGCGATTTAACTGCAATTTACTTTTAGCCAGCTAATTGCTCGAAATAAATAAATAAATGAAACAAAAAAAAGTAAATAAAACATAGAAAAAACAGAAAAAGTAAAGCTGAAAGGGAGAGAGCAATCACATTTTCACTTTGGTTCTATTTTCTTTTCCTTTTCCATTTTGTTGCAGCCGCAAATGGAGCGATACTGGACTCCAGATGTTACTTGGAGGGCGGCGGCTCAGCTGAGAGTTTTCTAGCCACTGAGGATCTCGCTGTGGGCTCCATCATTGGCAAGCTGCGCATTAACGGCGATCCCGATGCGGACACCGGTGACATCAATCTCTCGCTGAGGGAGAAGAATGCACCTGTTGCGATTGTGGCGGGCACCAAGGACTTGGCCCTCTCCGTGGAGCTGGACAAGGAGGGTCTGAGGGGTCCCTCCTCCATCTATGTGAATGTCATCTGCGTGCGAAGGCGTTCAACGGATCCGGTAAGCTACTTTAATAATTAGTTTAACTTTATAATTTCTGAATATTAGTCAAAATAGTGTAATACCTAAAAATGTTTTAGTATTTTTTATATATTCAAGAATACTTAAAATATTTTTATTGACTTTTCTAAAAAAATGTAATTTAAACATAAGCTTTACAATTCTTTACAAAATCGTAATTAGTTTTCTATATATTTATTTACTTTTGTAAATATTTGTAATCCCAATATTCGATTTACAATTCTTTACAAAATTTTCGATTTCAATTATTTTAAATGAAAATCTCTCAGACGTTGGAAAATATTTAAATAAATCAATGTTTATTAGAATGATATTAAGTTAAGAAAAAAATATAAAGAGCCCTAAAAATGACCCATAAACGACAATACTTCAATAGGAACTCCCATCAGGTTCGATCAATCAAACCTAGTGACCATTTTAATTAACCCACGCCATGGGGTTGACTCTTGGGCATTTTCCTTTTCCTGGAACTCAACTTCTTAGCCGCATTCAGCACCTGCGGCACTTTCTTTCTTTCGTGCGGTGTTCTCGACCAATTCGTAATGGGCAACCAATTAACCTATATCAAAGCGGGCTCCATTTGCCCTCTCCTCCTACTCCTCATCCTCCTCCTGTGGCCGTTGGACGTAGGATGTGCGTGATGTGGTGCCTCGAAAGGGGCGTGGAAGGGGAATCTCGATATAGTGTAAGGGTGCAAGTTGTTAAATGAAATTGGGTAAACACAATTCGGAATGTTCACACTCCCAATGGAGCAGGATTAGAGAGGGGACTAGAGAAGTTGCGGCTATTCCTTGTACTCTATAAACAATTGAAAACTTTTTAGACAACGACGCCTATTTCAATTTTAGAATCAACAAAACAAAATAAAACAAAACAAAACAGAAGCCAACTTAACTTAACTTTTACTTGGAGCACGCGGAGGTAAGAAGGAGCTCGTCCTGTGGTGGAGGAGGTGAGGTGAGAAGGAGCTCGTCCTGTGGTTAGCCCGGTTAGACGTCTGGGGCCCATAAATTAGCCATTAGTGCTTCCGGGGTGCCTTTTTTTGGGGGTTGCTCCAAGCATTTGAACATGCAAATCTATGCAGTGTTTTATGGCCAGGTGGGAGGAGGAGGAGCATGGGAGTCCTTAGCCGTTGGCGCTTTGAACTCAGTTTGGGGTCAGTGACCAGTGGATTGTTTGCCCGGCTTTGGATGAGGTGTTGTGTGTGCGTTTATCTAACTCAATCACTTTGGCTCCTCCTCGTTGCAGAGCTTCGTCATTCCCGTCAATGTTCGCGTCACGGATGTCAATGATAATGCACCGCAATGGATTGGCACTCCATATACACTGACCCTATCCGAGGTGACGGTGCCGGGCACACGGATACTGCAGGGCGCCCGGGCTGAGGATGCGGATCAGCCGGGACCCTTCTCCACCGTCGAGTATCAGGTGCTGCCCGGTCCCTATGCCGACCTGGTGCAGTTCCTCAATCCGCTGGAAGGCACGCTGGTGCTAAAGAAGGCCCTGGACTACGAGCAGCTGCAGAACTTTACGGTCAAGCTGCGCGCCCAGGATCAGGGCACTCCGCCACGACACTCGGACACGCTGCTGCGCGTGGTCATCACCGATGCGGACGACCAGAATCCCAAGTTCCAGCGGGAGTCCTATAGTGCCGAGTTGCCGGCAGATGGTCGAGCTGGCGAGCTGCGCATGCGTCCGGAGCCGCTCAAGGCCGTCGACCAGGACGAGGGCATCTGTGCGCCCATTCAGTACACCATTGTGCAGTCCCAGGACGCCAAATACTTTCGGGTGCATCCGCACAATGGCGTCATCACGCTGCTGACACCCATTGGCTATGCGGACCTGACCCACGGCGCCACTCTGGTGGTGAAGGCCACCCAGATCGATAATCCGGATCGTTATGCCCTGACCACGGTGCAGCTGACCCGTCCCGGCACCCACAGCGACCTCAGCAGCCTCAGCTTTGTCCAGAAACGTTTCGTCATGCGCATCCGCGAGGATACGGCTGTGGGCAATCGCATCCTGGCTCTGCCCACCAATAAACCGGGGAAGCATTTAAAGTACACCATTGCGGATCCAATCAATTCGCAGTTCTTTAGCGTGGGATCGCTGGGGGAACTGGTGCTGGCGAAGCCACTGGACTATGAGAAGATGACCAAGCACGAGTTCCAAGTGATTGCCAGCGATGGCCTGACCAACAGCACCTCCGCCGAGGTCACGCTGGAGGTGATCGATGTCAACGACTGGGAACCACGCTTCCGGGAGACCCACTACGAGTTCGTGGTGCCCAAGAGCGTAAGTTGATTCCCGGATCTAGATCACTAGAGATGCATTCCAATTGATTTGTTGATTTCTTTCCCGTTTCCAGCAGTCGCTGCAATCCCGCACCGACTCCTTCGAGGGCGTCCTGATTGGCAAGGTGGAGGCGGCCGACGGGGATCGCAATGACAAGCTGGAGCTATCGCTGCGGGGCCAGCACGCGGGACTCTTTGAGATCGATGCCACGGGCAACATATATATGCGGCCGGAGCAGCTGCAGAGCCTCAATGAGTCCACAGTGCATCTGATCGCCATTGCCACGGACTCGGGAGTGCCGCCGAGGAGCACCTCTGTCCCCGTGAGCGTCACCATGGAGGGTCTCACCTTGGCCCAGTCCACCTGGAACCACAGCATGCTGGGCATGTTTGGCATGATCGTGGGCCTCTTCCTGCTGATCATCATGGCCCTCAGCTGCTACATTGTGCGCTCCAAGAAGCAGCGCAAGGGCGGCAGCTCGGGTGGCCTCAGCCTGGGAGGACGCAATCGCGTGCACAGCCAGGCCCACAGTAGTGTCTCCTCGGCGAATCTGGTGACGCACGAGAAGCTAGCGGGCAACGGGAATGGGGCCAGCGTAACCAGCGGAGGTGTCTCCGTGCTCCACATGAAGCACGCCACCGGCAACATGACCACACTGTCCAATCCCATCAACAACGGGCTGCACCATGTCGGAAGTGGTGCCAGCAGCAGCATGGCCCTTGGCAATGCCGCCAACCTGCTGGAGCGGGAACGGGAGCGCGAACGGGAGCGGGAACGGGAACGACAACGAGAAAGCTATGCGGCAACGGTGCGCAGTAAGTTGATCCTCATTACACAGTCCCGAGATTCCCCCAGCAGCCCAGAGCATTCACTATAAATAGTCTTCTTACCAGGCATCGTATCCCGCGCCTCTGCCAACGGGCAGCTCTACGAGGAGGACGAAATCGAGCACGACTCCCTCTCCCACCACGATCAGCAGACGACGCCGGAGAACAATAACCGGAAGATAGCTGCTGCTGCTGCCGCCGGAGGAAGTGGAGGAGGAGGCGTCACAACCATCACAACGACGTCCAATGGCAACGCAGCTGGAGCTTCCAATCTTCTGTCCGCCTCCGATACGATGGGCTCCTCCGAAAACAATCTGACTGTCTACTTTTAGATCATGGACCCATCATCGATTGCATCTTGTAAATATTGCTAAAGTACAGTTGAACCTCACTTAAAACGAACTAACGGGGAATTAAAAAGATCTAGTTCAATTAAAAGGTCTTTGGAGAAGTTGTTACTTGCCGACAGTTTATCGCATCCGAATATCGATTGCCAGCTAGCTCTCGGCACTTCCAGGGATGGATAAGACCCTCGATAGACGGATAGTCGGGTAACATCAATTTATTTATTTCCTGAATTTCATCGGTCATCTGTTCTGGCGTTCCTGTTTGAAAAGAAGGGAAATTATGGTACTGACAAATGGCCAGCACCTGCGTCGCCCACCCTACCATTAGTTGATCCTGATGAAATGAGATCAACTCCCTATTCCGGCCACTCCAGCCGTGCGTCAGCCCATTTCACCCCATATTAAGGTAACTACTCAACTTTTTCCATTATCACTTATCACAAGACATTTATTTTATTAATCCTAACATTTTGTTTTATCTTTCTATTATCTCAGTTCATTTTAGATTTCAACTCAACCTGGCTGAGACACCCTATACTCCTCCTAAGCTCGAGCAATAGATTGGAATGAAAAGGAGACCCAGGGGCTGATGACGATAAATTAATAAGTTAACGAATAAGAAAATTAACAATAATAGTTTAAACAATAAGACAAATTATAAATAAATAAACAAATATGCAAGCAATAAATTAAATAAATATGTAAATTATTAAATAATAAATTAATTAAATAATAAATTAATTAATAAATTATAAATTAGCGTGTAGTTTAGGACGACGATTTGTGTTCAGATGTGGATGTGTTTAAATGTTGTTAAATAAGCATGTCAATAGTGCCGCAATTGTGTATTAAATGTGCTGTGCTTATTCATACAGATGTGTGTGTGTCGTTATTTGATTATTTGCTTTGCAGTAATTTCATTTTATGTTTCATTGCAATTCCGTTCGGTGGTGCCAAAAGCCACGGTGAGCGTAATGCAGGGGTGTTTGATATAATGCTTCTTCTTGACTTCAATGTTAAAATGAATGATCGAAAGAATGCTATAAAAACCTGGTGGCCACCCAGAGGCGGTGGCCAATCGCTCCTCTGGTGGCGCCCTCCTGCGTACTTGCTTGTCCAAATGTGCTCTGTCGGCAGTTGGCTGCTGCACAATCTGCTGCCTGCTGCTTGCTGCTATAAAACAAAAACAGTATTTGTTTACTCCTCACGCACAAATTACCACTAATTTAAATAGACAAAAATACTGACCCAACTGCGGTGAGTTTTAATTCAAATTGGTTTGGGCTTTCCCTCCGAATTGTCCACAAAAAACTATGTATTCTGTTGCTTTTATTTGTTTCCTGGCACATCCACGTTTTTAGAGAAAAAAACCACTTCTTCTTACTTGCAAAATTCTTCAATTCACAGGAAGACAGGAGAAAACAAAAAAATACTAGGAAAGGGAAATTTCCCTGCAGCAAACCGCCCTCAGCCCTGGAAACAACATTAACAGCTCTGCTCCTCACAATGTTGTGCTCCTCACGTAAAACAGCTGTGCTTGTCAGATGCAAATCGACATTGCGCTTTTTTTATTTATTTTGTTTTGTGTGTGTGCATAAATGTGCGAAATAATAATCATTTCGTAACACCACACCGCCGCCGGGGGGAGGGGGGAGTTAGGAAGTTGTTAGCGTGCTTGAAGACTGTCGGCCCCAACGTAGGCCATCGCCCACGCCCTGAGATGTCTGGTAAGTTTATTGTTGTTGTTGTTTTGGCTTTGCTAGCCGGGCACCAAATTAGCACTACGTTTTTAGATCTTCCGTTCCAGATGCTCTCCGTGCAGTTTCAGTACGATGATGCAATCTTCTCTCCGCCGCCGGCACGCGGCCGATATAACGCCTTCACTAACTGCTGCTCAGTTACTGGATCCAACGCTTCCTGAACATGATTCCGAGGCCTCTCTGGTGTGGATGTCACTGCAGTTGAAGATTCGTGCAGCTTCAAGCACGGCCAATGCTGCAAAACGACGGCACAACTGCTGCGATACTTGTCATCGAGCTGCTGATCCTCAATAGTCAGTTCAATAGCATTGTATTGTTTTATCTGGCGTTGCTCTTTTTGTGGCTCCTGTTGTAGGTCTTGTTGCTGTGAATCCATACTGCATTTTCCGCTTGTCTCATCTGAACATTTTTCCAGATTGGCTTGCTCATTGCTGCTGCCGGTATTGGTTTCCTTCGTTTTTGGATGCATATCGGATTGCAGCCCGCTGTAATGCTCATTGTGATTTGCCTCACGCACACGATCGTCATTTCCGTGATTTGGTGGAAACGAGGCTGCCCCAGCAGTGTCTCCTAATAGTGCTGGAGGGGGAACTGAAAACATCGGTGTTGCTCCTGCTCCGAGAAATGCTGCTGGTGGTGGCCCATTAAATGTCGACGGAACTGTCGGACGTGTCAGCGGTTTCACCGGTGGCTTTGGTGGAAACGGTCCCGCCGATTGACTGGGCCTCACTATCTGTTGGATGTCTCTCATGAAGTTGAGCATCTCCCTCCTCATCTCATCCCGGAACTCGGTGAACTCGCTTTTCAGAGAACTGCGGTAAGTCTGTTCAGCTTGCAGCAACGCTACATTAATTGCAGACTTTAATTCGCTTGACAGGGGTATGGCTTCCGATTCTCCGCCGGACTGTCGGGTTTCTGACGACTGTTCCTGCTCCGCAGAGCTATCCCGGAGGCCATCAACTGCTGCTAGTAGAGACATGTTCTGATCCATCTGTGACAGCTCTTGCAATGGGGTATCCGCTGGTATGTCTGATTTCCCGGGACTGAGGACGCGTCACGGGGCCGAGAATCTCCTCCCCTCTATTTCGGATACATTCCAATCCCCTAGTCAACCTAATTTCTAGTTTCCTATATTCCCCTGAACTGCTACTCATTCCTTATCAGCAAGTCACAATTATTAAGCCTGTAACAAATCCCTAAGCTTTTCTATTTCTTTAATATGAAGAAGTGCTTTTACCATCTAGTTAATGTTTATGCTTTAATTTTATTATCTGTTTTTATTTATTAAATTATTATTGTTTATCGTTATTATCTGTTAAGTTTCTTACGAATTTCATTTTATAATTTATGCTGTAATCAAAATACTATAATCTTAGCCAAATTATTATTATTATAATTTTACTTCAGATTACAATAATTTAATTGCCGTAAGATAGGTTTTACTATTTTATTTTAAACATTAATGAACTTTCACGCGACAATATTAAACCAAGACAGCATTCACCTGTATAAATTAACATAAATAGAAATAAGTATCTGTATTACACATATTATATATAAATACAAATACTCACAAATATTCACATTAACAACAAGCATACACTGTTTTCCTCGATCCAATATTCTAGCCTGTAATTCTTTTGTTTTATTTTTGTTATATCCAGAAATCTGTATATTTTATATTTCCAGACACACATACATAAAGAAAGGGGTGAAATGAACCTAACATCACGACTGGGCTTCGATCAGAAAGACTCATCGTTCTTGACCGGATTTACAACGCTTCCTCCTCCTAGCTTTTCCAGGAACGCCAGAATGTCTAGTAATTTGGACTATTGCATAAAAATCAAAAAGATAATAGCCGGAAGGACTATTTCAGATAGTGAGTATTAAATAAAATTCAATCTAAGATTTTTAAGTATATTAATGTGTTATCCTTTTAGTAAAGGATCTAACAACGACGGCAACGCGGCTTTGGAACGATTGACTCCATTCCGGGACCAGCCGATGCGCGATCAATCGCCAATTGGATTTTGGGTACAGACGTGTCCTCTTACCCGCCAACTTCATGTTGGCCGAAAACTGCCTGTCGACGGCAACGCAGTTTTGGGCACGTTATAGCCCATCCTGGGACCAGCCGAAAGACAATTTCTGCTATTGCGGGTAGCACTGATTACGCGTTCCATTATGGCAACTACGGTGGATCTCTATCTCCATCTCGCGGACCAACAACTTCAGCGAAACTTCTGGCTAAATCGGACAACTGTATGCTACGGTAAAATTAATTTTGCAATTTCGGACTACAACAGACATTCAAAGATTCTCCTATTTTCAGATTGGGCGCCATGTGTTACTTGCCGACAGTTTATCGCATCCGAATATCGATTGCCAGCTAGCTCACGGCATTTCCAGGGATGGATAAGACCCTCGATAGACGGATAGTCGGGTAACATCAATTTATTTATTTCCTGAATTTCATCGGTCATCTGTTCTGGCGTTCCTGTTTGAAAAGAAGGGAAATTATGGTACTGACAAATGGCCAGACCTGCGTCGCCCACCCTACCATTAGTTGATCCTGATGAAATGAGATCAACTCCCTATTCCGGCCACTCCAGCCGTGCGTCAGCCCATTTCACCCCATATTAAGGTAACTACTCAACTTTTTCCATTATCACTTATCACAAGACATTTATTTTATTAATCCTAACATTTTGTTTTATCTTTCTATTATCTCAGTTCATTTTAGATTTCAACTCAACCTGGCTGAGACACCCTATACTCCTCCTAAGCTCGAGCAATAGATTGGAATGAAAAGGAGACCCAGGGGCTGATGACGATAAATTAATAAGTTAACGAATAAGAAAATTAACAATAATAGTTTAAACAATAAGACAAATTATAAATAAATAAACAAATATGCAAGCAATAAATTAAATAAATATGTAAATTATTAAATAATAAATTAATTAAATAATAAATTAATTAATAAATTATAAATTAGCGTGTAGTTTAGGACGACGATTTGTGTTCAGATGTGGATGTGTTTAAATGTTGTTAAATAAGCATGTCAATAGTGCCGCAATTGTGTATTAAATGTGCTGTGCTTATTCATACAGATGTGTGTGTGTCGTTATTTGATTATTTGCTTTGCAGTAATTTCATTTTATGTTTCATTGCAATTCCGTTCGGTGGTGCCAAAAGCCACGGTGAGCGTAATGCAGGGGTGTTTGATATAATGCTTCTTCTTGACTTCAATGTTAAAATGAATGATCGAAAGAATGCTATAAAAACCTGGTGGCCACCCAGAGGCGGTGGCCAATCGCTCCTCTGGTGGCGCCCTCCTGCGTACTTGCTTGTCCAAATGTGCTCTGTCGGCAGTTGGCTGCTGCACAATCTGCTGCCTGCTGCTTGCTGCTATAAAACAAAAACAGTATTTGTTTACTCCTCACGCACAAATTACCACTAATTTAAATAGACAAAAATACTGACCCAACTGCGGTGAGTTTTAATTCAAATTGGTTTGGGCTTTCCCTCCGAATTGTCCACAAAAAACTATGTATTCTGTTGCTTTTATTTGTTTCCTGGCACATCCACGTTTTTAGAGAAAAAAACCACTTCTTCTTACTTGCAAAATTCTTCAATTCACAGGAAGACAGGAGAAAACAAAAAAATACTAGGAAAGGGAAATTTCCCTGCAGCAAACCGCCCTCAGCCCTGGAAACAACATTAACAGCTCTGCTCCTCACAATGTTGTGCTCCTCACGTAAAACAGCTGTGCTTGTCAGATGCAAATCGACATTGCGCTTTTTTTATTTATTTTGTTTTGTGTGTGTGCATAAATGTGCGAAATAATAATCATTTCGTAACAAAGTTCAACTGTAGTAGGTCTAAGTCAGAGTCGTGTTTAGGTTATAGGCCCACTGTACATGTAGTAGACCAAATATAGCATTGTAAACATCCAGCACCCGTAGTCCTAAGCAAGCGAATTCCATTGTACAATTTTGCTTCCCACTTTTTACGATACTTAAGAATAAACTCTATTAAACTAAACAGTAAAGGGATGTTCCTCAATTAATTATGAAACTTATTAAACGATTAATATACATAGCTCCTCCAACTTTACTATCTAAACTTAACTAAAGGTATTTTAAAATCTTCTGTTTTTTATTTTTATAATTTCTTTTTATTTTATTTTCGCTTAAGGTCTAGTTCGTTTCAGCATAATCTTTACAGCTTTGGTTTAATATCATGTATTGCAAAAGAACATAATATAAGTAGTATAATTAAATTAATTCGTTGATCATGAATTACCAACTAAAATCAGGTAAATTTCCAGAAACACAACAAACATCAATCTGACATAAATAAATAATAGCTGCTTGGAAATACGCACTGGATTGCATCATGGTCAGGGATCAAGTCATTGTATTGCGATGCATTCCTAGCTGCCGTTACGTGTCTTTTTGCGCTTAAGTAGATTGAAATCGCCGTATTTTATGTGATTGTCGGTCAGGAATGGCACGTAGAAGGCACGCAGTATTTTGTGCGATTTCTCCTGTATGAGGAATGGCAATGTCTTCATAATGGACCAGTCTTTGGTGCGCCTTGAGTAGCTCGGCTCCAGTTCTGTATATTTGCCCTCATCAAAGTCGATTAAAAAATGGCATTGATCGTAATCAAAGTACATATGCTCGTTCTCCAGATTCTGATCATTGAAATAGGGATGCACCACTTGAGTGGCATTGATTCCACCGTCGTAATAGGCGGGCAACATGCCACGGAACTCGGATTTGAGGAAACGCAAACGGAAATTGCGTGCCGGAAAGAAGAAGCTGCCCGGATAACGATGCCAATCCTTGCCAATGCATACATTATAGATTTCATCTGCGCGATACTGTGGCGTCGTCTTGAATTGATTAAGTTCCAGCATCAGATCCATGGGCGCATGATAATTGCGATACAGGGCAAAAACGCGCGACAGGCCCAACAAAGTGCTGGCGATCATCACGATAATGGCAATAAACATGCTGTGATCCAAATAGTGAATGCCCGATTTGATCTTAAAGACAAGCGACTTGAAGCGGAAGAAGATGCGCTGATAGACATCCACAGTAATGGCACCGCACAGGGATATCAACGGATATACCGGAAACAGAAAGCGTTCCTCCTTATGCGGCTGCGCAAAGAAAACCAACAGCCAAAGATACAGCGGAGCCAGCGATATATAACGCGGAAAGTTTAGCGTCGACTTGAACTTGGCCGGTACAATCAAATAGTCCATGACCAGCATGATGGGCAGCTGCAGAGCCAGCAACTGAAATAGAAAACCAAGAACAGTAATCAATTGTTAACATTATAAAGAAGAAAGTCTTACCCAAATAATGTTGAAATTCAGGAAACCATTGATGATGTAGTAGGTCAGTGGCTCAGTGCCAAAGATGTTGGGTCCGTGGCTGGTAAATACATTATACCAGACAATGTTTAGGGGCGCAAATGTGAGTTTGCCAAAGTAGCTGGTGTCGATGGCGATCATGGGCAGTGCAATGGTTGCACCAGAAATCAACGTCCATTGTACAAACGTGCGCCAATCGCGTTGCCGCAGCAAAAGCTCCAGCACCAACGGCACACCAATAAGCGCTGCAAATGGCCAGCCGAGGAGCGCCGAGATGGCCGTAAAGAAGATGGCCAGACTGTAACGCTTCTGCCACCAGGCGGCCAATGCTGAGCAGCCAAAGTACATGGAGAACGAGGATGGCAACAACGCTGTGCTGGACACAAACATGCCCACACTAAATAGCTGAAATATCAGCCAAAGGCGACCAACATGGATGCCAAACTCCTGGCATATGGATCTACAATACAATCAGATTAATTAGTAACTTTATTTGCTATACATGCTACAGCACTTACTTGTACATGAAGCGTTCCATCACAGCACAGCCAAAGCCCAGCATACAACGTACCATATAAAAGATTAGGATCGGGCTCGGATTGAATATCTTTTGATAGATCCATCCAGGCACGCCCTGGAGCAGCAGATATGTGTAGGAGCGTAAGCCGAATTGTGGACTGTACTCCCAGGTCTGCAGCCCATGGCCGTTGATGATGTAGTGCAGCGGTTCCCAGTAATTGAAGGTCTCATCACAGTCCGCAATGTACGCCCAAATGGCGCTGCAGAGACGCGCGCTGACAAACGTCTTGAAGGCAGTGTGAACACTTGGCATTATGGGATTAGGATTTGATTGCGTCTTGTCCGCTGACTGGGCAGCAATCGACGATTGCTTACTGTTAAGCATAAAACATTAAAATAACAAATTTTCATATCATTTCAATTTACATACCGCTTTTCCTTCTTGCCGTTGCCGGCTGCGATGTCGCCGGTAGTGTCTTTCTTGCCATTTAAACGTTTCGGTGGTTTCTTGGTCAGTATCTGGTTGTCAGCCTTGTTGGCATTGTAACGTGCCCGTGCCGCTGGCGGTGCCATTTCCTAGTCCGCCGTTTTCCACTCGATTTTCCGTAAAAATCGCCTGCAGTAAGAAGCCAGCGTGTGAAATTTTTATCAGCTGTCAGCTGATGCAGTATTGACAAAAAAAAAAAACGAGTTGGCAGCTCAGATACGTGGTGTTAAAGATGTACAAGGTAAGCACAATGTGAACTATATTTTTATTATTATTGTATAAAGCATCACATCATCATATATATAAAAATTCCCGTACTGCTGCAATTTCTATATTTGAAATCAATTAAAAAAATAACTGCATATATCATATTCCAGATTATGCCGTTAATTGACGTCACATGTTTTATTTATATGAAATTCCCTTGCATTACCTTACTTTTTTGCCACCATTGTAGACTTTGTGGCAACTCTACAGTCGCAGCTGTGCAATTTTTATTTCGCAATTGCATTTTTTAGTTGCGGTTGCGCTTAAAAACAAACGGTCATAACATGTCTAAGGATGACAAGGAAAAGGTACAAATCATTGACAAGGACTTGGATCTGTCCAATGCAGGACGTGGCGTTTGGCTAGTGAAGGTGCCTAAATATATTGCACAGAAATGGGAAAAGGCACCATCGAATATGGACGTAGGCAAGCTGCGTATCAGCAAGACGCCCGGTCAGAAAGCGCAAGTGTCACTTTCACTCACACCCGCTGTGCTGGCATTGGATCCAGATGAGAAAATTCCCACAGAGCATGTACTTGACGTGTCACAGGTGACAAAGCAAACACTTGGCGTTTTCTCTCACATGGCACCAACGGAGGTGGCGGCGGCGGCAGCGGCAGCGGCAGCAGCCGGCAATGGTAAAGAGAATGGTTCAGGCGCGACCGCAGCGACTTCAGACAGTGAGAAGCTCTATATGGAAGGGCGCATTGTCCAAAAGCTGGAGTGCCGTCCGATTGCCGACACTTGTTATATGAAACTGAAGCTAGACTCCATACGTAAGGCGTCGGAGCCCCAGCGGCGTGTGCAGCCCATAGACAAAATCGTACAAAATTATAAGCCAGTCAAGGATCATGCCCACAACGTAAGTCCACGTGCTCTACATGTATATTCTATTATTTTAACTACATTATTCATGTTTTAGATCGAGTATCGTGAGCGAAAGAAGGCGGAGGGTAAAAAGGCACGCGATGATAAGAACGCTGTGATGGATATGCTATTCCATGCCTTCGAAAAGCATCAATACTATAACATTAAGGATCTGGTCAAGATAACCAATCAGCCCATTAGCTACCTGAAGGAAATACTTAAGGATGTCTGTGACTACAACATGAAAAATCCGCACAAGAACATGTGGGAGCTCAAAAAGGAATATCGCCACTACAAGACTGAAGAACAAAAGGACGAGGAGAAAGCGAAATCAGATGGCAGCGATTCTGAATAGTATCTCATCTCATCCTATACACATTCAATCCAATACACTTTGTGCGTATTTAGTTAAGCGAAAAGTAAATCCAGCAGCATTTCTCTGCCCAAGTTGAACCATTAAACCATTTGTTGAATTATTTCAATTTCCCCAGCGAATATCAAACAAATAATTATAAGTTTTCAATGAATTTTTTTCATTTGCATTTGGATGCGTTATTTCTTATACTAAAAAAAAAATTATTTTTTGTTTGCACATTCATGTATGTATGTAAATAGAAAGTGTTCTGTATCAGGTGTATATGTATGTATATGTAAAATGTATACGCTATTTACAAGTTTTTAAAAGTTGCAAAAAAAAAAAAAAAATTCGTTACACACTAGGAGATCAGGTACATGATTTTTTTTTAGTACTATCAGCTCAATATGATTTCCAAAATATGTGTATTGTGGTTGATTCTAGATTTCTACTATTCAAATCTTGTGTTTCTGAAAAAGTGTTAAATGGGTGAAAAATTATTAAATGGTTAAATCAAGAATATAAATGAATAAGGAGCAAATGAAAATATATGAAAAATTATACAAAATGAATAAAAAATTAATAAAACTGTAAGCAAATGAGAAAAGAAAAGAAAAATCGAAAAAAACTAAAGCAAATGAAAAAATTATAAAGCGAAAATTAAGAAAGCATTGCGTCATTTCAAGCATAAGGAAATCGAGCTTAAATAATACTGCGTCAATAATTTTGGTTTAAACTACGTAACATAAAGTAGTGCTAAGGACTGGCAGTATAAAAATTAAAATAATAATTGCATCTCACATAAACATAACTTAAAAATTACTTTTGTACATATTCAAAAAAAAAAAAAAAAAAAAGATATATTGATGCATCGCTGCATTTGTCAGTTTGTCAATTGGGCTGCCAGCGCAGCCGCTTAATTTTGAAGTAAGCCTGTGGGAAGGGCAGAAGAGCCCGGTGGAAAGTCTGCGGCTGCAATAAATATAATTCGCGCAATTAGAAAACTCCAAATTCGTTAAGCATACAGTACACTAAATGTCTAGGACTACTGGACGAGAATATCCAAATATTGTACAATAAGTTCTACGAACGTCACAAACGGCATTCAATCCAACTACACATAGAACTAAACATTGAGGCACACATTTAACCATTTAACAGACACAAGATCGCAGCTTGTCCTACTGCCAATGCTACGTGTTAGACACTAACGATGCTGGCAGCGATGATATGCCAGAGTCAGAATCCTCTGCACGTGCGCTTGACTTGGGCACAGGTTTAATAAGTCTCACTGTCTTTACTTTGACGGGTTGAACGCTATCATTGAGCTCGTAACATGTCTTTCCACGCTTGGAATTGACGGTTTGAGTTTCCGTCTGTTTCTTCGCTCCTGTCGCGTTACTACTTCGCATATTTCCAATATCATCCTCTGGATTCAGCTGCTTCCTCTCGGCGCTAATTAATTTCATTTTAAACTGGTGCATCTCAATGGGTTTGCTTTTGTCCCGATTATCAATGTTGAGCGATACATTTCCCTGGTTTGTCTGAAATAAAATGATTTAGATAATTAACTGAATGATTGATTGATTAAATATGAATGCGGCATCTACCAGCAACAACGAGGACAACATGTAGCAACATAGTTTGGTTGCATCTTTATCCTCCAGCACATCGGCCAGAGTCGCCTCCCCATTCTTCTCCTGACATTTCCTGATAACCTCATCGTTTAAGTCCTGTATGCTAAAGTTCTGACGTTCATGCGCCGCCTCCAAAGTGGGTGCCAATCGGCGATGCCAGTCGATAATCTTAGGGATAAATATATGTTTTATTACTTAAAAATATTTCTGAATAGGATTTGATTTGATTCTCACCTTTGCGTCCGTTTCCTCATCGATGCTGTTTGAACTTTTATTAATTATATAGCTTTCCTCATTTGGATCCTCGTCTGTAGCAATGGCAACCACGTCCAGTCCACTTGGCTCCAATTCCATGGGTGTTGAATCGAGTTCATTGTCTAGTTGCCTCAGTGATGTCTCATTTCCCTCCTCCTCTATTGGCAACAGTGCATTGTTTGTATCGCTTTGATTCATTATTGTTGTGTCCAATTCTGGAATCTCAGGCAATGTCACTTCCTCTTCTACTTTCTGTGATGCTCTGACTTGCTGAATGTCTTCTATTGCGCTTTGATTTGTGCCCTCATTAATATTAATATCTGCATCTGATGTTAGCTTAGCCGATTCCGCTCTCAGTTCCGCTGGATCGATCCCAGAGTCAAGGGTGAGTCGTCTAAAGCCCAGAAAGTCTATATTCAGACAGAGACAGAGAATGAATTAGAGGAATGATAAGCAAAGCTTAACCTGTTGATACTTACTTTGCTCTGAATCAAATTCAGATTCCAATGATAATAGCGGAAGATTGTCAAGGGATGATACTGAATGCGCTGGCGATGTTGGGGCCACAAGTTTAGGAGCCGCTCTTGGTTCTCTTGGTTCAGTTACTCGCTTCGCGGGAAGACGCTACAATACAAAATTTAACAGATGAGGTCATGTGGAAGTAAATGAGAGCTCGATAGTATTACCGCTTCCTTGAACAGACTAAACTCTTTGGGTAGCTTGAAGAGACATTCTCTTCGAAGCTTCTTTTGTGGAATCTGCAAGATGTTTAGTTTAATATCGTAGCGCACCTCGCGCGGTACATCCACAATCTCCTCGAGCGGTTCATTGATGCCGCTGAGGGCCAGAAGTTCCGCGTCAATGCGTACACTCAGGTTGGCTTTGTCGGGCACACCTGGGAGAATGTCATGCACCATAACCTTGGGCGACAGCGACTGGAGGCGCTGCTCATCAATATTATCTGCAAGAACAACACCCTCATCATCATCAGATTGAGCTGCACAACATTTGAATGCAGCAGGCACAGCAAACGAAATACATACAAAAAGTAAAAAAATAAAACAAAGTAGGTGAGTCAAATGTGTCTACAAATAGAAAAAGATTAACAAAAAACTTAGCCTGATTTCTTGCGACGAGTCCACTTAAAAACTTCGTGCATTTTAGTTTACCTGTGCACATCATATCGCTCAAATCTTCCATTCCAAGACCCGAATCAATCTGTAAATTGAGGGAAGAAGCGCCTTCCTTATCAACGGGCAGATTCAATTGTGACTCCAATAGTTGACTGGACTCGTTGTTTGCCAGCGTGCTGCACAAGACGGGTTCATCCATTTGGCTGTCATTGAAGACCACTTCAGCAGATGTCTCTGCCAGTGCCAAGGCCTTGAGCGGGTCACTCAGCACCGAGTCCACTGAGATTTGTGCGAGTAACGATTCTCTCCTCGTTGCCTCTAAGTCAATATCACTGTTATCCTCCTCCCCGTCTGTGTGCCTTCTTTTATTTGGCGGCTCTTCCGTGTCTTCCAGCAATCGTTTCTGTAGATTTTCTGCTCTCAACTCCTCATCCACATGCACTCGTTTGGCCTGTACATCCTCCTCATAATCCATTGCGCGCTTCTGTCCCGTTTTATCACCATAGCGTGAGGCCAACATTTGATTCTCCAGCGCTATATATTCATCTAGATACTCCCTGTTGGTCATATTCTCGTTCAATGTTTCCGACACGTCCACCTGATTCGTATTCACATATTCCTTGATCAAACTGAGACGTTCGAATGGAATGTCCGGCAACAGGGTATTGTATCTGGGCTCCGGATGGTACGTAAACAACTTGTAGTTCTTTTTCTCATCCTGCTCATAGGGATTATCTGGGTCTATAATGGGCTCATGCTCCCACAGCTTGGCTGGCGTATGCTCCTGATACAAGTGCTCAATTGTCCGATTTCGATTCTTATTTGTCTCAAATCCCACCCGACTGAAGCGCTTCTCATCCGACATTGTTTTGAACTTTTTCGGTTCCATCTTATAGCTAAACGGATCGAATTCCATTTGCGTTAGCTTCTTGGTGCGCCGCTTGCGCGGCTCCGTCGGCTTTTTAGCCTCATTTGTATTGCTGTTTAACGAAAAAGAGTTGAAAAGAACATTAGTATATAGCTAATAAACTAATAAATTTGAAAAAGAACAAAAATTTATTTTCATTACGTTAAATTTGTATATTGATAAAATTGAAGTCATTAACATTTAGTTTGAAGCCATTCAGAAAAATGTGCGAGGAAAAGGAAGTGAGCCGGCGAATGTGAGTAGAATAACAGAATCGCCGATAAGCGTTCGCATGATAAAGTAACTAGTGGGATGTGCTACACTTGAGCGACCCCGACTGTAAGAAACCCTGTATGTATATTAAATATTATGGTTCTGATTCGTAATAATTTCGATAATAATTTTTTTAATAATTTCTATCTCTGAGACTCGACTGTTGATGCTTATCAAGAATATACGTAGCTCTAGTTTATGGGAACTGCCACTCTCTCTTCTGGCTGTTACATACATTTCCACAAACTCATAATACACTCGGCACAGGGTATAAAAGAAATGCAGCAGACAGCATGGCGTCGACGAATGAATCAAGAATGACAATTCTTACTGTTATGCGAACTTACCCGTTATTGTTGTTGTTTTCAGCCTTTTTTGGATCTGCAATGAGCAACGCTGCGATCTGTTGCTCCACCACTTGATACATTAGCTCCACACGGTCTCCATAGATTTTGCTACAATATTGCAGCACGTTACCCGCGGCGGCGACAATCGAACGACGCGGCACCGTCGGACAGGAGACTTGACGCAAGAACTCATCCATATACTAAAAATACAATTTTATTAGTTTATATTTATTAAATTTGTAAATAATATTAATGCAACTTACATAGCTCAGTGAAAGCCGTAGATCGGTCGAGAAATCCGTGTTCTTGGAGACCTCCTCCAACAGCAGCAGCAGCGTTGACAGGCTGGGAGACTCATTATAGGCTAGAATGGATTTGGCCACATTGGTGCCCGGCCTACTATTTGCAATTTCCCGAAGATTTCTCTTCACATCACTGGAACTGGCATAATCTGTAAATAGACATACATCATGATTTGTTTATCTTTTGTTATTTTTTATTTGTGTTGCTTTTTTTGTTTAGCGACTAAATTAAAATAGCTCTGACTTAATCACCATAACATGTGCCCGCACCTTGGCTTAGCCTCAGCCTCGGGCGCTGCGAGTTCATCTCGAGAGAGCACAAAAGCAACTGACCAAGAGCAGAAGAGCCAATACGATCTTTTTATACACAACGCACCAACAACAACACGTGTGTACCCACACGCATATACACACTCATAAACACATACTAGACAAGCCTATATGAAGATTTGTAAGTGATATGTAACGCAAAACTGGCGCCACATTCATAAAATGCAATTTTACACTCACCGTCTTCATTATCCGAGTCCATTTTACTGTTCCTTTAACGGTGATAACGAGTACTAAAAACAAACAATTACAGTTTGTATATTTTTTCCGGAATTGTGTGCATGCTTCTCAATATACATACATACACATGCACAAACACAAACACAGCGTAACATGAGGCACGCCAACCGTTGCGGGCGTCAAAAATGGTGGCACTAAATTGATTCACTTGCTGCAAAATATGAAAATTAATATTTCCAAATTATTTTCATTTATATTTTCTATTTAGGAAATTAGAAATGGCGCGAACCTTGTTTTCTTCTCAATTAGCTCTATATATGCATCTTATGTACTTACGATTTTGTTTTGCTCTCTCACTTTCCGACGCAGAAATTTACTCACAGGGCTGAAATCGTATGTATCTCAAACCGCAATAAAGCGAAAGGAACTAGTGCATCAAGCGATAGGTTTTCCATGATCTGGTCACACTTTTATTATCTTTTCCAAAGATCTGAAACTAAATTAAAATCGAGACTAAAAGTAATATGACTGAATGAAATGTAAAATAAATAATTAATAAAAACCTTTGCTTTCCTTTTCTTTCCCTTAAATGAACAAAAATAAATTTAATTTAATATTTTACATAAATTAAATATATAATTTAAAACTAACAAAATTGATCGTAAATTGAATAATACTTGTTTCAAAAGTTTAAACTATAATTATATATGTAAAATAAAATTATTTAATTTTTCAAATAGAGCGATTCTCGACTCCAGTTCGATGACACTCACTCAATGCAACTCTGTCGTACATGGTTGCGTATGTGTAGACTTTTACTCAGTTTGGCGTTTCACAACAAGTCTCCAATTTCTTTTCGGTATCAAAAACTAAGCGCTCAACATGGGTCGTATGCACGCTCCTGGGTAAATTATTCTTATAATTGTTAAATTAGCAAGAATTCATTGTTAAATGTGCCTGCCTAATGTACCAAAGTGATTGCAATATTGTTATTACGGAAAACAGGCCATGAAGGCAAGCACATGTTGCCAACGAAAACACTTGCTGTTGTTGTCGTCACTTACCCAGAAATTCTGACAATATTTATTTACAGCAAGGGTATTTCCCAATCAGCTCTCCCCTACAGACGTACGGTTCCATCGTGGCTGAAACTTAACGCTGAGGATGTCAAGGATCAGATCAAGAAACTTGGCAAGAAGGGCCTGACACCCTCGAAAATTGGTATTATTGTTTGTTTACTATTTGAGGTTATGTTTACTGAGGCTCCATTAAACTATATTTTAGGTATCATTCTGCGTGATTCCCATGGCGTGGCCCAAGTGCGTTTCGTAAACGGCAACAAAATCCTGCGCATCATGAAAGCGGTTGGCTTAAAGCCCGACATTCCCGAGGATTTGTACCACATGATCAAGAAAGCCGTGGCCATCCGTAAGCATTTGGAGCGCAGCCGCAAGGATAAGGACGGCAAGTTCCGTTTGATTCTGGTGGAGTCCAGAATTCACCGTCTGGCGCGTTATTACAAAACCAAGAGCGTTCTGGCACCAAACTGGAAATACGAATCCAGCACAGCTTCAGCTCTAGTTGCCTAATTCTGGCAATGGCAATTTTTACACCAACTAAAATAAACATAACAAAACCGGATTAAATCGATTTTATATTGTTTACAAAAATTGCTATTGTATATTCGACTTTTTTGGGCCGTGGATTGGAAATATGTGAGCACAGAATGTTTTCGATTTCAATATGTCTAAAACTGGATTACCTTTAATCTTGCTGAAACTAGGAAAGCAATGCAACAATTATTTTAATATTTGTCAATATGTATTGACTTCGCCACGAGAAGAGAAAATTGCACCAATCCAATTTTAGAATGAATTTAATTATTTTACAAAATTTTGTATTTTGTTGTTTTTTGAAAAAATTTAATTTTTTTAGAGAAATGGCATTGGTCCAATTTTTGATAAATCACTATCGAAATCACTATCATTACTAGCGTAGCAACATTATTTAGTATTTAGCGACAAAAATACCAGATATAATTAAAGGAAAGTTTGACCAGGCCTCATTTTTAATTTGGTACATTTTAGTACCAAAGTGACACTTGCGGCAGGTAATGAAATTTGTGTGTTTTTGAATTAAAATGGACTTGGAAGATATTATCGCAATACACTTGGAGGCAATTGAAGTGATTTTAAATCATATACTTTACATTCGCGGCGTTTATCCTTCACAAATCTTCAAGAAACGAAGAGTTTACAATACACCCGTATTTATAGCGTCTTTTCCGGCATTAAATTGTTATCTTGCGAATGTGCTGAAGACAGTGAAGCAAATGTTGATGAACCAGGCGCAAGAATTGAAGTTGGAAGTCATTATATATGGAGACGACAGCGATCACAAGGAAAGCTACTTGCTAGAGATGCTGCCAGTTGTGGCACAAGATCAAAACCAAGACCAATATCTATTAGAATTCGAGCAACAATTGCGATCAGCACTTTACAAATTGGCGGAGCGAGTTAAAAAGTTGCCAAATCTGGAGAAATCCGCCAAGTTTAAGGTGCATATTCACACCACAGAGACGGCCTTCAACCGCCTCAGCCATGATGCACAATACCAAGAGTTTCCCTGGCTGCAGACAGATGGAAATTCAGAACCGGGAGAGTCTCGAATATTTTCACTTTTACCCCTGGCAACAGTTCAAAAAGTGGGATTAAAAATGCAGGCACAGATATTTACATGTTAGAAGTATTTACGATTTTATATTAAGTATTGTAATGTTTGAATAAACACATATGAATCAACTACTTTCTAGAGCAGTCCTTGTCGCTTCAAGTCCTCGAAAGTCTTGCGATTCACCACGTTGCCCAGCGAATCCTCGAACTCCTCCTCCTGATCCGCCACCCAGCGTTCGCTTTGCTTCTGCGACTTTAGTTTCTCCCACAACGTGATGGCATCTTCGATCTGTGTGACATTCGCGAAATGCGCCGTATTCGGTATGCCCAGGCAACGCATTCCGTGGGCATGTCGCCATTCGGCAAAGTGCCGTTGAAATGCCTTTGGTCCCTTGTATGTGAAGTTGCCACAAATCTCGCAGTTGTAGCTAATATTTAGGCCATGGAGCTTGTACAGCCAGTATGGTATGGGTTTGCCGTCCCAACCGAGCGGCAAGTTCTTGGGATTGAATGGAACGTCATCGGCGTCCGGATCATCATCGTTATCCGACTCGCTAGCTTCCGCATCGCTGTCATCCCGCTCACCGCCAGTTCGGGCCTGTTTCCGTTGAACATTCTCTTTGGTCGCCGCCCGTTGTTCAGACAGCAGCTCGGCATATTTATAGAGAAGCGCTTCCAGCTGCGCAATGTCCTTGTTTCGCTCGTTCTCCCGCGTTTGTGCGTTGGCACTTTTTGTTGTTGGCTTCTTGGCCATGAGAGCTGGGTCCAGGGTACTCTTGCCTTTGGTCATGAACAGGCGTTGCGCTCGCTCCTCCAAGGTGCCACCACATTTAAGGCCCAGAGCGACCAAGCCAGACTTCAGACGATCCAATCCCAAAGATGCCAGCTCTTCCCAGCTGGAGAATGCGGATAAATCTAAATGAGCACCCGTATTAGCAAGAGCCGATTCCGTCTCCTTTAGCGACCATCCGGGAAATGTGCCCTGCAGCCATTGACGCTGGAATTCGAGCTCCACTTTAACCAGCTCACTCTCAAGATCAAGCAACGGCTGAATGCGTTGAACAAAGCTGTGTAGGTAATGGTTAAGTGTCTCAATATACTTTCGATACTCGCGATTCTTACGTTCACGCGGTATGTCAAAGACATGATCGAAGGACATCAGATACGTTATGTAGTCCAACTTTTCGACGCCACGCAAATTCAAATAGAGTTCATAGCACTCGTTTAAATCCAAATACCGACCGCCGCCTTCTTCGTCGGTGAACTCCACCAGGGCGCTCATCTCATCGGGATTGTTATAGACTTTGATCATTTCTTCAAACTCCACGGAAAGTGGGACACTGACTTCAGCTGGATGGGATTTATAGAACTGTTTGATTTGCTTCAAGCGAGCATAGAATTCATTGAACTCATTTGGCCCCGATAGAGCAGCAATCTCAGCCTTTCGCTCATTGTCCTTGTCCTCGTACAGGTCGCGCAGCTGTGTGGTGGCATGGTGATGCAGCTCCATCAGATACTTTAGCCGGTGTTCACTGTGAATGCGCTCCTTTTCACCGGGCTTTTTCGTTGCATGCTCATCGACCATTAGCTTGACCAGACGCTCACGCTCCTCATGGTATCGACGCTGCTGCTCCAGGAGCGTCTCCATTTTGCAGTTTTATTATATTTTATTATACTATATTTTTAAAAAGAAAATAAATAAAATTTTCGCAAAAGAAGCGTGTGTGTATACTAGAGATGTACATTGACATCGATTAGCTAGTGTTGGGGTGCTCATGAGTGAGTGAACAAAAAAGAGTTGCTCCCTGAAGTGAGCAAGTGAACATGTTCCTTCCAAATTGCTCTTTATTGCTCAATTGTTCTTTTTTGTTCACTTGTTCTTTATTGCTCACTTGTTCTTTTTTGCTCAGTTGCTCTGTTTTGCTCAATTGCTCAGTCTTGTTCAGTCGCTCAGTTTTGCTCACTATTGCTCAGTTGTTCCTATTGCGCACTTTGCTCGAATTTTTCTCTGTGCTCTTAGACCTCTTAGGGCATTTTGTGCAGCTACTTTCTTTGAAAATACACATTGTTGGATTAGTGCCAAAGCTGAATACTCATTTTAAGAATTCAGAATGTCGCTTATCAAAAAGTGTAGCAAAATATGCAACCATTTCGTAGATGTCGGAGGTCAGCAAGCTAAAAGCAAGTATTGTAAATGTTTTTCGAGCTGCTGATCACAGAGCTACATGAGCAGCCATCAGATTTAAATTGAAATGTAACGTATGATATTATTGATTAGTTGGGTGAGAGGCAAACTGAATAGCTCAGTGAATGACTGAGCTACTGGGCGATATGAGGGAGCAACTGAGCAAGTGAGTAACTGAGCAACTGCACAAGTGAGCAGCTGAGCAAGTGAGTAACTGAGCAACTGAACAAGTGAGCAACTGAACAAGTGAGCAACTGAGCAATCTGAGTGAGTTGACTCACCTAAAAAAAAGAACAAGTGAACATGTTCACCTAAATGAGCAATTTTTACCCAACACTACGATTAGCGGTATCGGTGCGATTTTATTGCACTCACAGCTATCGATAATAAAGCCACGAATGCTAAGAAGGGGCTGCCAACTTAGATTCACGAAATAACGAAGTAAAATCAAATTGCAATGAAACGCAAAAGTATCGATATGAAATCGATCCCATGCCATTCTCTAACAAAATTAATTATTTTCAAAAATCAATTAAAAATTAGATAAAAACAATTTCAAAAAAACAACAAAATGCAGTCTTAGACAGGGCTGCCACCTTTTTTAAGTCAGGGCTGCCACATGATTTTTTTTTAACCGTCAGGCAACTTCTTTACGCAAAAGCAAATCATATGATCGATTCACTACCACAACTGTAGTGAAAATTTCAGACGACGAGCAGAAGGCACTCATACTGCAAGTAAATTTTCGTTCCGTTTTTTCTCGTGCTGACTATAAATTCTTTGTACCTTTTCTAACGGGTTGTATAATAAATAAATTCATTATTAAGTTTAAACCATTTCAGGCACGGTAGTACGTGAATTCCTTCGGAACTATTGAATTTTCCTTTCGATTTTGTGCAAGTGAGAAAAATCAGTCAAGATGGCTTTGAGCGATGCTGATGTACAAAAACAGGTAAAAAAACAAGTGTATATCTTAACATAATTAATGCAGGACAGAATTGACGTCTTTGGCAATCCATATCCCAAGTGTTTTTCTAACTAAAACATAGTTTAAATGCCACAGACTCGGGTAGCAAGAAGATGTTGAAGTCATGGGATTCTCGCGCAGTCATGTGAATTTTACGGGCTACTTTTTCAGTTGCTATATATGAATATATTTAATTCCCGTTGAAGTTAAACGAAGTACAAGTGTATAAAGTGCTGAGAGTGTGCTCATTTTCCAAACTAAATTGCAAATACGTTTGCTATTGTGGGTGGAAAAAAAAATATTGTTGAAATTTTACAGCAGAAGTTAAAATGCTTATTGGTCATGTGACACGCACTACACTTGTGACAATGTGTTGAAGCGAGATGGCTAGCACGGCAAAGGCCCTATTGTCGACACTGTCACACGACTGGACAGTTAATGCGCTTGCTTTGCCTTATCAATGTCACTGAATAATTTTAACTAAAAAGTAAAAACACATAATAAATGCATATTCGATATTGGCAACGTAATTGTTTGCAGAAGCTAACGGCTGATGAGACTCAGCTACTGCGGTCAATTCGACATATTGTACAATTTGTATAATCATGTGATTAATGTGGGGGTGCAAATATGCATCAAATGATTATTAGGTTTGTTTTTTAAATGTGAACTTGAATAATATGTGTTGGCTTAACAACTGATTGATGATTTATATTATCCAATTTGCAGATCAAACATATGATGGCATTCATTGAGCAGGAGGCCAATGAAAAAGCCGAGGAGATCGATGCCAAAGCCGAGGAAGAGTTCAATATTGAGAAGGGACGTCTCGTCCAGCAGCAGCGTCTCAAGATTATGGAATACTACGAAAAGAAGGAGAAACAGGTTGAGCTGCAGAAGAAAATCCAATCCTCAAATATGCTCAATCAGGCTCGCTTGAAGGTCTGTATTTGATCTCGTTAACCATCTCCATATCCTAACACACCTATCAACAGGTGCTTAAAGTGCGCGAGGATCATGTGGGCAGTGTGCTAGATGATGCACGCAAACGTCTCGGTGAAGTCACCAAGAACGAGGCCGAGTACAAGGAAATTTTAAGCAAACTGATTGTCCAAGGCCTGTATCAGGTGATGGAACCTAAAGTGAACCTACGCTGCCGTCAAGTCGATGTACCTCTGGTTCGGTCTGTCCTTCAGTCATCCATTGAGCAGTACAAAGCCGCCATGAAGCAGGATGTTGAGCTCTTCGTTGACGAGAGAGAATTCCTGAATGCAAATACCTGTGGAGGTGTTGAGTTGTTGGCCTTGAACGGACGTATTAAGGTTCGTACTTACTGGACTGTTTACTCCACTAGAAAATCTCTCTAATTCAATTGAAACTTCTTATAGGTACCAAATACCCTGGAGTCCAGATTAGAATTGATTTCACAGCAACTTGTGCCAGAAATACGTAACGCCCTGTTCGGTCGCAACGTTAATCGCAAATTTACCGATTAAATTTGTCTTTAAGTGCAAAATCAACAACAATAACACAAATACAAACAAAATATAAAAAACCAATAAGAAAGTTCAAGCTTATAACATCAATAGGAACAGCCACTAGATGGATGAAAAGAATCCCATTCTCTTGAACTAATTTAAACAAAATTGTGTCTATTAATTATAATTATTATTGCCGTTGTCTTTTTATAGTGAAACTGAGAAGAAGAACCTTTGGTCAGATATGTAGGATACGCATATATGAGTTAAAAAAACACATGTACTTACATATTTGCCAGAAAAATACTTACAATATATTTTAGAGAATATTTCAACAGATAAAGAAGCAAGTTCGAAGTGCATTCAAAATCCGTCAAAAGAGTTTGTTAAAGTTTGTTTTTATGAACTAACCGGCGTTAACAATATTAAGCTAATCATAATAACATTCCTCAAAACATTTTTGCGAACCGTTTTTTAGTTACATCTTTGCAATATATTTTGTAATATTATCTTTTGTTTTTGTCCACTTCTCTGTAACTTTTGTTGTATATTTTTTTTGTATTATTCGATTACTGTTTCATTTTTGTTATCCTTCTATTTAGAAATGTTATTGAAATATATTAAAAAAAAGCATATTAAATTAAAATGCAATGTGCGGTGCAGCGGTTAGACACACGTGCCACTTACAAGCTGCATGGGCGCACAACCAGCATTATTATCCCCGACCCACCGAAATTTTATTGCCATAATTTCGCTGGCTCGTCGGTAATGTGCGCCTGTGCACTTGCAACTGGCACATTGTATAGATCCCCCAATAAAACATATAATGTCTGTTGTTGATCGAAAACAAATATGTACACAGTTACCAAATGCACGCGATATCAGTTAATGAAGTATTGCCAAGTGGCCAAGTAGCTAAATTTGTTCAAATATATATATATATATATATAATGCCCTAATGTTTTACCTGCTTCCAATTCCAAATCATATAAAACATATATAAATATATATACATACATATAATTAAATAAAAAAATATATATACATATATGAAAAAAGGAAATTAGTTGTAACAATTTATGTAGCTGCTGCTGACGCCGCACATTTAACGCACGTTCATATCTGGCTCTTGAAAAACAAACACATTATTGTATTTAAATGTTTGCGTGTTCATAAAGAAAAGTAACTACCAATTTAGCATAACGATAACAAATACAAAAAAAAAAACAATAGCATATGCATTATTACATACATATTTATATAACATCGAGTAAAATGAATTATAAATGCAACAAAATTACTTTTAAACTTAAACAAAATTTATGTTGAATAAAAACAGTATTTCCAAAAACAAATTTAAACCATTCTACTTAATTCTGTCTGTTGTCGTTCAACTTTGATAGCTTCATGCGGATCATCAAATTGGAAATGAGATAGTTTACGATCCCCAGTTAATCATGTAAAATAGGAATGTAATATTACTTAAGTTAGCTTTTGAGTGGGTTAATAAAGTAATGAATAATCCTGTAACAAATACCTCATCCTAACTAATCGGATAAAGAGTTCTTACTGGAATACAGGATATGCCAAAGTTTTCATCTACGATCTGTTATTAATTTATGTTTTCAATTTGGAAAACAAACACCTTCTGCTAGCTTTATAGGAAACTAAAGTGAAACACGGCTAAACTGGGATCAGATATAGAATAGAAATCAGGTTTGACGGGAAATCACATACTATAAATCGTTGAACAATTTAATCGCATTTAATACTCAATAAATCTGGCATTCTAATTTACTCTCTCCTTGGTTATAACCTCGTTTACGATAACCTTAATATTTCGTAGTTTCTCTGCTGTTGATATAACATAATAAAAACAACTTGTTTCGGGCTTTACTTTTATTTTATTTGTATATATTAATATATGTATATTTTGTTTTCCATGCAGTTTGCCTTTTTTTTTATATCATATTTCCCCCCACTTCAGTTGAGATGTTTGGTCTCCCAAGACATGTGTGTTTTATCTGTTTTTCATCTATTTAAAGATGTTCCGCCAAATAGGTCTATGTTATTCTCATTTGTCAAAGTCAAGTATATATATAAATTGTTTGTCGATGCATTTGTTATTTCCTGACCATTTAAATTTAAAATCATTTTCTATTGATTTTAAATTAAGAAATTACATTGAATGTGATTTTCGTGGCTCAAATGCTACTAAAGTAACAGTATATATATATGCATGTATAGAGGGCAACACACACACACACACATATATAACAATGTGATTAGATTATAAACAATTTATACACTTTGTTTTTGTTAGTTTTTTTGTTTTTTTTTTTGTTGATGGAATTCACTTAATATTGATCAAAATTAATTAATTTAACAATTTTAAGTGCACATTTTAAAATGAAGAAATCAGTTTTATGGAAAATAATTTAAACTGTGTACATTAAATTTCGAATTTTGCGGCTTGGCTCTCTTTCACTCTCCTCTCTTCTCAATTTCAACGTTTCAGAGTGCATGGGTCTTGTTAACATCTAGGAAAAGTATTCCAAACGGGAGTGTAGTTCGGTTGGCTGTTGTTGAATGCGAAATTTTGATGGGTGTTGGTGGCGATGTCGATATTGGACCATTTTACTCGCCTAACTTTGCCTCATCCTCCGATTCAGATTCTGTAAATTCATAAAAAGAATACAAAATATGTTAGCTTAATTACATACTTCAAACGTTGAGAGACAATGCGTTTGTCCGAACGATTATTGGCCAAATGTAACTATGATTTTATCAGTTATATGGACACCCAATCATTCTTTTGCTCTAGCATACTTTATATTAATGTTGATTTACCCATTGTTAGAGTATACATTTTAAATGATTTGTAGAGTATGCAGACGTAAAACGTACTTTCCAAAGAGTCGGCTTATCCGAACAATTATTGGCCAAATGTAACTATGATTATCAAGTTATATGGACACCCAATCGTTCTTTTGCTCTAGCATTTTATCATAAAGTTCTATAAGATTCATTTTAAAACTTAAAAACTTGGAAAAAAGAGAAATTGCATAGTGA
This sequence comes from Drosophila suboccidentalis, assembly GCA_037043435.1. Taxonomy (NCBI): domain Eukaryota; kingdom Metazoa; phylum Arthropoda; class Insecta; order Diptera; family Drosophilidae; genus Drosophila; species Drosophila suboccidentalis. The sequence goes on along the minus strand of JBAMBK010000357.1, from coordinate 85,048 downwards.
AATCGAATGTTAACAATTGTCCAGGTTTTCATTGGCCTGCGAAGTTCATGGAATAGAAGACAGCGAGGCAAGCAAAAAACCATATTGCTTTTGCAATTATGTACAAAGTTTTTGCCATGCGGAGACAAGACCTTTCTCAATAATTGCCAAACTTGTTGCAGGTTGCAAGGAAAGTGAAATGAATACTAACCCTTTTCGGCGGATTTTAGACATTCATTTTAAAACTTAAAAACTTAGACTAAAGAGATTTTGCATAGTGAAATCGAATGTTAACAATTGTCCAGGTTTTCATTGGCCTGCGAAGTTCATGGAATAGAAGACAGCGAGGCAAGCAAAAAACCAAATTGCTTTTGCAATTATAAACAAAGTTTTTGCCATGCAGAGACAAGACCTTTCTCAATAATTGCCAAACTTGTGGCTGAAAGTTGGAAGGATAGTAATATATAAATACTAACCCTCTTCGGCGGATTGCAGCCATTCGACGAATTTTCGCATTTGCTCAAGGAAATGCATCTTGCCCTTATTGGAGTGTCCGTCCTTGTACCAGCGCAAGATTATTTCCTCGGACAATACTTCAGTTTTGTAGAATAGCAAGATGATCTTTTGGAACGCTTTCATGAAATTCATGTTCTCATAGCAGAACTCTTGCACTTTCAATATCAATGCCAGTTCCGAACGATCCGTTGAGGCAAAGGCCTGCAATAATGTGCAGTATCCTTTAAGATGACGAACCGCTTGATCAGTGACAAGCTCCTCCTTTTTGTTCCATTCTCCCAACGACATGATAGTGGACCAAATCTATTCATTTAAATAAAATCAATAGAATGAACACTGAAATATAGTTAAACAGTTATTAAGAACTTACAATCGAAATTATCTCATGATCAGGAATGTTGGTGCGTAGTGCAAACTCTTTGATATCTGCAGTTATTTCACTATGAGCCTTCTCGTCGTTAATATCATCGATGAGGGTCTGCTGGAGCTCACGTTTGGCCTCTTGGCTGGCCTGTGCCTTATGCAATTTAATTATCTCATTGAGTTCTTTGTCAAGAAAAACTTGTTTAAAATATTCCTCAGTACGTTTGTTTGGTGGGAAAAAGTCCATAAGTCTGTGTGGAAATAAATTTAATAATTGAATTAATTTACATAATCAATATAAGGTATTGATTAGTCTATTGTTATTGTACGAAATAAAATGTGCACCCAAATGAAGCAAATGTTCATTTGCGAGTTGCATTAAATTCCGTTTGATCTAGGAATGTCAATTAAAGATGCAAAACACAAAAATTATAGCATCTTCCTGAGAACATTCCAGATGCTAGAGATGTATATTAACGAACGCATCTTTCAATTTAGTTAATAATTTAAACTATACAACTCTACGAGATATGCAGACATTAAAGTGGGACTTACTTGCTTTCCAGTCCACCCTTCTTAAGCGCCTGAATCAGATATGCAATGCCTTTCTCTTGCTTGAACGTCAAAAACAGCTCCAATAAAAACTCGAGAGCAATGCCATCCTTAATCAGATGCTCGTTGTTTAGTACCAACAATACATTTGGCGGTACAGAGCCATTAACTATAAATTTAAGAATATACATCTATTAGCTAAACATATCTATATTTATTTAAGGATATTCATGTCCTTGGGCTCGTGGCTTTTGCATTTGGGTTGTAGTTTTACATGCAAGAGTCAGTATACCAAGAGTAAATTCAATCTTAGCCAACTTTATGAACGAGCTTATCATCAGTTTACAAAGCTCGACAAAAAGTAGTTGACTTTGGAAATGAAATGAAGTTTAAGTAATAGAAATTGAGATGCTTACCTAACCAGAGCGCAGTCATGCGCGCAAGTTTAATGCGTTCACTTGGCGTAAAGCCCTTTACGAATAACAAAACTTTACCCATCTCCTCCTCGAACATTTTCTCAAGGTACTTGTACCGTCTAATGAGTTTAACAAACACCTGCAATTTACAATTTTTTCAATTAGTTATATAATACAGTTGATATAATGTAAATTGTTAAGATAATAACATTTGTCGCAACATTAGAAATCTTTAAGGATCGAGTTTTAGCGAAAATTAAAGACAAGTAAAATGTGGCGTTTAATTTTGCATATTTTGACACCGATTAGATTACAAAGTATATCAATAACCGGTTCTAATAATACGCATACCAAGTTGGGTTACAACAATATAATTATAGTAATTAACATGTGACTGGTTTTGTCGCGACATTAGAAATCTTTAGATTGTATTTGATTTTTTTGTTGAACAAAATAAAGACAAGTAAAATGTGGCGTTTCATTTGGCATATATTGACACCGATTATCTGCAAAGGCCAATAACCGGTTCTAATTAATATGCTAGCTAGTATTATTATCATAGATCAGTTAATAAACATTTGTTAAGTTACACAAACCTGCTCATGGTTGCGCATTGATTCCATGTCCTCGGGTGCATCGAAGATGCAGTAATTTGTGCGGGGCTTTTCGCCATCCTGAGATATAGAACCGCCAGGCACTAATAAACCACCCGCAATCAATATATCAAAAAGCACTTCACCGTAACGACGATAATCGAGCTTGTTGCCCGCGCTGTCTAAATATTTAGAGATTTGATCCAGGTCGCCTTCAGTTTTTTCGAGACCAGCAATGACCGCATCACGGAAGCCCGTTGGGTCATATTTTTCTCTTTCATCTAATTGATAAATGTGCATTCAATTAACAACTTGAATACCTAATACCTTATTCTCTCAAAACTTACCTCTTTTTCTGGTCTTGATGCGTTGACCCGATAGCACTGGTCTTTCAGTTTTTTGACTCATACAATAAATTGCTAAAAAGATATGGAGTAAAGGAGAAAAAGTTTTCAATAAATTTATGTTTCCTTTATTTAACACACACTTATATTTAATATCTATGACGTTATATTGCAAGGTTACTTGAGTTGAATGTGTGATCGCGTTTACACGTTGAAACAAATCAAGTGGCAATGCTATCTAACCTAAAAAAAAATTTCTTGGTTGCTTGATCGGCACTCAAAAGTATGCGTGTGTTTCACACATACACAAGCACGTCCATGTGTACGTATAATCTTTACAGTTTTGATAATGCAGAAAGAGCGAATGAAAGGCGAATGGCGAGAACTTGCCTATAGAAAAAACGGGCAAAGAAACATCAGAACAAAGTGAAATTTTTTTATATTAAAATATGTACATAGCGCTTTGACTTTGTTACCGACAGCGAAGCGCTGAGAAACGAGGTCAATGTACATAAAAATGTATGTATATGGTGTACATATGAACCACAAAAGCATTGTCTGACTGAAATAACTGCGATTTGAATTGCAATTACATACTTAAACTTACACTTTCACTTAACGCAATTAAGGTTTTCTTAGATCTTGCTTCCGCTCCCTAGTATTATTTTAATGTATAGAATTAAATTCGTATATATGAGAGCGCGGGTCTGTATAAATATATCGTGTTTGGTAGGTTAGATGTGCATATGTATGTATGAGCAGCCGTTAGATTTAATACTCTCGCACGGAAACTTGAAATGTTAACCTCTCACCGCTGTCAAAAGTAATTTATTAAATTTTATCGTCTTCTTTCTTTTATCTAAATGTGTCGTCTACTTTCTTATAGATTTACTGTAAAATTGACACGCACGCACACACACACACTCAACAGTTGAGAAATGGGAGAGAGAAACCGCAGAATTTTCAGCTGAATGTTTTTTTCCGGTTTTAATATTAACTTTAACAATTTTGAAGATTCTAAATTCAGTGTATGTCAAGAATTCTATTTTTAATAAAATATCACAATCGGTTACTATATACATACAAATGTATTCTTTGCTGTTAAAAGTGTTTTGACGTCTGAGCGCCTTATGCTTGTTCTGCGCACACCACTTTGTTAAACGAAATTCAGAAAGCAAATGACACACGAATTCGTCGAATGCCGACGATAACGACACGACGACGACATGTGGTCGGCGCCATTTTGAAGCAATACCAATGCCATTCAAACAGCACACATGTGTCCGTCCATGTGTTTAGTCTGTGTGCACATAAAATTGGAGGTTCTATTTGTCTGCTTTTTGCAAATTCAATGATGCAGCTATTTCTTAACGTTGTTAAAAATACAGTTGTAAATACACAGATTACAAGTTTCTATTCATATACTACGATTGTCCGCCATTACGAACTTTTCTTGAGCTTTCGTGGATTGTATTTAATTATGTAGGTACAGTCATCCGAGACTGTTTTGTCAGTGATAAACAGTAATTGATTATTTTCTATTGATTATGAATCACTTTAACAAAAAATACGTGTATATACGATGCATACACACATAGAAATATGTATGTATTTATAACCTTTCCTTCGAAAAATGTGTACAGACGAGCATACATGTGCATATTCACATACACATAAAAAAGGAGAAAGGCTGGGGCCCCGCATTGTGCGCGCTCCATAAATATACTTATATAATCAGAAATAATACACACAGCTTATAAAAATATTTAGATGTATAATTAACTTATTTTTTTTTCACAAAATTTCATTAGGTACTTACGGTTAAAACAAAAAAAGCTGTTTTGCTGAAAAATTTAGCTGTTCGTCCGTGCTCTTCAAGCGTGCGAAAACCACTAATGCAGAGGTGTAATCAAAATCCTATCATGGCCGACTGAATGTATATCGATACCATGGTTGCCAACGCCTCTACACAAAAAAAGGCCGGTTAAGCCAAAAAAAAAAGAAAAAAAACGGACTGATTTTTTTTAAAAAGGACAACAAATCTGGACAAACAATGTTTACTTATTAATAAATATAATAATAATTAAAAAAAATTATTAAAACTTTAAAAATTACTATAATATTGGAAGTATTAGCTCTTTATTACCCAGTAAAACATTTTCCACAGGATATTTATCAATTTTTTTTAAATTTCAAAGTTATTCGACGAATCGAATATGAATATATTACATGACGCATAGATGTATTTGATAATGTATGAGCGACTTAGAAGAATGAAAAAAGGATAAATAAAGGATAAAGTAAAATAAATTAAAAAAACACATTTTTCCGGATAGATGACGTTAAAAAATTTGTCCAGAAATCGCAGTCTTAAAATGGGCAAAATGTGTCCACAAAAGGACAAATTGACAGCACTAGCTGCTGCATTAATTCGTGAAAGGCCTATCGATATCGGAAAAACAATATGATATCGATGCCACATAGTTGTAATTAATAAATTGTATAAGCGACTTAACAATTAAAAACGGATGAATAAAAGGATAAAACAAAATAAAAATGGAATTTTTTCCGGATAGGGGATGTTTTAAAATTTTTCCGGAAATCGCCGTTCCAAAACGGCCAAATCTGTCCGCAAAAAAGACAAACTGGCAACACTGATCGATACAAACCAACTCTGCGCTACTATCGATAAGGTCGTTGCTTACAGCTGATTATTTTGTTGCAATTTATACAAACAATTGAAATTATGGATTCAAATGTTAAGAATTTTAAATATTTACAACTGCGTAAAGTTCTTTCAAGGCTAAGTTCCCTCAATGGCTGCTATAACTGTGAAGAGTTGAGCGAGGAGTTGGAGACACTGGAGGATTCGCAAATGGTATTTATTTACAAATATTTGGGCTCCTTAAGAGATTTCTTATTTTAATTTAATTTCAGCTCTGTGGAGAGCTGGCAAAGGCGCTTAAAAGAGACTTGAGTCTGGAAGAGATATCCTCGTTGTATTGTGCAGCAATTATGTTGCTTCTGTTGGGCGATCCTGAAATACTAAGTGAGCGTCTCGATCTCTTGAATGAATGCTTCAATTACTCAGATATGTTGAAGCCCACAATGGTTGACTATGCCACAAGGGAATTGCTCGATAATTTTAAGTTTGCTGCCAGCCTGGACGAGAATCACGAGGACTATGATTATATGCTTTATTTACTGACGGCTATACCACATATTATTACTGCGAGCGAGACTGGAAAGATGATATCACTTGGACTTTTGCGGGCGTTTATGTTCGAGTTGACAAGCCCGGGATTGGAATCACCAATAATCATGCATATTTATCGAAATGTAAGTCGAGTTCCAAAAAATGTAAGTCCAAGTCCGAAATTTGTCTTTATGTGTCATTTATATGAAAGATTTCAGAAGTATGGCAAATGATGAAGTCAGTCAAAGTGGACACAATACTGGATGAATGGTCATTGCACAAAATCTACGCCTTTATCAAGAGTTTTGGCTTAATTTTGGCTACAGCTGCACTCAATACAAATAATACGGCGTTAAAGCAAGCTGGATATCGGGGATTTGAACTGCCTCAAACAGAGACTCAAATTGAAATATCCGAATGGTTCAAAGTGCTCAAAAACAAACTGGACGAGAAGCAAACCAAAGACATAGCCAAGTCAAAATCGATGGTATGAAATCTTATTCAAATTTCAATAAATTAATGCTTATATTATTTTTATTATAATTAACTGCAGTTGGTGCGCTTCATTGACTTTAATATACTGAACTTATTAACAGAAACCGGAAATGAAGTTGCATCAGAAGCTGGAAACGATGCAGCAGCTTCGTAATTAATTTCCATTTAAATATTTTAATTTTTTATCACAAGCTGGAAACGTTTCAACAGCTTCGTAATTTATTTAAATATTTTATTTTTAGCTCATAGATTAATCTCCATTTTAAATTGTACAATTTGTTTTAAAAAATATAGGAAATTTATATTTTTTACAATAAAATAATTGTAAAAAATTAAGTAAATGATTTAAATATGCTTTCGAGCTTTACAATGTATTTCCATTTTACATATTAAAAATTCGTATACAAAACATGAAATTTACTTGTATTTCTTGCCACTTTTACGCAAAGGCGCATCCACAGCAATAACTGCGTTGTTATAATACTTCGATGAGATTCGATTCAGAAAGTAGAGTCCGACCAAAGAGAAAATAATACTGAAAGAAGAGAAAAGATATAAAAATAATCAATTTTGGTCTGATGTGAGGCGTTGTTCGTTGTCCGACTCCTCACCTTGTTGTTGCACAAACGCGATGAACGACGCCGGCTGCAGCCGCTGTTAGCGATAGACACAGAATAATCTCGGGCACAAGTTTGGCTTGAAAATCTGGACCAAATATCAGCATCTCTACATTTGACAGACAGGTGAGGCTTAATATAAATAGCCAGGAAAACAGGTAGCCGCCAAATAAAATGTTTAATTGGGTGTCATTGAACCATTGTGCATAGAACCGCAACGTTGCAAATATCACTAAGCTCAGTATGCCGGATATAATTGAAGAGATGAGAGTACTCTTGGTACTAATTGATGCCGCTATAAAATATTACTATTAATTTCCGCTTATCTTTTATTATTTTACGGCAAAAACAACTTACACATTATTTTAAGCTAGGAATTTAATCGCTTTATTTTCGGTATGCAAAGTATCGATAGTGTCTGGAATGTATTATTAAAATACCATTATATATCGATACTATTATCGCACTACATAAAAGCATCGAAAAGCATTGTCAAGGCACAGGTTGCTTATTTATTAAAAATATTAATTAAAATATGGCTACGTTATTAAAAGCTGCAACCACAACGCTTCGAAGTACGTTTTGGCAGGCTCGCAGCGTAGCTACAACCCCCTCATTGCTAATTAAAGAAAGTAAGTAGAATTCATAAACATGATTCGTTGTTTCATAACCTTGTTGGGTTTGTTTTGATTACAAATTTTCTCAATTCTTTTCAAGTACACGAGAAAACGGAAAATAATGCCCGAGTCTTTGAGGGAGTAAACGTGGAGTCTCCACGATCAAATAAAATGCTAAAGCCGGCATGTGACAGCACCTTTTGCCCAGAGTGCACGTTAGGATTGGACATTAAACACACCGATGTGCTCATCCTATCCCAATACGTCCGATCGGATGGTTGCATGTTGCCCAGACGCATCACAAAATTGTGCCATCGACAGCAAAAGAAAATGGGAACGCTAGTTACAATGGCACAGAAGGCTGGCCTAATGCCGAATCTTGCGCCCGCATGGAGTAAAAAGGACCCAACGAAACGCTTCGGGTGGCGCAAGTATAACAAGTACTTCTTGGAGTCAACGATTAAATATTAATGTTATAATTTTGTGTTTACTAATGAAAATTAAATGTTTTACAAAACAACAGTTAATGTGTGTTAATTCAATTCGATGAAATCATAAATTATCGATGCCAAACTACTAAGCATACATATCGATACTTGCCAGTTTGTTATTTTACAGCTTTTAGAATTTGGTCACACTACCATTCACAATACTTTAAAATTGTTTTCTATTTTCGGCGCGTTTTCTAGAATCAAATGAATTTCTTAAGTTGCAGTAATACGGTGCACGTTGAGGTGCGTTTAAAGCGCAGCGAGCAGTAAGTTGAACAAATTGCAATCAGACAAAGTTTGCTGCATTTGCTTTTGGTTATAGGCGGATTCAGACACTTCGAGCGGCAATCGAGCCTCAATTAAGCAGGTATTTGCAATCTGCACAATCGCTACGCTGGAATGTCGTATTTACACCAAGCCCCAGCATTGAATCCGTGGAGAGTGTCCTACTGGAGAAGGACAACGGTGAAAATGGAGTCATGCAAGAAGAGGCGAACATGTATAAATTCTGCTATCACTTCTATATGACTCAACGTCCTGAAATGCGTTCAGGTGCGGGGCTTTTTGATGGTGGTGGCGGGGGAGATGATGAACTCGATAGTGTCATAGATGCCAATCACGTCTTGCTGCCCGCCAGCGAATTCGTTGGCCTCTGGGATAATTTAATTTACGAGGAGGGTCTGAAGGAAAAGGTAAATGCTTGTAGATATCTAAAATATGTATATTTTATGTTTTGTACTTTTTGCAGCTGCTTAAATTCGCGCTTTCCGCTTTGAGCTTCTCGCAGCACAGTGTGGACAGTAATGTGATTGCCTGCAACCGTTTGCTGTTGCTCCATGGTCCACCAGGCACTGGCAAGACGAGTCTGTGCAAGGCTCTTGCCCAGAAGCTGGCAATAAGAACCCAGAACAGCTTCGCTTACACTCATCTTGTCGAGATCAATAGCCACAGTCTGTTCTCGAAATGGTTCTCGGAAAGCGGCAAGCTGGTAGCACGCATATTTGGCAAAATCGGAGAGCTCGTGACCGATAGGAATAATTTGGTTTGCGTGCTTATTGATGAAGTGGAATCTCTGGCGTATGCACGCAGTGCCATGAGCAGCAATGAGCCGCGGGATGCCATGAGAGTGGTTAATGCCATGCTTACGCAGTTGGACGAGATCAAGTCGTGTCCAAATGTTCTTATATTGGCCACATCGAATTTGGCAAATAGCATTGATTTGGCCTTCTTGGATCGTGCGGATATACGTCAGTTTGTTGGCTTGCCGGCAATCCCAGCCATAAGATCCATTTACAAGTCGATGCTGGCGGAATTGATGGAAAGGGGAATTTTGCAACCAGAAGATCTGGATGGCAGTCAAGCGGACGCCGAGGGATTGCTCACAAGTCTGGCGGAGCGCAGCACTGGATTAAGTGGCCGCACCTTGCGAAAGCTGCCGCTCTTGGCTCACGCTCAACATACCAGCCGCGACTTGTTTGAGCTGAATCAAAAGATAAGCCTATCGGATTTCTTGGATGCAATGCTTATGGCCCTGGAGCGGCATTTGACGGACCAGCGTCACTTGATGAAAGATACACTGGACCATGCTTAACTCACTTCTTTATGCAGATACTCTTTCAACAACAGATACACGCCCCCTTCAGCTCTTTGTTCATCAATTGAGTGACTTTTGTAATCTTCCATTTTGCTGCTTCATATAAAAGAGAAAAAAAAAACTGAAGACGACTCGAAGTGTCAATTCTTTTGCCGTTTCGTTTCATTTGCACACTATGTTATGCAGGGATTTTTTCATTTATCCTGTTTTTGATGTGAAAACAAGCGTGAAATCTTGTTATTTGCACACACACACACACACACACACGCTGGACACACTCGCATATCACTCCCTGAAGGACATAACATGTTTGTTGTTGCTGTTTTCGCTTTCCTTCCGTGTCCTGTTTCATTTTCGTGTCCAAGTGACAACGATATTCTGGGGATAATCAAATTACACACATAACTTGACATTTTGTTGATGTTTATTTAAAATACAATCTACCACATGACGTGGATAATCTATCGGATTATGCTCGCTCAGTCTAACTGGATGTGGAGTGAGAGTTGCGAATTTTTGATTGTTTTCCCACAACTTATGATTTTTGTTTTTAATTTTTTTATTTAATCATTTATTTTTCCATTATTTTGATTTTGTTAGTTATAAGTTGTTAGTTACTGTGTAACTTTTTTTATGTATTCTAACAAGCAATCGATTTATGCCCTTAAAGCTTATACAATATTTAAGCAGAAGGTCAAAAATCTGAACAGAAAAACGGAAAATATGAATTGCTTTTTCTTGTTCCGTTTTGTATCGATTTCAACTTATTTCTCTCTCACTGAAAGCCTTGTTTATTTTGTGTTGCCTGAAGTATTATTACTTATTTGTTAGTTTACAACTGTGTATATTTTATTTATGTAACATATTTTATAGCTTGTGCTTCTGCTGTTTGCATGTTCAAAGTAGCCCGGAGTACAGTGCGTATGGGCAATATGCGAACTAGTACGAATCCATTGCATAAATTGCAAAATAAATGCGAATGCTCAGGCCGATGCAAAATGGGTTGAAAATTGAACAACTATTGATGCTTATGTTCAATAAATTTGTGCATGTGAGTGTGTGTGTAAGCTGTGGTTGTAAGCTGGCCGTGTGTGTGTGTGTGAGTGAAGCATTAGATTTCATTCTATCAATATGCAACTGTAAATTCGCATTGTTATTCTTGTTGCGAATTGTTGTTGCTGCCAAAGCACTTGGAGTGCGTGTGTATTTTCTGTGTGTTTGAGTGTGTGTGTGGCTTCTTGCGAGTCAGTAATGTAATTGTTTGATATTTATTGTTTGGATTTGTAATGTTACCAGTCGAATCAAATATATAAAGTCGATATTTAGTTTACATTCAAGCCAATCAGGAACTAAATGTCAATTATAAAGCTAAAAAAAAAATAGAAATTGTAAGAAAAACATTTTCATAAATCTCTAATTTTAATTTTAATAAAAATTACTTATTTTAGAAAAGCAGTCGAATCAAATGTATAAGGTAGATATTTTGTTTATTTTATTGAACTTTATTTTAATAAAAATGACTAATTTTACAAAAGTAGTCAAGTCAAATGTAAAGTAGATATTTCGTTTATTTTCAAGTGAATCTTTATTTTAATAAAAAAGGCTATTTTTACAAAATTCTACTACTACAAATTCCATCTGTTACTAACTGAAAATGAAGCAAAATAGGGCAATGTTTTGATCCACAAACCGAATCCAAAACTTAAACATAACTTTCAACCCGCGAGCTTAAACTATTCAAAAACTTTGCAAAACTTTTGCTTTTGTGTTTATAGCTAATCTTTACAGGCTTACTTTGCTTTTAATTGTTAGTTATTTTCTTTAAAATTTATATTAAAACAACAGTTATTGATCTTTTCGTGGTATTTATTGCTGCTTTTGTTTGTTTTCGTGAAATATTCATTTAATTTGAATTCCTGTGGTTGGCGTCCGCCGATTTAGTTTATTCTATGGAATTTTATACAAACGAGCCTCAAATTGTTTTGTTTTTCATATTACAAGTGTTGAAAATTATTTTAAAGCAAATATTTCTGAAATTTAACCAACAAAATACAGAGAAAAAGCCACGACATTTTTTAATAATAATAAATGAAGATAAGTCAAATAATTAAATTTAAAGTTAAAATAAATTAAAGTAAATTACTGAGATTTTGTTTTTTATTTAGTTTATTTTGACAAACTTATGCAAATATAATAATTTTGAGTAATTTTTTGTTAAGTTTAATTTAAAAAGCATTTTGCTTCACACAACTTTTGAGATATAACAAGTTTTAATTTTTGATAAACTTTTTTGACTTTTTACATAATTAATCTTTTTAGAAACTAAAATTTGCATATCAAAGTTACGGACAAAATTGAAGAAATAAAACATTGGAGAAGCTTTAAATGTGATTTTAAATGAACTTATTGCTCATTCATTTTTTTTAAACATGTAAATGTGATTTTAATCTTACTTATAAGGCTTTTATACTTAGCTTTAAATACATTTTAAGATTATGTAATTGCATAAGATATTTTGACAATTTCAACAGATTCAATCTTGTCTTGAAAAAGATATACACAAAATATTATATAAACGTATGTGCTTGTGTATAAGTGCATGTGAGTGTTATTTATGCTAAGAACGTGACTGGAAATATGAAATGCAGCAAATGTGTTTACTCAAATGAAGTAAGTGAGAATTGACAAATGCAGTCCGTAGGGGACCGACGAGAAAAGGAAAGAGAGAAGGTGACGAAACGCTGGCAGGAAGGGAAATTGCTGAGAGGACTGAATGCGGAAGTCTTAGTCGTAGTTCAACCGAGTTTAAGGCGCATGAAAAATGCTCAAAAATTGGCATTTGCTCTAATCCTTTACATATACATAATTGTGTGTATGTGTGTATGTACGTATATATTGTACACAGTCGTATGTCAAATTCAATGCGAATGTGACAAAGTGACGTGCAGCAACTGCGGCGCCAACAACTCGACAATAGATGGACCTCCTTCTCTATCCTCCTGCCCATCCTTGTTCACCACGCTGACCTTATAAGAATGTACGATTTTTCTTCATTTGATGAAATGAAATACAATTTCTCAACGAGAGCGAAAAAACTTGGTTGCAATTGCAATTTTCACAAAATGCGAGTTGCTTCCTTGGATATTGACATTTTTATAAGTCAATATATATCCTGGAATTGCAAACGGGACTCCTTCAGAAGCCATTGAATTGCCACTGGCTTCAGCAATCCAAGCAAAAAAACTTTCCCAATACATATTTAAACTTTTTTGCGTTTTGTTTTTATTGTTGTTGTTGTTCTGTTTTAAACTTAATTTATTCGCACAATACGTCCAGAGACATAAATATTATTCACAATGCGAAAGTTTTGTTGCTTTAAACTAAATGTTGATTGACCTCTTTGACCCATTTGAAAAGACTTTCCAACTGTGTGCAGATCTTCATTTCAATATTTAAAGATTTAAATACACCAATACGTCCATTTATAAGTATGTTAACAATGAAGATCAACAATTTAAATTAACTGTCTGACCGACTTAAGTTCGAGGCTAATAAGTTAATGTGAAAATAAATAATTGGGCCAAGTTGTTGATGGGTTTTCACTTAAGACAACAGTCGCAACCTGGCCAACTGCAGTTGCTGCTGCTGCTGTCGCCGCTGTCATTTGTCGCCTGCAATTACTTTGATTAATAGCGGTTTGGCATCCCATGGAATTGCGCCTCTAGTAAAGGGGACAGAAATTTGTAGGGGGGCAGGGATCAGGTGGAGTAGACAGTGGTAGAACTTTTTCCAACTTTTGCAAATGAAAACTGCAAACGCAAATGAAATTAGTCGAAACTATTTTGCCATACGCCATGGTGCACATTTTCTGGATTCAAGAGAAAGGCCATCGTGATGATAGGGGGTGGCGAGAGGGAACAGGAGGAGGGGGATTCGTTGAAGTCAAGTTCGTGACGCGCGTATTTCTAATTAGATTAGGGCAGCGCCTACCAGCCACGCCCACTTGTCGGACTTGTCCGTGTCCATCTGATTGCCATTTGGTTACGTTCTTGTTGTTTGCGTTTTTTTTTCTTTTATTTTTTCTTCTAATTTTAATTGAAAAAATTCTTCAATTTTGCCATCTATACGACTGTTGGGTCTAAAGCTTTGGACGACAGACGTAGAAATGTAATTAGCCACGTTCTCTTGCTCTCGTATGTGTGAATGTGTGTGTGGGTGTGTGTGTGTTATGTCAACTTTTCAATTTTACAGTCATAAAAATGCAATTTGCCAGCCAATTTCGCAATTAATTTTAAGTGTTGCATAAGCTCAGGCGCCGCGCCTAAATGCCAATCGTTTTTTCTCTGCCTCTCTCTCTCGCTCTCTATCTATTGGTATGCGTGTTGCTACAACTTTAATTAAAATGGCCGTCTGACATTGACTTAATGAACAACTGTGCAAATGATGCGCTCGCTGGCTCTTCAAGGTGCCAGCATTCAGTAACCAGTTTCTCTCTTTGTCTTTCTCTTTCTTTCTCCTTCTTTTTTTTCGCTTTCTGCTAATTTTAGAGCAGCGTCAAAGACTCGCTGTCTTGCATTTCATGTGCGTTTTGTGCAAGCGAAATGGCGATAATTAATCATAGCCTTTGTGGCAACACTGTCGGAACCAAGCTTTGCCCCACACCACCTCCCTCCTCCCTTTCCCATCCCCCCTTGCTGTAACCAAGCTGCGCCATACGCGAGTCAAAGCAAAATCAGCGCGCAATTTTTCTACTCATTATGACCAGTGGTCGCAGCTTATACACTTTAGAGCTGGCCAAGGCTGTTGCCAATTTTTAATAAAATGTGTAACACATCAATAAAATTATTTTTAGTTTTCAATAACTAATTTTATTAATTTGCATAGATAACTGGTGTAATTAAATTGATATCGTCATAATATATTGCAATTTTAATTAAGTTTGTGTTTAAAAATTGTTTCTTTTTTCCACAGAAGTGGGAAAAAATGGGAAACATTTTAAAATTATTAACAAAGGGCATTCAATGGTCGTCATGTTGATTTACAAATACACTCTCTCTGGTATTTATTTTTAGCTACTCTTTGTGTTGTACCACAAGCAACGCCAGTTGGTTGTTTAATTTAATTAGAAGCCGCAACTGTTGTGGATTTGGCGTAAATGATTGCTGTGGCATGATTTGGCCAATTTCGTAATCATTCCGTAGCCATTTTGTCATTTTCACTTGCACTTGCTGCCTGCTACAGTACTAATTCCACACATATTCAAATACGACTTAAAGCTAATTGCTTTACTTAAATTCACCATACGAAACGTACATAAAAAAGCTTAATAAATGACTCTATCTTTGACAGGATATTTGAAGTTATCCAAAATAATGGATGAAATAATATTTCAGAGGTGTACTATTCACGTGACGACAAAAAGCTAAGCTCTTTAATCCAAATACCTTTGCTATTACTTTGAAAAATACATATGTTTGAGTGCTATAACAAATAGCTAACAGCTAAGCTTTATACATCAAAAATTACATAAAACTTATAGCTATGCAAATACATATATAATCTGCCAATCAGCGTTCAGATTACTTAGTGTACATGGTGCGCAGCAGGGCAAAGAACTTGTAGGAAAGTTGCAGCAACTGCAAGGAATATATATAAATTTGTGTGTTGCATAGGATCAAATATACTGAGAACTTACATCCGTGACGGTTATCAGCGATACATTTAGAAACATTGTTGCCCTCACATAGCTGGGACGTTGGGCGCGTCTGATGATCAACAAAAGCATCTTGCGATAACGCAGTTCGCCTCCAAACCAATCGTGATTGTAAACACATTGACCGACTTGCTCGCTCTGCATTAAAGGATATAGTAAAAGAATAAAGCATGTAGCTATGTTAATTAAGTTTGTTCCAAATTATTGTAGCACTACATAAGATAGGAGTTTGCAATACTAATAAATAACTAGTAATAAGATAATTAGTTAACAGTGAAATATGTAAGCTAATATAGACAGTCCGCTGAAAAGAACTACATTTAAATTTTGTTGATATCTTTAATAGTTTGGGAGTTATTCGATCTTAAAATTTGTCCCCTACCCTTGCACGAAATAAGCTGTGAGCCACTGTATATTATTAACATATTTAAAACTATTGTGAATACAAATATCGATAAATATATTTAACATCAGCAATTGTAATTAACAAAAACGATCAATGTTAAAGGCATCTCAGTCGATCATATCGATAGTTCGAATGTCAACATTATCTTATTTTTCAGCAGAAGTAGGAAAAAAGGGAAACATTTTATAGCGGCTACTCACCGCATTGATCAGACGCTGTGCGTAGGAACCAATTATGAAAATCTGCACCATGGAACAGAAGAGGAATAGTCCTACCATGGCTAGACTGTCAATGTTGCCACCAATGGTAATTTGAAAGATCATAAAGCAAATGATAAACGAGGAGCTGGCAAAGTTGCAGAGCAGAGGAATGCCAAAGATCTGGCTAATCTGCTCGCTGAGTAAAAGCAGTTGCTGATGGTAAATGATGCCTTTCTGCAGGAAGTCCAAGTCCTGTTCAGGGGGCAGTTGTCCTGCCACATGCTGTTCGATCCGTGTGCCCAGGCGCTTAAAGTGCATGATCAGTAGTGTGACCAGAGCACACATGAACATATCCGCCGCCAGTTGACCGGATACACATGCCTGTCCGGCCAAATTCTGTGAGACATACATTACATAATAGCTCCAATTGCTGGACCAATCCCAGGGTGTCCAACAATAATAGGGCAGCATGCGTTTGAATGTTCGTATTCCCAGCCAAAAATCATAGATCAAATAGTAAACGGCCCAGTACAAATTGTAGGTCCAAATTAGCAGCATTTGCATGGAGAAATAAAAGATACTAATGTATCTATAGTCACGCAGATACTCATCCATCTTGTACTCCGCCTGCTGTCGTGTCTCAGGCGGATGCAGTTGCTGCAGATGGGTAACCACTCGGGTGAGCTGAGATCTCTGATACCAGATGTGTCGAATCTTTATGACGCCAATCACAACGTATCCAATGAAGCACAGGTTCATTGTGGCTTCCAGAAAATTGTTGGCTTTGGCAAAGGCCAATGCCACATAGATCAGCTCCGACAAGAGCACAAAATTCAGATTGAGCACCTGACAGAAGAAGTAACAGTTCAACAGGTTTCGAGTCCATTTCCGCACTTCTGGAGACCAATTGTTGTTTCTGTTTCTTTCCTCGCTTTCGTAGGCCACCATGCCAATGGACAAGTAAAAGATGTTCACATAACGGAAAAACTTATCCAATGATATGGTCTTGCCACTTGTCACAATTTTCGTCGAATGCTTCCGGAATTTCCAGGCCATTTCGAATTGTTCTCTGTGGCGTGTTTATTGTATCGAGGCGCTTTTATAGCTGCGACGACGATTTGATAATTGTCTGTTGTGGAGCACAGCCACGCCCACTTGATTAGGCTCGCCCAAGAATCTCTCAATTAGCATTTGGTCCTGTGAACGGTAACAGTTGGCCATTTGGGCTTGTGGGCGTGTCTAAGTGCGTCTAAGTCGAAATAAATTAGCCACTAGCAAATCGATGACATCCTCAATTAGTTAAGTGAACATCGATTAAGCGTCTCAATGTACTCGCATTCGGGAATAAATTTATAGATGGACTCTAGTCGATATGTCACACAAGATTTTCATTTAATTTTGATAAGATTTTCTTCAGTTAATAAAGTTACTGCTATTTGTAGTTTATTTTTTGTTATTTATATAAATTTTTTTTATTTTAAAATGGGTTATTAATCTTTATTGTCATTGTGTTACGATAGAATTCAGAATACAAAGCCATCTCTAGGCAGAAACCAAATTTATTTAAAATTCAAAATTATGCAGTTGACTGTTTATTAGGTCAACTGTCTTTGGAATGCTTTGACCTCGTTGATCTCTTGGTATCTCCTTTTCTCTTGCATCAAAGATATATTTTCATAAATGGAATTAAAACAATTGCATTTTATTGTCAGTTAACCGAGAATCTGTTTGTCCTTTTGGTCGATGTCAGCATTGCCTTTTAGCCAAGACTTTCGTCTGGTCTTGATGCCCATCAAAGCCAAAGTCTTTTTCTGCCGACTGCAATGTTATCTTTTTGGCCATATTTGTTTCTGACTATGATTGCTGCATATAAAAGTTATTTGCATTGTCCTTTTACCTACTGAGTTTTGTCTCTCTTCTTTTTGTTTAAGGTTTTTCTAAGTTTTTGTTCTAAAAATGTCCATAAAAATAAGCAAAATAACCCAATTTAATAACATCTGAGATTTGCTGAAGTTGAAATGATTTTTAAGCCTAGACACATTTATTATAATTGTTTTATTTCCATCTTTCTGTGTACATATGTTAATTCTCATTTGCCAGGGCATCATTAATTAAGTGCATTTGTGTATTTATATTATTTATTTTAATTGTATTAAATTGTCATTTGAAGTTTATTTTCATATGCAATTAGAATATAATATTTAGCTCTCTATTTCTCATCAGGCGCATGAGTATATACATAAAGCGAATATATTTATATGCATACTTTTGAATAATAAGTTTGCTCTACCGAATTTGTATAAATTATTCAAAATGTTGACCAAAATCTGGCTAAATGTTGACTCTGCAACTGATGTCACTGTAAAGTTTAAATTTTAGCCAAATTTAATATGTTAATAATAATATGTTTGAAAAGATATGAGCGGAACATATGAATAAAAGTAATTTAAAAACAATTAAAGATCATCATAAAGATAATAAAATAAATAAAATATTTCCATAAAGTATTATAATTTAAATATTATTATTAAGTTGAAAGTTAAGCTGAGTTGATTCTTGTGCATTTTGCCATCAGATATTTGTTTTCTTAGATGTTTGTTTTTTATGCGAACTGTTTCTTGCTCTCTCATCCATAAACTTGCTAATGAAAAGCTAACAGGAACTGCAAACAAAGATTTATTTGAAAAATAATATAATAATTTATTTACAAAGCATGACAGATTTCATTTATTTCATATTTTTTGTGGTGTTATAATCTCGATTAAGAGTGGAAATTCTTTCAGAGAATGAAAAACTTTATATATGGACATACAAAAGTGATTTTTCTATTTTGTATTCTATGCTTTAAATTGCTTGCCTATAAGTTTTCTTCATAAACATTCTCTAATAACTTTGTTATTCAACCAAATAATTAATCTTTAGCAATAAAATATCTTAAATTTTTTTTGGAAATATAATTCATTTTAATTGCCATAAGATAACTCAAAAATCGTTGCTCGGCTTTTTTGAGCAGGCACAAATTGAGATTTTGTTCAGTTTCCTCAACAGAAAAAGAAACAAAGTAATTACCTATAAACCTTTATTTGTTTTTTCTCTCATTTTCTGTTGGTCGGAAACCCACAAAAACACACGAACACAGCTGGAAATGTATGTGTGTTGTTTCATATTATCAAAAACAAACTTATGACAGCGCCAGAGGGAGGATGAGAGAGGGGTTTAAATGGGGGAAAATATGCTTGTTTTGGCTACTGGCAATTTTGAATGTGTGCCAAATGTTGTTTGTTGCTATTATTGTTGGCTTTGCTGTAATTGTTACACCAAACAGTGAAATGTGCAATGATAACGCCGCACTGTCTATGTACTTCTATGTTCCTGTGTGTGTGTATGTGTGTGTGTTGGCCCACATTTTCGGCCATGCCCGTGTGTGTGTGTGCCTTCATATCTGAGCATACATTGCCTGATGCCAGAAACTGGCATTGGGCCATTTCAGTTGCTGGCATCGTCTCTTAAAGCTCCCATCATGTGAACCTTCTCAATTAACTAAAGTTGCTTTAAATATGAACTACAAATGGAACTGTTGCATACCTTTCGCCACTGACAAGTCAAAAGTTCAGTTCAGTTCAGTTCAGTTTGTTTGTTTCTTGCTTAATTACAATTGATTACACACTTTCATTGCGTGCGAAAGTAACTTTTATATCACACACAGACACACACACTTGCGTACAGTTCTATAATTGCCGCATTCATTTTGCATAAGAGGCAGCAACACCTGCAGAAAGTCTGTTTTAACAATTTAAACACGAACACGAGCCCCATTTTGCCAGTTTTTTGCAAACGCGCCAAACTTTAGTCTTTTTTTTTTTTTTGCCAGCGCGAAAAGAGCACAAGCCGAAAGTTTCACATTCACAGTTTATTGGCATTTTACGTGGTTCACGAAAGAAAAAGTTTAAAATTCTAGTTGAGGGTATTCTTTACAGAGATACCCTGTATCTAAAGATTAACTCAGCCTCTTCCCAAAGATTTCCCAGCTTATGTTTCAAGCTTTAAATACTTCTGTGTTTATTTATTGTGAATAAATTCGACTATTCATAGATTTTTTGGCAACTTTTTATTTAGACATTTTCGAAAAATCTCTAATTACTAAAAAGCAACGCAAAATCTATTTGCGGTTTTGTTTTAAAGCGTCAAAATATTTATTGAAAGATTTTTATTATATTTTTTAAATAAAAAGGTAAAATATATATTTTTTTAATTAATTTACTGACTGACATTTGAATTAACTATTTGACTTAGAAAACAAGTTTAGTAAATTAAATCTACGCTATTATGTTTGGTTGTTTTCAAAAAAAAATGTTATCATACTATAAGGATAATTTAGTTAAGCAACACTAGGGTTTATTACAGGATTCTTAAATTTTTTTTTAAATATAAAGAGTAGAAGTGTCATTATCAAAGTGTGTTTGGAAAAGAATGGATCTTTAAAAAAATTCTATAAATTTGAAAAATATAAAATATTGTGTAGTTGACTAGACCTTTTTTTTAATTTTCGTATAGCTAGAGGATATAAAAGCGACTGCACCCAATTTTAAATGCATTTCTCTGGTATTTCCACTAATTTCGTTAATATTTGCAATATGTTTGCATGCCGCTGGAAGGCGCAGCTTTATGCTTTTGATTTGTCGAGTTTGCTGCGTGTGGCGCTTAATTCTTTTTTACCTTTCACACTCTGTGCTTTTTGCATATCAGAAAAAAAAAATAAAATGGCTTACAAATTTTCTTTTCCAAATGGAAACGCAATTTGAGCAGGTTCGTATATACATGTCCTGTTTGTTGTTGTGCTCCATAAAAAAGGACGAAGGGCGCCTATTAAAGATTATAATATAAACTTATGCTATCTGTCTTTTTAAAATTTCACCTGAATCCTTTGCTTTAGAATGTTTTCTAATAAGTCAATAAAAGTATGTGTTTTTCAAGTAGAGTTTAGAACAGAAATGAATATCATAATAACTATTTAAACACATTTTCCTGCGATACGTCAACATTTAATTTTTATTAATTTTGGGCGTTTAAAAGTATTTTTAATCCAAATCACACGGACTAAAGCTTTCTGAAGCGAATGCTAAAATAATACCAAATTAATAATAATATTCTAATTTTCAAATTGAATAATCTAGAGACCGAAGAGAAAATGATTATTTAAATATTAAACAAGTTCAGCAACGGATATAAATCCGAAATATTTCAAAGCTCATTAGCAGAAGGCCGTAATGCAGTATCTCAAGGATGTTAAGGACCAACAAATTGCATACATTAAAATGCAATGAACATTGCATGTATTTGTATGTATGTGTGTAACTGAGTAAGTATGTGAGTATTTGTTGTTATAACGAATCGTATTATGCCTTCACACAACATAAATAAATAAAACGCACACAAACCAAATCCTGCGGCATTCACAGCCCAAACAATGGCAATTGATAGAAATTTCTATTCAGCTGTTCAAATACGGACTTTATACACTGAAATGTTGTTCTTTAACTTGAGCTTAATCTAAAGTGGGAATTTTCTCGTTATAATTCGACTTTAAAGTTTATTTTAAGAATCATTCAGAAATTAAAAATAAACCTAATTAAATCATAAATTAATAGTTTTTCAATTTTGCAATTGTATAGGAAAAATTATTGACTGGAAAATTATTTAATAATAATAAAGAAAAAATTCCCATTAAAATAGGTAATTTTTTTAATGTAATTAAATAAGGGGCTCGTGAGTGATATTCAAGTTAAATAATTAGGGGTGCCACAGAAATCGTTTTCGCTTGAATTTCACTTAAATTTGTGTGAAATCTATTTATGTTGTATGAGATTTAAGTGAAATTCAAGCGAAAACGATTTCTGTGGCACCCCTGATTATTTCGGTTATTTGTTATTTTTCTCACAGTGTATGGCTTGAAAGCCTGCCATTCAAGGCAAGTGTCTTAATGTGTGTGTGTGAAATCTATTGAAATTATTTAATGTTTCATGATTATCATTATCACTCTGGGGTTTTACAATTGTGCTTCGGTTTAAGCTGGCAACTTGGGAATCGAGTAAATATGTACGATTATATACAATAAACACACACACACACACACACACACACACACACTTACATATACACACATACATATATAGAGACTTAAACATTGATTTGGTTGGTAGCTCTGCTTTGTTATTTACCGAAGCATAAAGTCGTACCGCAGAGTTGTTAGCTTGGCAATTGTCCGGCTAATAGGGTTGTCGCCCTTTGTGAATATTTTATGGGTATTTTGTGTGTGACAGACTTGAGGTCAAAAGCTAATGAATTGCACTCTGATGGATGATTTGCTTGATGTTTGTAGGCAGAAGCAATTTGTCCTTTTCACACAAGTTTACAATTGTGAAATAGCAAAATGTTATGTATTTATTTAAGATACATTTTCATGTTCCCTTTCCAAGTTGAAGCATATAATTAACCTATGTATATTTGGACATTGAAAATGGAAATCATTAAGCTAAAACTATTTGCACATTAGCTGCAAATCTAATGCAACTCATTCTTCGCTCTCTTTCTCTCTGTGACTCTATCTCTATCTTATTCTCTCTATCTTGTGTTTTTGTTTGGGAAGTAGAAGTGCTCTAATTTCATTGGCATTGGCATTAGTGTCATAGTGACACACCTGCAATTGCACAACTGTCGATAAGCTGGTCTCCCTTTCCGCTGTGACATAGTTACGCACTCTCCTCAACTTCCTGTCCATGTCCCTTTCCCTGTGCATGTCCTTTTCTGATAAGGTTATGCATTTCAACTCAATTGAAAGCATTTGTCATAATTGGTGCCAGTATGCATATATGTCTGACACCCCCCTCCCCTGTCCTGCCCTGGTAGTGGTTGCCCTTTCCTCCTTATCAGCAACTGCAATTGTAACCCGAGCATTACACACACACACACACACACACACACATATACATACACACACACATGGTAATCGCTGCATACCTGAGCTTGAACACATTCAAGTTACATTTAATGCAATCACCACTCCCTAGCATTATCCACCACACTCAACCTCAATCCACCACGATTCACCTCTCCCTGATGCTTTAATCCACATGCCTGCTATTGTCACATTCTTGACTTGTATTAGAGATGAGCATGGAATGGTTGTGGATCTCACGATATTAAGTTTAGTGCCGACTCGTGAGTTTTGATGGTGTTACTTAGGCCAGAAAAATATAAACAAATAACTATTAAGGTAAATTCATTTAATTCATTTGACTTATGTATTGAGAGAAAGGTGTTTTTAATTTTGACATTATATTTATCATACCTCTTACTTAAAAAAATACTTAAAAAAAAAAATGTACATAACAGGCAGATTGAAGCTTCTCCGACCATTAAAAGTGTATGTATATAATTTTAATCAGCAACAACATCGATTTAGCCATATCAATCTGCCTGTCAGCAGTCTTAGAGACTATAAGAGCTAGAGCAAACAAAATTTGTACACAGACTTATATTGGTTTGGAGCAAAATAAGGCTGTTTCAAATCGCAAAAATCCAGTAGTTTATTCTTGTTAATTAATGCTTATTTTGTCTAAATTATGTATCTTACTTAGTCGCCTCTAGATTCGAAAATATAAAGGTTTTTAAGGAGGCTTTAAGTTTTTAAGCAAATAATGTAACGGTTATATAAGTCTGTTTTTTTTTAACCCTAAGTACACAGTTAAAAGAACGAAGGATCTATTAAGTATGTCAACAAAAAAAAGGCGTGACAGGCTGAAGGAGTCGTGCGCATCTCTAAGTTGTTCCTCCATTTTGCGCTATTGCATCGAAAGCCGACGTCATATTTGCCCACTGTGTGTGCGTCACTGTGTGTGTGTGTGTGTATTCGCGTCTATGTCTGTGTGTGCGTGTGTGCATATGAAGGGTCGCAGCCGCTGTGTTTGTCATTGGCAGACCGCATTTTTAATATGCGCATAAATTGGCTGACATTGATGGATCCTAATAGAGTTGCCATTGCCATTTTCCTCTCTTTCTCTGTCGCTCTCTCTCTCTCTCTTTTCATCTATATGTCTATCTGCTTGCCTGCCACTTGCCGCTGTCTGAGTTACTGCTATTGTTGTTGATGTTGTTGTTGTTGCAGCTGTAATGTGCAATGAATTTGTAAGCAAGTCATGAATAACGAGCACGTGAGCTGCAAACGCAGTTATTGCGAATCACATACATATAAATGTACATAAATATATGCATGTATGTATTTATGTATTGTGTTTAGGTATGTGTATAAATATGTGTTTATGTTTTTCTGTCAAAAATTTCAACTATTGTAATGAAATACTCGTAAAATACAGGTAACATCAGTTGTGATGTTAGTATTAAATAAAATCGATTCTGACTAAAGAAATCAACTAAACAAATAACTTGAGCAAACAACCTAGAAGTACACGGTGTTAGTTAAAATTTTGACAACTTAAATATGTCTTATGAATGTTCAATTTTAAGGAAAGTTATCTTAAACAGTTAGAGATATGTAGATTTTCTTAAAGCGAAATCAAAGTCAATGTAAGTACTGAAATCTTTTAATTATCATGTATAAAAATGTTTGTTTTATGTATAAAATTGATCTAAGCTTAAAGTCTGAAGAAAATAATGAAAGTGAATAATGAGATACTGTTATAAAATGATATTTTTAAAGAAGATAAGCATTAGATTATAAAATTATATTCAATTCTATATTTACTGTAACATATTTTAAAATAAATAAGAGATATTGGAGTAAGGGAATGTGTCAGCTAAATCATAATTATCACAAGAGTTCTTGGTAAAATGAAGATTTACGCAAACGTCGCATAAATCGGATAAGCATTGGTAGGCAGTTATTATGTACAATAATAAGTACACACAGCTGCCGCATGGTACTTAATTTTTTACAATGCGGTATTCGCTTAACGTTGCGAGTACTCGGCAGCTATCTTTTATGGCATACTTGTGGGCGCTGGCACTTAAAGCCATTGTGCTAAGCAGCCCGTGCTCCGGTGACACCTAAATATATATCATGTTTAAAAATCCAGCAGGAAGAGAGGAATTCTTTGGGTGAATTGGGCTGGAGACAACGTCGAGAGTGCGTCAACCGAGGCGCGATATTTCGAGCGTGAATTGTAAACTTTTGATTGGATTGTGCAGCAAGTGGCGTGTGCGTATACGTAACGCGTGTTAAAATATTGGTAAAACAGCTGGCAACAACACTGAGCCTGTGTCTGTGCCTGTGCCTGTGCCTGTTGGCCCTGCCACAACTCATTAAAAAGTTTTCTTTTCAAACTGTTTTGATTCGCTTTCTGCCACCGGTTGCAGCTACTCATGAACGTAACAAATTCTATGTAATTTTTGTTTTTTTGTGTCGTCATCATTGTTGTGTTGTCGTCGGGCGTTTTAATTAAGCAATCGCCTAACATAAGTCATAGTTATGGCGCCTGGTCTTGGCTGTCAGCTGAGGCAAACGCGAAATCAATCAACATCAACAGCAACATCAACTCACGCTCCCCACGCACTGAAACTCTTTGTGTCCCAATGGAAACTCATTTTCACTGCGGACTTGAGCGTCGCCGACAGCGACGATGCCGATGCCGATGGCGATGTCATGTTGCGGCTAGCTCAAAATATTTAACTTTGTTTCTAATATACACTCACTGAGGGTATTATAAATAAATCAAGTGGCTGACAACTTTAACTCACTTCAATACTCGTATTGTTATTTGTGATCAAGAAATTTGGAACAGCTTGAGGTAAAAAGCATTTTTTGTAGAAAACGTTGCCATTCAGTAACCGTTTTTTGAAAATATTCAAATCTCTATCAGCCCAAAAGTATCACAAAATTAACAAAAGGCTTTATGGAACTGAGCAATCATGAGATAACTTAGAAATTTATTGAATTAAACTAAGTTTTAATTAAGGAATTAATATTCAAATTTAAGTTATGGCAGCCTGTTTATTGGACATTGATCATATCTTTTCTTGAGCTTTGGAGTTTCTCCCCTGCGAAGCGAATTTTTGCTATCAAAAATCAATTTGCCCAAATATTGAACTAGTGATAGTAGAACGGCAAATTAAGTGTTTTTTTTTAAGCTTTTAGGAGGTTTGAAAAACATAGACAATCGATAACAACTTTACAAATTTATGCATGAAAATAAAGTTGAAATGCAGTCACTGCATTTTCTTATTTTTGGAATTTATTTCATTTAGCTAACGGATGCCACACTAATTGTGTGACAGGAAGTTTAATTTCGAATATATATTCGTTTGACGAAAAAGCTTTTTATGCAGTTGATAAAAAAAAACGAGTGCTTCCAGGCCACACAAAAATGATTTTCTAATTTCCACAATCGATAAAAAAGCGAATGCTAAATGCATCTGAACATTAAATACCCTTCAAATAAATTTCTGCACATATAAAAACCTTTTTAAGCTCCTATGGGTTGCATTTTTAATATAAATTTAGAAAATACAACAATTGAAGGCTACAATTTAATTATTATTTTTAATATAATTTAGAAAATACAACAATTGAAGGCTACAATTTAATTATCTCAGATCTAAAAAATTAGACTTTTGTATTAATTTTTGACAAGTTTATTCCCATCGTTGGTTGTGAATTGTATTTGACTTTTGTTTACAGGGTATAGAAAATATGCGGAACTGCAATGGCAGTGAAACACTCTGACATGACAACAATCAAACAGATACACTTTGGAGCGGAGCGGAGAGGAAAGGAGGAACAGAAAGGGAATTCTGAAAATCATCAGTTGTAATTTACAAGCAAACACAAACACAGTACACACAGAGAGAAGCAAAGGGTAAAAAATGGAGTCGGTTGTTTTGTCGCAACAAAAATGGCGTAACGGTCTCCAAACGATACACACACACACACACACACACGCATACATAGACATATACTCATATGCATGTTGTCGAAAGTGAATGGAAATGGAAATTTACTTATTCTTTTTTTTTATTTTACTTCTTTTGGGCCAGTTTCTATAAACTAAAGCCAAATGGTCTGGAGCCAGAAAGACTTTTGTATTCGATTTTGCTGGAATTTTCAGTGGCTGCAGTCACGTGCTCGCGATCATAATAAAATGGGACTTGACAACAGCCATAAAAAGCAGCCGACACGATACGACACAGCGGCAGTGGCAGTGCAATTTCAGTAAATCGATGACCCTAAAATTGGTATTGCAGTGGCATCAGAAGTTTGGCATTAGCATCAATGCGCGTAAACAACAAAATGCAGAAATCGCTGGCACCTCCTTTGGGGCAGGATGTGCAGCTGTAGAGCTGTAGAGCGTGCACAGAAGCATTATTCCGCCGGATGTTGTGTATTGACTCTGATTGTGTGTGAGTGTGTAGTGTGTGTGTTCTCAGTGTGTTGTGCTACAATGGCGAATTTGAGTGGACATGCAACTGACTGGACACTGCTGTGGCATGCGGCAACGAAAACACATATGTAAGGACATTCCCGGACCATTGAGTCAGCTTGGTTTTGCACTCTTAACTGACACTCTCTTGACTCTTGAAGACATCAGACATTGGTTCAAGGACTACTTGTAATTATAATTATCTCCAGTTATATTATTTTAATTTGTAATATAATATTTTCTTAATTTAAATCAGCGGTAGGCAAGAAATATTCAAGAATTCACTTACCATTTGACATAAGGTTTGGACAGGGAATTAGTATATATATTAATTTTTTACAAATATAAGTAGAGTTTTGAGATACGGATAAATTCCAGTGTATGTAAGAATCAATAAAAATTAAAAAATAAATATTTTCAGACTAACCGTTAACCGGTATTAACCGATTGAAATTGGTAACCGTAACTGAAACCGAAAAAAAAACTTTTATATTACACTGATACTGAATAACCGAATTTATTCCAAATAACCGTTTAGAAACCGATTCATCCATAACGGAGACTTTCGGTTCGGCTAATGTAATGTATATTGATCTCAATAAAAAGAATTCAATTTTTAACCGATATACAAGAATTTTTCGAAACCGATAACCGAAAACCTAAATGCAAACATAACCGAAACCGATATTCGTTTCGGTTTGATACCCTTCTTAAGAGAACGCTCCAATTATGTCTGTGAATTTAACGCATCGAAAATTTAATCAATTTTCGACATTTGAATGCTTTAGAAATGTTCGATATTTTTTTAATGCTTAATTAATTAATTTATTATTTTAACTAGTCTTTTCCTTAATATGCTTTTACTAAATAATGTATGTTTTCCTACTTTTTACTGGTGAATATTTACAGTGCAAGTTCCTACAATATTCATCAGCTGTTTAAACACTTTAAGTAAATTCGCTTCACAGCAATATTAAATAACTTGGCTTTGATATATAACTTTAGTTTTCTCAAATTGTATTAACCATATAAATTGCGTCTGCTGATTTTTATAAAGAAGTTCGAGCATAAAATGTTTTGTCTGCAATGAAATTGCGTTTTAATTGTTTTGTGCTCCACTTTAAAGTCTACTCTATTTATGTGTCCCAAATTGATTCAGCAGTTAACAGTTTTCCTTAACTGGAACTGCAATACGACAGCTAATTTGCATACAATTTCGAAATTTCGAATCTTAGCACATTAAAGTGGTGCACGATGTTCAAAGCAGGCTCTAAATTGCAGCATAAAAGTCTGCATAAAATGTTTTTTTGTGTGTTTTTTTTTTGTTTTCGTTGTCGAAACAGCAACAGCAACAATATTGACACAATGCCATAATGCAATGCAGTGAGTACATGAGTGTGTGTGTGTGAATGCAAACAATTGCAACAACAGGCATAACATGCGGAAAAGTGTCAGTGTTTTCTTGGCAACAGGCAGGCACTCGCCCAGTTGCATAAACACTTATAGAGCCATTTCAGCATAGTCATAGTCAACTAAAAGCAGTGGCATTCCATATCCAAATGTACACCCTCACACACACATCATACACACACATCGCACACACACATCCACTCAAGAGGCGCTTGCTCATACGTTATGGCCGCTAATGTATCTGTTTTGTGTGTTCTAACACAGGGGCGAATGCAAGGACGACGTGTGTCCCAGTGTCCCAGTGTCCCAGCACTTGGAATGCTTACGAATGAATTGCTGGGCCTTTTCAACAGACAGACAACATTTTCCACTGGTTGCTGTTTTATGACAAAAACAAATTGCTGCGATATGCCGAAGTCTTGACACCCTTGTGGGGCTAAAGAGTGTATACAAGTATGATGATATAGATGATATAGACTTATATGTATATATTCACTTATAGTGATATCAGGCAGTCCCTTAATATATAAAAATATCTACAAAAATTGTAGTTAAATTAAATATACTCAAAAATTATAATATTTTAACTAGAATTACTTAAAACTATACAATTTAAATTAAATGATTAATATTATGAAGTATTTGGAGAAACACAGAAAAATATACACTCCGATTTAAATCTGATAATTAAAGTGTTATTTTAAATTAATAGGGACTAGGAAATAATTTACTGAGACCTTGACTAACCATTGGAAAAACGTGCATAAAGCGTTTCAATAAGATTCTTAAGAGTGAGATAAAAGGATTCTGAGCCATAAGCACAAAGTACTCGAAATAGTTCATGCTGAGAGTAATAACCTAAAATTTTTAAATGATTGTGATATTGTATCTTTGGGAAAGAGATGGATGTAGATCAATAAAGAATAGATATAGAGATCTAAAGGAATCTAAAAGGCTTAGTCAAAACCAAGATTCACAATTTATTAACATTCAGTGAAATATAAATAGATGAAATATGTCTGTACAAATGTATACTAAATGTAAAGGACATCCCATTCGATAAACAAATAGTTTTTGGCTCAATTTAGTAGTGTTTCCGTTGTTTATCAAATTCTACTAAAACATATTTGTTTTTTTGCTAACACTATTACAAAATCAACAATCTGAAATATATATATCCATTATATTTGTTTAATTTTT
Source organism: Drosophila suboccidentalis (assembly GCA_037043435.1). Taxonomy (NCBI): domain Eukaryota; kingdom Metazoa; phylum Arthropoda; class Insecta; order Diptera; family Drosophilidae; genus Drosophila; species Drosophila suboccidentalis. The sequence goes on along the minus strand of JBAMBK010000357.1, from coordinate 54,914 downwards.
AAATTTTAAAGTTTTAAGAACATTTTATTTTGATTTAAGAACATCCCGCAATGCATGAATCGATTGTCGGTAATAACTTAACTCTAGTAAGCTATGAAATACCTCTCAGCATAAGCATAATACCCAACTGAAGACCTTCATAAGCCATGTTCCATTTTACACAGCTTTCACGTCAATTGCGAACTGCAGTCGGGGACCATTGATAATCTTCGTTATTCCGGGCAATAATTGATGCTGCGCTGAATGGTCCGGAAAGTTCTTTGGCCATTTGCAGACACCTGTTAGTCAATTGCTGTGCCAATTAGCTGAAAGGACTGAATGAATAGGCAGACATATAAGTGGATAGGGAAGAAGGGGTTTTGAAGTGTGGCTCCCATTTTAAAGTCGCTGTTTGACCGATTACACGAGTCGTTCATGAAAAGACATGTCCGAATTGTTTCTATCTTTGCAACTGGTTGTGTATTGTGTTTGTTGGTGGTACATGAAATACTTCACATAATTGTGTTTGGCTGCTGCTGTGTTATCATTTAATTAAGTTTTCTTTAATTAAGTCGACATGTGAGAAACTGCAATGACAGTCGAAGCCCATTTTGAGCTGATGTCGTGCGGCTTGGTGGCCAGACAAAAGCAAAAGCGCGCCGCATGTTGCAGCAACACAAACCCACAGATGCACAAATTAATCGAAACTGCTTGACTCGAAGTTACCCTATAGTCAGCGAATGCTTATGTTTTTCATATTGCCTATAAAAATATTTAGAGCAGTAATGATAGTAAAAGAAGGATAGAGTAGATAAAAAAAGCTACAATTGGCTAGAATTAAAAATATATAAATTGGCTAACAAATAGGATAAAATAAAATCGTAAATACATTTTATATTAATTTTAAAATAGGGATGTCATCAATATCCATTTCTTTATCCTCTTTAAATTGTACTGCACTACATTTTTAATTAAATTAAAATAGCTGGAAAATAGTTCATAATTATGGCAGCATTTGTTGTATATGTATAATCAAATGAGGCTCAAATTATTTTTCTTTTATATGATGATGAATAATAACCTTTGATTTTTTTATTATACAGTGACACACAAAAGTATTGGCACAGCAAGAATTTTTACATTTAAGACTTATTTGCGGCGTTATCGTTAACATATTGGCATCAACGGAGAGGTAATTTAAATTCCGTTTGAATGATACAAAACTTTCCTTAACCTATTGAGTACCCATTGAATAATTCAAATTTATGTAAATGTCTACTTTTGAAACTTTTTTCCTCGATTTAAAAAAAAAAATGTTTTGATGCAGTTTCTTTCTTTATACAATTTAAATAGTTACTGCAAAAAAAATTTTTTTCAAGTATCTCTTCGCTAGAATTTTTTATAATTTTTTGAAAATTGCTTAAAAGGCACTTATTGTATGAAAATGACGAAAAAGTGACTTTTAAGCTATTTTCAAAAAATTATAAAAAATACTAGCGAAGAGATATTTAAAAAAAAATTGGCAGTAACTATTTAAATTGTTTAAAGAAACGTTCTGCATCAAAACATTTTTTTTTTTAAATCGAGGAACAAAGTTTCAAAAGCAGACATTTACATAAATTCGAATTATTCAATGGGTACTCAATATTTTAAGGAAAGTTTTGTATCATTCAAACGGAATTTAAATGACCTCTCCGTTGATGCCAATATGTTAACGATAACGCCGCAAATAAGCCTTAAATGTAAAAATTCTTGCTGTGCCAATACTTTTGGGTGTCACTGTAGTTGAATTTTTAAAGTAATAGATTTTATACCCTAAACCCAGAATCTAAAATTATAATTTATAGGAAAGATATGAAAGTAGATAATGAGATAAAGATCATAGAGTACAATTTGAATCTTATAATGTTTCGAACTCCCCATGCATACCCATTTACGAGTTACAGGGCATAATAATACAATTTCTTGTTTCTACTGTGTGTGTATGGCATCTATGCTTAATTATTAAGCGCATGCCTTCGAAGCAAATGCACACAACACTTGTATACAAATACACAGGAACATGCGAGGACCTACACTCGCATATAAATATGTATGTATGTACATAGATGCATTCATGAATCGTGCAGATTTGTGTGTGCAAGTGGCAACATGTCAGCGTAGCAAGAAAATTTCGCGTATTTTCCTGTAGCTAAACTTGAAAACACTTGATGAAATCACAAGTGTCAAACATTTGCAAATCATTTACTGCATTTTCGCAATGGCGGAAAAACCATTTCCATAAGTGTCGGCGCCTTACTGAGTTCTCGACTTAACTGCGGGTAATTTAAAGAAAAATAATAATGCTTTTGCTGAGAACTCAACTTAGTTGACTGTAATTTAAAGGAAAACTAAAAAGTTTTTAAGAAGAAAATTTTCTTAAAATTTTTTTCTTTCCATTTCTATTCCTTTGCAGGCTCTCTTTTAATTTAGGTTTACTATTTATTCAATATATCATTGACTCTAATCGTTTCTCGTTACTAGGTACTCACTATTCGCACCTATCTGTTCGTTAATCATGGCTATTTGTTAGACTGTTCTGCTGTGGTTTACTTTAACTAGGCTCTTTCTCAGTCTCTCTCTCTTTCTTTTCCTTACCAAGATTTCTTTTAACTTCTCGTTTCTTATTAAACATTTCTCGTTTCTCGCTTCTTTATAATAATTACTCGCCAATCGACACTACAATCTACTCCCGCTGCTTTACTCTCGTCACTCGCTACACTGTACTCTCGGTGCTCGTTCTTCGTTTAAGGTTGCTCGCTATCAGTGGTGCGAGATTTGCTTTTTTCCCGTCAAATCTGGCTTTGTTCAAAGGCCATTTGCCAGAAAAATTTGCAAACAGCGGGCAGCGGGAATACTGGAATTTTTTTTGCTGAAATGCTTTTTTTCAGATTTTATTGTAAATGCCCAAAAATAGGGGAAATTAAAACCCAATGTAAAAAAATGCACTTTATGAAATGAAAATTCAGCGATGAAAATTCATTTCTTCCGAGCAACTGATTTTGTGCGCTCACTCGTCCCCCTCGGGAGAAAATACAAGAATAAATTAATTGAAAAACTAGCTTTTTTTATGGCTTATTTTTTATCGAACAAAAGTTGGCAACACTTCTCACTATATGTACGTTCTATTCGCTATACGCTCTACTCGCTATACGTTCTACTCGCTATACGGTCTACTCGCTATACGCTCTACTCGCTATAGTTGATACTTTGTGTTATCGCTACTCGGTACTCGCTGATCGTTGTTTGATAATTGTTAATCTCGCTACTTTTCATTCTCAAATTTCTACAGAGCGCGGAAGCTTTGCGGGGAATCTGCAAGTCGTGACATTGCATTTCTGCATTCATTTGATCTGCCTTGTTTTGGTAATCGAGAGTTGACAACTCTGCTCTCTATTGGTTCTGTCCCAGTGACCCACAAAATGTGTGTGTCACAATTGTTGCTGTATCTGTGGTCAATAATTTTCCGCTCATATCTCATATGTGAGTGTGTGTATGTGAGTGTGTATATGTTTGTATTTTCATTGTTCATTGTTGATGACTCCCTCGTTGACTGTTTCATTTGCGTTCGCTTGTCCATGTGTTGACAGTTCACGCACACAATGCCCATTTACATATTGAAGTTTTGCATGCGTTTGTAACACACACACACACATCTTGGTGGATGGTGCATAGTAATTGCAACATTTGCTGCAGAGCCTCAGCTGTGGCAGCTGTTGTAGGTAGCACAATAACAATGGACGCTGCAACGATGCAACGAGTGCAGCTGCAGCTTCCATTTCCACTGCATTGGGGCATGCAACATGTCCCTCAAGCATTGCAGCATCCTGTGTCCTCTCAATTGCCATGTTAACTCACAGCTCACAGCAGCCGGATGCCGGACACAATTGGCCCGGTTATCCTTAAAGATTCAAGACCCAGTCCAATAATCGATGATTGTTGCGCCAATTTTCGAGTACAATGAAGCATTACAATCGGGGCCAAGTTAAAGTTCTCTGTAAATGCTTTCAGGCTTAACTTGTCTCCAAATGCTTTCGGATTCGCTGAGCTTATTTAATGAGCAGAAACTGTAAGTGTTGAGCGTGCCGCAGCAAAACGTTGCCGGGATTAGAATGTGGCAACAATTGCAGCTGCTCGTTTTGCGATTGCATGCAGTCCGCTAATTATGAAGAGCCGAGCACTTTGTGTAATTAAAGATGAATTCTCTGCGAGTGGACTAACAGCAGCAAAGGAAGGGAGAAGAGATTTCCATTTTTCATTATGCGTTGCCAGCTCTTAGTGCTCGTCTGGTATCTACATAATACCCTAGAAGGACACAAATTTGGCATTTGCTGTTCAAATAATTTTAAAATATAAATTTTTTCTCGAGTAATCAGTATTTTTGTTGTGTTATTTAAGCTATTCTTAAATGTTTTGCAAGCATATTCCGTAAAGAGCAAAGAAAATGCCACCTGTCTATAGGGTATTTGCCAGTCGGTCACGCTGAACCTAAATGAATAATTTTAATTAAATATTATTACATACATATGTAGCTAACATTTCTTCTCTGAGTAATTTTGGAATGCAATGAAAATTTTGAGCAGAGAAGTTAAAATATTTGGACTGACTATGAAAGGGAATCTCCTAGTCAAGGTTTTTTTATTTTTTAATATTATTAGCAATAATAGACTGTTGATTAGTAAAGTTATACAAATTTGACGTTTAAAATACTTAGAATATGTATTTTAAACTGAGTAATTCTATTCTAGGATATCTTCACGTCAAGTACTTTCCACTCAATTATTTTGGCTGTGATTTAAAGAATGTTTTTCTATCTAAAACAAAACTATTTGAAAAACATTTAAAAAAAAATTGAGCCACAGAAAGGATTCAAAATGCAAAACGACGCACAGAAAAACATGCCGCAACATAAAATATTTATGATATTGCGGTTTTTCCCGGTTTTTCCGCTGGTGGCAGCAACTTTCGGTAGCCAAAAAAAAGCAGAGTTGGTAACATTTTGGTGTAAACCATTTCAAAAGGATGAACCATAAACAATTTGCGCGCAAAGTGTGTTGCGGCATTTGATGTGAAGCTACCACAAATGTTGTTAAATGTAATGTTAATACCACAAACGACGACTATAGTATATTTAGTTTTTACTGTTATTTAAAATGCTTATGCCACAATCGAGGGTACAAAAATAAACCATCGCTTTTTACTTGTATTTATTTTGGGGCAAGCATTGAATCAGTGTTTAGGTGTGGCACTTACGTAGTTCGACTTTTAACTTTTAACCCTATGGCAGAAACTTTACTATACAAGTGTGTGTGTGTTGGCCAAGTTGGCTTCTTGTGGTCAGCACTTTGTGTAGATCTCTTTAGAACTTGCCACATGACACAGAATATTGCAAAGTTTGTGCTGTGGAACATGCAACTTGCCAGATATTTGCACAATTTGATTATCTATTTGTTGTTGTTGTTGTGTGTGTGTTTGTTGGCAAACAAACACTTATTTGATATGCAGATTTAATACATACATATACATATATTAAAACTGGTGTGCGATTCAAATTCTTCAACAAAATATGTTCAATGAGTGCTTTAAAACTGTATATTTGAATTTGGACCATATAGCAAATTTCAACAATTTCATAAATGAAATGTTTAATATTTATGCATGAATGTGTGTGTGCGTGTGTGTGTGTGCGGACTGTTTAACTTAATACTCTTTCTGCTGGAACAAATTCAAAAGAGAAACAAATGTGCTGCAATTGCCTGCCAGCTGGACTCAGCTTTCAATTCGAAGCAAACAGGTGCAAATTTGTCTAAGCAGCAAAGCACACACATACACATGCACATACATCCTACACACACACACACACACACACGCACAGAGGCCATCTGTGGTTTTGGTAACTTTTCTCAAGGTTCGTGTGTCAGACAAAAGAGTCCAAAAGAGCTTAAAATGCACTTCACAGTGCACGAAAAGTTATTTTAAATATATATGTATACAGTAGTATATTTATTTAAAGCACACATATGCAAACAGTACAAGTGTGTGTGTGTGTGTGTGAGTGTAAGTGTTTGGGGAGGGGGTCAACTTTAAGACAACTGCCGGGGCTTAGGTTCATTTCGGCAAACAAGTCTTACACCTTTTGCACTTTGGCATTTATATTAGCAAAGTGCGTTTGCGTCTGCAGGCAGCTTTCGTTTTAACAAAAGACCCCAAAAACAAAATATATATGAAAGTAAGTTTTGTTTCAGTGTAGCTAACTTAAAGTTACCTAGACAACAAAAGAGATGAGATCAGATACGTTACTGTTATTTTATGTAAATTGCACCAAAGTTCATGGCTATTTTGGGTACATCAAATTGTAATATTATTATTTTATTATTGTTTTAATAATTATTTTTAATTAAGTAAAAATAAGCCTGGTGGATAATAAATATTGTTTTTCTTATATTTCCCAACAGAAAAATCAATATTTTCTTAATTTAATATTATATAATTGATATGAAAAATATTTTATAAATTTTTCACATTTACACAACATATGGAAATCCAAACAAAACAATGAGAATATTTCAAAAGTTTACTGTTAACATTTTTTTTTTTTATTTGCTGGTAGCCAAATATTAACAATACAAATTTTTGTTAGTCCATAAAAGTTGTAAAATACGATATCAAGTGGCATGTTATTGCAACAAAAAGCGGCTCACAAATACGTGCGCAGCTTAAAGCCCTGAACTAAAGCGACTAAAAATCGACTGACAAACTGGCTCAAAAACGACTTCAACAACTCAACTGACAGCTGACAGTTGAAACAAAAGGCGTGGTGAATCAAGACAAGCGACAAGACGCGACGCGCTGTGACAATAAAAAACATTTCTTTTTTTTTTTGGTACTTCAAAATGGGGGCGACAAATGGTACGAAAAATAGCAACTGCTATTGCAACTGCGTTTGTGTGCAACAATGTCTGGCATTTGCTTTTTATACACTGCAGTTGGAAATTACAAATGGGTTTGTTAAGTTTATCAAATGGATCTTAAACTTATGAGTTGCAGACTAAGAGTATTTTTTCTTAAAATATATTTTTAAATATTAAAGATCTTGAGTATCTTATGGTAACTAACATTATATATTATGAGCTATCATCCTACATAATCGCAAGAAGATCGGCCAAACGGAACGGTAGTATTGACTGATTAAAGTCTTAAAGCAATGTAACTACCTGAAAGTATGCAATATAAAATATTTTTGGTATATTTAAATAAGCAACGGGTATCTTATAGTCGGGACTCGACTATAGCCTTTAATAATACGTGTATACTTATATACAGGGTCTCTCACAGCCGGTTTCTTTTGACTAGATCCTTTTCCTTCTAGTTAACTTGGATTTTGGTTGTTGGGCACGCAACTGCAACCATAAAGAAATGATTTCAACTGCAACGCCTAATGAGACGGCATTTGCTTACAGCAACAACAACAAAGTGGTGCTAATCAAGCAAAGCTGCAACATGCAATCAGTAGTTGATTCAATGACTGAATGTCCAGCTTGCATGACACAAATGTTAATTAAATACGTATGTGCTGCATGTGCCACACACACAGAGACACACACACACACGCATAAACACACACTTAGTTGCAGGCTGACACCTTCAGCTTTCTTAATATGCTTTATGTTGGATTTAAGCCTGTCTCTTTTATATCTGTTGGTGTGTGTGTGTGTGTGTGTGCTGAAATGCATGCAATTACGCGTATGTTTTTATTGCTATTTGTGTTGCAATATTTAATTTAGCTCATCAACTGTGCACACACACGCACAGTCCTGTACGTGGTGTGTAGCACGTTAAGTAAACTCATTTTGAATGAAAATCCTCTATATATGGCAGCACAAAATTAAAGCTTAACTGAAAACAGTCTCAGTGCATGTGCGAGACGGTTGTGTGTGTAAGTGCGTGTGTGCCTTCGTGTGTGTGTGTGCCTGTAAAATTATTTGTTTTTAATGCTGATGATGTGTGGGTATCTTTGTGGTAGCAATGCAATGTCTCGCTGCTATGTATCATACATGGCGTATACGCAATATTGGATTACTCATACGCAGCCGGGTAATGAAATCTTTTGTGGCAATTGTAAGCATAATTATGACAGAACAATTTGTCATGTCACAGCATGCAAAAGCAGCCGCAGACGCAGCAGCATCAGTCCATCAATCAAACACTCATTCAATCAATCAATCAATCAATCTTTATCAACTGCTTTGCCACTTGGCACCTAAGCAGCGTTCATAAAATGTGCGCGAATGTTTTTTACTTAATGTGCCACGATGTGGCAGTCATTATCATCTTATTTTGCGCTGCGTTGCAAGAACAATAAACGCTTTTAATGCCAAAAACTTGTCAATGATCTGGCACCTGTCATTTGTCTCTACTTAATATCTGCCAGTAATAAAATCCATATTAGAATTTAATCGCGTGTTAAGTCGTAAGTAAAATGTGCGCGTTGTTAAAATTTTGTCGCGCGAAGCTTTTGTTTAACGTATCAATAAATTTTGATGTGACGAGGTTGGGTTGGAGGTTGAAATTCCAGAGGATGCTTTCGAGAAGATAGTTGTTGCTTATTTCCGGATATTTTTTTCAAGCTAAAATTGAATCACCTTGACTTGAAACGGATAGACGAGACTAGAAGAGGAGACCATGTCTTTTCCGATAAATATGTTTGCTTCGCTTTCTCGTGCTCCTTTGGGAATTTAGCGAATTTATTGATTTAAAATATTGTGTAAATAATCGTGCTCGTTTGCCTTCCGTTGCTATTTTATTTATTGGCATTGAAATGACAGGAATTTCCAAGAAAACCAGGCACAAGTCGTTTCTGAGCTGTGTTTACCTGTGTACAGGGAATTCTTATTGCCAGGCTAAATGGTGATATTGGGCTATTATTAACGCCTGTTTTTAGTGCTGCTTTAGTTGTGATTAATGTCCTTGTCCAGCACACATGCTGTGCCATCGCGACTCATATAGAAAATAATGTCATGCTGCTTCGTTATCTTTAATAGCATTCTCTTCCTGGCAGCAACAAGTGTGCCTTAAGGGCTTGGGCTCAAAAATTTAACATGAATTTAAGCCTTCGAAGCCCTCATTGGCCTCTGTCGAAAGATGTCTGCACTTATGAAATCATTTGGAAAATCTGTTGCCATACTACGTGACTTTGAATTGCCATAATTGCTGAGAGTCCCAAGTCCTTTTGGGCTGCCTGATGTGCTGATGATGGTGTCCTTCATTTGGTGTTGATGTCTCACAGACACACGCTGTGCCAATAACTCAAATCGGTTCCGATATGAAGTCATAAGTTACAATAGCTTGTGGGGTCCGTCGGGCAGCTTCACATTCATTAACTGTTTACTTCCTTTATGACAGCAAGGAAGTACGAGTAAATAGGTTTGCCATTTTCTAGGGCACCAGTTGGTGCAACAATTAAATAATTTCCTACTTTCTTGCCCAACTAGGCCGCAACAAAATGAAGTCGAAACAAAGCCGTCAACAGGAATTTACTGCCCCCAGGCAAGGACACTTTTCGAAAAGTTTGTTAGCCATTGAATAGTAAACAAATTAAAGACACATCCGCAACGCATCCTGTCCACAATTTCCTCGTTGATTAGAACAATCGAGTTTCAGCTTTACATAGCAGAAACTTTTTAAAGTCCTTAAGTCGCCTTCGAGTTGCCTTTAGCCAGTTAATAGCTGCACGGAATTACCTCTGAATGGGGCTCATCGTGTTATAATGCCATAGTCGAGCATGGTCGGTACCTTAACTGAGCCCAGTACTGCAAATGACTTGGCCTCAACCACAGAAGCTGGCCTCATCAGAGCTGCTTAGCCAGCCAGTCAGCCATTCAGGCAGCTAGCTGGGTCATCTGGGTCATGTAATTGTCTGTCACACACATACACAGAGGGAAAAATCAAGTATTTTAATTTTATTTCAAACAAGATATTTTATCTAAGTATTTTAGTATGTATTTTCAACCTTAAAATTACTTTTAAACCTTCTTGATTTAAGTACAATTAAAATTTGATTCAAGTCCTTTTATTTCTGAAGCTGAATACAAAAAAAATGTTAAAATATACTTAAATAAAAATCATGTAAACTTGAAATAAGAGAGTTAGTGAAGACTGTCTACAGAAATTATCATTGCCAGTCAAACTGATCTTCATAACAGACAAGCTTAAACCATTTGGGAATTCTAAGCATGCGATCGCTAAAATGATATGAGTATCAAAGATCTTTATTTAAGATTTTACGAGCTTGATCTGTGAGTCGAACCTGATTCCCGAACTTATATTAAGAATTTGTTGTGCTCATTTCTAGTAATTTAAGAGTTTTACCTGATTATACCTTTATCAAGATTGTTAGTACTTTTTTAAATAATATTTATGCTTACTTTCAGTATTTTGTGCTTATATGAAGTATACATTTTTATTAATTTTAGTTCGAGTTCGTTCGGAGTTAATGTAAGTGTGTTATTTTTTTCTCTGTGTACACACATAATACACACACACGCAAACTTTCACATGCTGATGAGGCCGACACCGGATGCTGTTGCAGGACATCATTGAGACAAGGACATGGCTGAGAGCTGCACAAATGCAACCGACAAGCGACAACCGACAACCAACAACTGAAGCGACTCCAATCTGATCAAAGTAGCTGTTGTTGCTGCAGTTGTTGCCTTTCGGTTTTGGCTCGACCTTTGGCCAAGTTCAGTGCGTATGGCGCCCAACGTGGGTCAGTCAATCTTTTTGGAAACAATTAGACAGCATTGATTGTGGTAGTCTCCACCCCCAAGAGAGGTTACAGCCCTGCTATGTCGTGACAGTTGATTTGCGGAATTGTTTGGCCACTTATTCGCACTAATTGGACTTTAAAGCAAACACAGACAGAGAAAGGAAGAGAGAAAGAGAGAGAGAGAGAGAGAGTTCAAGGCAAAAAGGATTTCAATTAAAACGCGAAATTCACTTAATTTTGATGACAATTAGTGATGATTGCTAGTCGCTACATAGCCGCATAGCAATTTATCAACGTGTTGAGTAAAACGTTATAATCACTAAATGACAAAATCAGCAACAAATCACGACAACCAACAAGCCAACAACGAAGGCAACAACAACAATCAGATATGTCAACAACAAATCAGACAAATTGCATTAAAAATGCTGTGGCACTCGAATGTCCGTTGACAGACAGGACTATGTAGCTATAGTTTGATTGGAGGGAACTCGGGAGTATTCTCGACTAACTGAGCGATTAGTGTCAGACCAATACAACAACTACAAGCGAGTGTCCATTAACCAGCAGCAGCAGCAGCAGCAATGCCAGGACATCAACAACAAATCAAATCAAATGTACTTTAACACGCTCGAGCTGAGTATTTAACCAAAAAGCTAAAAAAAAAATACAGAAAACCAAAACATCCAGTAGATATGGACTTGGACAGTGGCAAACAGGAAGAAATGGCTAGAAAACGTTGGCTAGAAGCGTATAGATAGCAACTGGTAAACTGGGTAAATGGTCAACTCGGGGAAAATGGCAAATGGCGCTGGGCAAACAAAGTAGCGCCTGAGCCTGACAATGACTACTCACCGCTTCCGTTTCCGTTTTAAGTGCTTTGAAATTGAGTGGGCTGTGGGTACACTGTCTCTCCTTTGCTCACACACTCTTTTTTACCTACTCCCTCTCTCTGCTCTTTCTGTCTCTCTATCTTTCGCTATTCCTGCCATAACAATCGGCCCAAGGCAAATCGACGTACTCCATCAAGTGACAACGAGTCGAAGCAAATGCTCCTCGATTTTTACAACGTTTCGTTTCGTTAGTTAGAAACTTGCCACGTTGCACAATGGTCTGTTTTCCCATTTTTCAGTCACTAATTCATTCAATTAGCGATTTTTTCATTCCCATTTATTAGCATATACAATTTTGAAATCTTTTTCATACAAAATATAAGCTATGTATATTGGTCGGATCTGAATAATAATTTAACAGCATTTCACGGGTCTTATACAATAAATCCATACAATACTTGTTTTTTGATAGTTGGGTTCTATGAGAACTGCATGATATATTAGTCTGATAATTACGAGAATAATGGCACATTTTGTTTGGATACCGTGGAAAGCAAAAATCTCTAATTTTTATTTATTTATTTCTTTATTTCGAATAATATAAAATATGTATTGTTAAGATTTAACAATTCGCAATTAATAAGAAAAAAAGTAATAAATTAACATACAATATACAATTTTAGCTTTAGTTTTAAAATCAATTTTTATTTAGATTACAATTTTAATTATTTTAATGATCTATTGTGATACGTACTTAAGTATATTATAAGTTAGATAATTACTATTATTTTTTATATGTATATTATTTTAATATCTAAAAAAAAGTGTAAATTCCCCATAGTGCAGTGTCTCATGATGCCTCTCGTTTAAGTGATAAGAGCAGTTCAAATGTTTGGTGACCATTTTAATTTGCACTGATCGTTATACCCTTTAAAAAAGCACACAAAACAAGCAACAAATTCAGTTTGGCAAGAGGCAAAATTGTTTTTTTTTATTCTGAAGCAACAGCAGTTACAGGGTATCTGTTAGTCAAGATCCTTTACCTGTGGTTTAATTGTCCCTAGACGACAGTTTAAGGTTATAGCCAAATGCAAATGCTTTAGGCCGCCTTCGTTAACCCCTTTCCGGACGTTAACCGTCTGAAGTGCTTCCGCTTTCGCACTTGAACTAAATGGATGCCGCACATTTAATTACGTTTAAAACGCCAAGCAATTAGGCTAGCTTAGAAGCCAGCAGCTAGACAGGACTAGACATGACATGGCTTAGTTGAGAGTTGCAAATATTACGTATACGCAATGTTTTACAAGCTGCTGATAACTGCGTTTTGATAAATTGAAGGAATACATAAGTCAACCAAAAATTGCTTTCGTTTCGCAGTCAGGCAAAATAATCAGCACCACAAATACACACACACAAACACACACACACTCACACCCACCGAAAAGCACACACTCACATATCATGGGGTCATGACAGCGTGAATGCGAAATGGTAGCAGATTTTCGAGGCTGCAGCTAATTGGGAGCAAGGGGGGGAGGAAAGCTTGCTAAATGGTCATTGGGTAATCCAATAGCCAGTGCTGGCCTCTGGCTGGGAACGAGTCGTACACTCAGAAAAATGCCGAACGATTCGTTCGCCAAAAAGAAAAAAATATTAAATTAATCCCGTATCGTTATGGAATTTGCTAAGAAGAATTAAGTTTTGAAAAATTTTAAATAATAGCAAAATTCTGTAGTCAAGAAATAAAAGCAATCTTAATACTGATAAAAAAAAAATCGTCAAGTACGTTTGGAACTCTGATTTCAAGTTCGAAAACACTTTAAATCCAGACTGTTTTAACTCCGGAAATTCTTGATTAAAGTGCGAACGTACTTGAATTTACTCTCAGTGTAGTTGTGCTCTTCATGTGTGTGTCCTGCTAATGCAGCATCGCATTTGTTTGCCTTGCTCGTAGGCATAATTTCAGCTTGCATTTCTGCCTCTTCTTCAACTTCTTCTTCTTTTATTTATGACCACGCCTCCTATTCGACAAAAAAAACAACAAAAAAAACAACAAATTTATGTGGCACGCTTAGCGTTGACTGCAACTTTGTCACTGTCGAACGGGTTTTGGGCCAGCGCAGCAAACAGAACAAAAAAAATGAGGCAACATTTTGCAGTCGGCTCGTCATTTGTCGAGTTACCTGGCCATGTGTTTACCGTTAGCGTCAACAGTTTACAGTTTACAGTTGGCAGTTAGTCGAGCAGGTAATAATTTATGGCAGCTGCTAATGACTTTAATAATTTTGAGTAAAAAGCAGAGCTGTGTGTATGTGTGTGTGTGTAGCCAATTGTCAAAGTGTCGACATTACGTATACGCCATGTCTTGGCCAGCAGATTGCAAGTCGACAGCCTGGTTGCCTTCGGCCACTTCACAACTCGCAACTTGGCAACGTGGCAAGCAGCTGGCAAACGAGGCTCAACCATATGCTATTCACAAATTGTTGGCGCAGCTGCTGCTGCTAGTGCTGCTGCCGCAGTCAAGTTGAAAGCTATTAAATTTGCTGCGCAGTGAAAATTTTCCTTGAGCTGCTTCATTTATTTCGAATTGCATTTAAAGGCCGGCCTGGCCGACCGGCCAGCCAGACTTGGCCAGTGTTTTTGGCCACGTTGCTGCATCTATTTCAATTTACTGTGGCCCAATGCCAACTTGTGTAATTTTTGCAAGTGCAAATTGCTCCTGTTCCTGCCGCTTGTCCATTCGCCTTTGGATCAACATTTCTCTTTGTCTGAGTTTTTGCCAGAGATTTCAACAGTTTTATCACATATTTTTAGCCGCCTTCTGTTGTGGTAGCTTTTATGTTGTTGTTCGAGTTGTAGTTGTAGTTGTAGCTGCAACTGCTGCTGTTTAATCCGTTCCCCATTTTCATTTGCCATGCCCCATTTATGTTGCATATCAAGACGTGGCAGCCATGTGCTTTAGCACTTTTACTAAACTAAACGCGATCGTAAAGCTGATTAATTTTACCCTGTAGATGAAAATTTCTACGAAAAGGTAGAGACATCTTTTTCCCTGTCTGATCTTGTTTAAAGAATTAAATTTAAAATTTAATTGAAACAAACTTATTTGAATTAAAAACCTTGTAGTTATTTTTTCAACAATTTAATTTTATTTACAAGATACAAATTTACCTAAGAAATTATTTATTACTCTGTAGTTAATAGTTTCCAAAAAAAAGGTAGAAAACTCTTTTACAGTCACTTGTACAATTTAATTCTGTCTGTTCTTATTTCACGAATTAAATTTAATTTAAAAGTTACAAATATATTATTACAAAAATTTTATTTTGAAATAAATATAAATTGTATATGAATGTTATGGGATAGTTTATAGAAGCTTAAAAATTTGCAACTAGATTAAACCAAGGCTCAATAAGTTAAAAGTTAAAAAGAAAAGGTAAAAAACCCTTTCAACCCTTACTTATAAATATAACATAATTCTGTCTGTTCTTTCTCAACAACTAAATTTCACTTAGAAGCTGAAAAAGTATTTTAAAAAATTTGCATTTATTTAATAAATATGACTTAGGCATTAAAACAAATATTTTATAACTTTCTTCAATTTTTTTTTTTTAGATATATGAATTATATATACTACTATATACATATTTCCAAATTGAAGACAGGGTAGTTATAAGTTCCTCTCTCTCAAGTCGCTGTCGGCTAGAGCTAACCATGGGCCAATAAAAAAATGCGATTGACCGCATGGGAAACATGGCCAATCGATAGCTGATAGCTGACCTGTAAGTTAGCCAGTGCGTTGCCCAAGGCAACATTCAGCTAAAGGAAGAGAGTAGAGGGAAGTGTAGGGGGGAGAAGAAGCTGCCAAGGGAAACAAGAAATCAAAGAATGCCCAAATGAATTTGGAGCAATTTTCAATTATTGCACAATTGAAGCGTAAATAAGTTGTAAATCATCAATTACCCAAAGAGCAGACACCTACACACACACGCACACACACACACTAGCAACGAGAGGTATGACTAACAACAACAACAATAACAATAGTAACAAGAAACAGCAACGAGTGTAGCAACAGTAACAACAAATGTAACAACTGCAATTGCTGAAAAATCGACAAAACGGATACGTGTGCTATCGCGCCGAAAAGCAGGCTAAAGAAATAGAGACAGAGAGAGAGAGAGACAGGGAAAGAGAGAGAGGTAGAGGTAGAGGTAGAGGTAGAGGTAGAGGTAGAGGTAGAGGTAGAAGTAGAGGTAGAAGTAGAAGCCATGCCAACTAGACAATGAAAATTCTATGAAATGAAATGAAGAAAATGGGCAATCGTAAAAATAGCAACTAACAGCCAAAAAGTAGTTTTCTTATTGTACACTGAGGAGGGAAGAAAAAAAGTGATTTGTGTGTGGGACAATGTCGTGAAGTACAACTACAACTACAAGAACAACTACAACTACTATAGCAACAACAACTGGCGGTACAGATAAGAGGCAAAAGCAAAGGAAGTGCCTCGAAGCAACTGCTACGAGGCTAAGTAGATAGATAGATAGATAGAAATGTGTCCTTGCCGGCGTTTTTGAAACGTGATTTATGTGGTAAATAAAAGCAGACACAAATGAGAATCAAAGCGCGCAGATACAGATATACAGATACGGGCACAAGCTGCAGATGCAGCTGCAACTGCAACTGTAGCAGTAGCAGCTGCAAGCTCGACAAAGTGCGGTTAAAGCACACATTTAGGCGCAGAGACAATGACAAAGACAAAGCAGGACAAAAAGCAGCAGATGCTGAGGTGGCAAAGGAGGCAAAGATACAAAGGCAAGCGACAGAACATGAAAATCCGGTGCGACAGCGAGACAGACATTCAAGCATTCAGACATCTAGACAGATAGACGGATAGATAAAGCGGCTGACATACTTACATGTACATAGATCTCAGCTTCAGTTGAGTAAAACTTTTTAATATTATTTCAAGTCTGAAATGAGGGCAATCAGCGGCGCAATTGTCGAGCGGCAAAGCAAAGCATAACAAAAGGAAAGGAAAGGAAAGGAATGAAGAAGATGCTCTTGGCACGCCGCGGCATGTTCTGGCCAAAACCAGAAGTGGCAGTTGCCACACAGCCATGCGGCCATGTGGGGCACGGCATGAAGGTAAACATCGCCATCAAACGAACAAAGACGACGACGCCTGAGACGAGAATGAGAATGGGAACATTTAACCATTGCCAATAACTGGGCAGCAGATGATGCATTCCAGCAGGAAGCAAAAAGCAAAAAGCAAAAGATAACGTGCAACGCCAGGATACTCAGGATACTGGCTGGCAGACAGATCCTTCTACTGCTGGCTGCAGGCTTTAAAAGCAAACAAAAGTATTTCAAACAGCGAGAACTGTAAAGACAAAGACAAAGAAAAGCAAACGAAACCGAATTATTCCCCAACAAGCGATCCAGATGATGGGATGATGACGATTGGTAAACCTTGTAACTTCAATTAGGGGCTAAGGAACTATACAAATGGACAAGTGACTATTACATCAGAGTCTAAAATAAAGTCGGATATATATATATTAAATAGATGGAAGGCTTCAACTCTTTCAACTTAATGTTCAATTGCTAAATTTATAATTTAAGCTTACGATTAATTTTGAAAATTCAATCAACTTCTTGCCGACTGCTCTTACTCTTCGTACGTGTATAATACAATAAATAAATGAATTAGTATATGATAAAATGATAAACCTTCTAGCATCAATATTGATGCAATGGTAATTTTCGGTTATAAACATGTTGAGTATTTGATTTTTATTACAAATCATTTTTATAAATCTTCTTACAAGTTTGTTTTTAAATAGATTTTATACTAATTTTCATGTTCTTTTTTGCAAAAGTGTCTAGTTTTCGAGCGATTTTTAAATATACTTTTATAAAAGATATAACCACGAGAGTTATTTATAATTATGAGTCAAGATTTTGTAATTTTTATTGATGAAAATCCATTGCAAAAAATAATGTGAGAGCTTACATGTAAGCAAAAAACCATAAATTTAAAATTGGAAAAAACAATTTATTTGTGATAATTTCTCATTGAAAACATATTAGGAATGACTCTAGAAAAATTAGTTCAACTTTCTAATATATAATATAAAAAGCGCATACTATTTTTCCAAAATATTTATTATTATAAGTTAGTAAATACGTATATTTTGTTTATGATAATATTTTTAATTAGGTGATTGTTGCTGATTGCTGTGTTCGGGTTAACGCGGACAATGACAGCTGTTTAATGTGGTTAATAGAAGAGTTGAATATTTTGGTACAAAAGTCAATTAATAATATTTTGCATTTATATAAGATTTAAAAAACAATGAATAAATGAAATAATTATTTAATTACATAATGTTGATTATGAGAAATAAGTAGAGTTTTTATAAAAATATAAAAACTTGTTATCCATGCAATACATTGTTATACAACAATTTCAAATTGATTTAAGCAGAATTATAGAATGCAGTTATGGGGTAAATCCATTCTCGAAAGCAACCGCTTTTAGTTTCGTATTATTTTTATTTATATTTTTATTTAAATGTAATCTGTCGAGTCGTTGCATTCCCAGCGGTGTTTCATGGGCCACTCAGAGCATCGACTGAAGGCCGTAGCCGTTTAGTCCTGTTTCAATTCCACAGCAACTCTGGCAATGAAACACGTGCGCTGCGCCAAGAGAGAACTGAACTTGTACCACTAACCCACTTAGAATAGGATAGTTCCACAGGATACGTTCCGCGGCATACGCCTAGCTGCAGTTACGAATGCACCCGAATCCTGTGACGATTACCCGACCTGTCCCAAAGCCGAAGTCTTTGCCGATGGTTGGTAAAGGACTCGAGGTTCGAGTGTGTTTGATGGTTTGAGCTAAATTTTGAGTGTTGAGCTCTGAGTTTGCTGAATGTTGTGCAACAATGTTGCCAACTCAATGTAAATATGTTTATACACATGCTGTGCTGTTATCAGCACTGATATGTAGTCGTCTGAAGTAGTGAACTTGCTGCTTATCAACGCTGATAAGCTACTGCTGCCTGCTCTGTCGAAAGTCTTGTTAATGAGTCAGTTTATGAAGATTTGAATCGCTAGCTAGTTGCTTTCTTAAATTAAATTTATAATCAAGAAATAACTGTATTATTAAAATTGTAAAATCTAGCACGACTTTATGTCAATTTGATGAAGTTCGTCCAAGATTGTGTCGTTTGAGAGAGATCAGTAGCGATCTTATGACGTTTCCGAACTGATTTAGAATGCTATCATTGAGCAATGTCATTTTAAATTATTTGTTGCCTTTTAAATCAAAGTTTTCTAGAGCTACATGCTCATGACTCTTTCAAATCCCAGCCGATTTCCATATTGTTTTGACTTAAATTAAAGCCTCTTCTTAATTTTTTTAAATAATGGCATAATTAATTTTCTTTTTTAATGCATTCCTATCGCTCTACAATTTTCCTTATTTGATGTAATTTTAATTTTCTAAAACTTTGACAATTTTGCATACTTATCCTTTGACATTTAATGAAAAACTTCAAAGTGAAACATCATAAAATATCCACAGATAGATTTTAAATGACATATAATTTTTTCTGCAAGTTCTGAGTTTTTTCCTTACCATTTTTGAGTTATAACTGATATAATTTAGATAATACAACTCGTATTAGCCATGATTCTGTATCTGGTTACTTTTTTGTGTGGATAAACTGTCTGCAACATTTTTATAATTTTATTTGTGACCCAATTGTGTCTTGGCCCGATGTCGTTCCCCTTCTATTCCATTTTCATAACACATTGAAATATCTCAATGGCCGAAAAAGAGTGACCAAGAAATTTTAATTAAAAAATGCTCATCGCAACAGAAAAACAGAAACTGAGCTAAAATGTCATTTATATCAGCTTTCATAGCTTGTAGTAGTCGTAGTCGAAGGACACTCCTTCCTTGGGTCCTCCGGGCCAACAGACCAACAGAAGTTGACTTCGCCTTCGCCTTCTCCATCGCCTTCGATGCCATCGCCATCGCCTTTAACTTAGTGCTTATCTTGCGTTGACATACCTTGTCATTTGGCCTGTCTTCGTAAAAATATCAAATGAAAATTTACTGCAACTGGGAAGTCTACACAAAAACAGGCAGGATACTATAGTACAAACTTGTACATACTCGTTGTATGTAGGTGCAGCTGAAGTTATTGCCATTTATTTTTTTATTCGACAGCTGCAATTTCATTTGCATGAAAACTCATTTTATTTAGATTGCTATTATAATAGATGTGCACTTCAAGTTGCATACCCTGCACTTACAGTCATGGCAAAAAATTATAAAAACTAGACAGTATTTTTGATATTTTAAACAAATTTTTAATTATATATAGAATAAATAGATATTAAGTAACAATAATGAACCTACAAAAAATTGTTTTTGCCGAAGCACAAAACAAAAAAAAAAATTATAAATTCTATTATTTGTTCCACAACTGATCTAATCTATAAGTATTTATGCAAAGATTCTTAAGAAAAGTATCGATATTTGTTCATTATATTTATTGCTATTTTTATAATCTACTAATATTTTTTTAAACCCGTTTTCTGGATTCTTTTATCTTGGTCTTACTGAATATTTGTTTTCCTCTATCGTTTCGAAGCTGAAAAGTGCAAAACTATTATATTTAAAATATATTTCAACTACTTAGTTCTACTTACCTACAACTTGTTGCTGAAATACTAAGCTACACTGCCGCTCAACTGAATAGGTTCACGAAGTTATTCAAAAAAACATACTTTAAACAAAACAGATTTGATGCAGATTTCTTAAAATATTCGTATCATTTAATTTCCGTTTGTATGATAAAAAAATTTTGTTAACCCATTAAGTACCCATGGATTATTTCGAATTTTTGTAAAAGTGTTTTTTTTTCCACGTTATTCCTCGATTTTTAACAAAAAATGTTATGATGCAAAAAAATTCTTCAAACAATTCTAAGAGTATCTGCAAAAATAAAATTTCAAAAATATTTTGCTATTATTTTTTATAATTTTTTGAAAATTGCGAAAAAGGCACTTTTTGTGTGAAAAGTGGGAAAAAGTGGGGAAAAAGGGGTTAAAATGGTAATTTTTAGGATTTTAAAAAAATTATAAAAAATACTACCAAAAATATTTTTGAAATTTTTTTTTGCAGATACTCTTAGAATTGTTTGAAACATTTTTTTGCATCATAACATTTTTTGTTAAAAATCGAGGAATAACGTGGAAAAAAAAACACTTTTACAAAAATTCGAAATAATCCATGGGTACTTAATGGGTTAACAAAATTTTTTTATCATTCAAACGGAAATTAAATGATACGAATATTTTAAGAAATCTGCATCAAATCTGTTTTGTTTAAAGTATGTTTTTTTGAATAACTTCGTGAACCTATTCAGTTGAGCGGCAGTGTATTTCAAATGAGTCAGTGAGTTGAAGTTAGGGTATATTAGTTAGTCAACTGACTTCAACTGTCGATTGCTTAGTCGTTTTTAATTGTTTACCACGAGTGAGTGAAAATGGATGCATCAGTCCATAATATTTCATTGGTTTTTCCCAGTTACGCTGCATGTTGCATGTTGCATGAAGTCTCGAAACTAGGGCGTAGAGTTAATTTATTTGCATAATTTTCTTGTTTACAATTTGAGGAGCAGCAACAGCAACAAAAGTGGCAATGGAAGAAGAGATTTGTGATTGACATAAATGAAGTTACGACTTTGCAACAAGCCTTGAGGCAAAGCAGCTAAACGGGGCGCTAAGTGAATGAAGAACAGAAGTTGGCATAAGGCAATTTATAATATTCAATTTATATGCATTTTTATTTTCATCTTCTTTTACTCTGTCTACAACTGACGCGCCCTCAAGGACGACAGTGCGAATAACAAATAGCAACAACAATTGCAACTGCTAAGCTGATAATTTCGCACTCACATATTGAAAGTGAGAGAGAGGGAGAGAGTAAAGAAAAGAGAGAGAGAGAGGCAGAGGGAGCGTCGTCTGTTTCATTGCAAATAAAATCTTGGTTGTGATTAATGAGTTTTGTCACTTGGTTCATTTGTATTTTCCATGCTGTTGGCTTGGCTTAGAGCTGTGCGTCCAGGCCAGTTGTCTGCATATAAATTTCATAAATACTAAGAAGCGGCTGCAACTGCAGAAAAGACTCTGGAAAATATGCTACATATTTGGTTGTTGTTGTTGTTGTCAGCGGGAACGGAACAGGAACAGAAGCGACCAATTTGCATATTCATTATTTTCAGCTCAATTTAAAATGGGGCAACAGCAACAAACAAGCAGCCCCATTTCACTGACTGACTATCTGACAAACTGACTGACTCACTGACTGGCAGACAGACAGATACTTATTAAAATAAAACAAGAAGCATACCCATTCGTAGACATAACAAAGTGGCACATTAAA
Source organism: Drosophila suboccidentalis (assembly GCA_037043435.1). Lineage (NCBI taxonomy): Eukaryota > Metazoa > Arthropoda > Insecta > Diptera > Drosophilidae > Drosophila > Drosophila suboccidentalis. Next base: position 32,827 of record JBAMBK010000357.1, on the reverse strand, counting down.
TTTGGCCCCGGCCAATAATTCATTTGTTTAAGCCCCCGAAACGCGACCTCCTCGTCAAGGATAATCATCATCAGCATCTGGCCAAGGACAGCGTCGGACAAGGACTGCGCGTTATACATACATATTGTTATTTTATTTATATTTGTCGTATTTTTATATTTATTTTTATTTTTAGTAAACATTTTAAACACTGCACTTTCGGCTAGCCGGGTTGAATTATGTCGGGCAATAAATTTCTATGACATATAAATGTAAATAATTGAGTAGCGCCTAGGCACGGCGCCATTGCCATTGTCTGCCATTCCACTTCCATTTGCATTTCTCCACAGGATGTGCGGCAGGAAGAACTGGATCTGGATGCGCCGTGATGAATGTACATCGCCCACTTTCTGGAGACGAACAGAACTCGTAAAACGCCGTTTTATGGCCACTTTGGGAGGCATGCACAAACATTTAATTTGAACTTTTCCTTTTTGTTTGTGTGTCTGTTACAGTTTTATTTCCGACTGGGCTGTCAAATAATTGCAGTTACTATCCTTAACTGACCCCCTTAACAAATATAATATCAAGCTACCATTTTTTCATTAACATAAAACTAAATTCGTTTAAACCACCAACGGTATTTTGGGCAGTTTTTGACTCATGTCTATTTTGAGTCTTTTGATTACATCATTCACTTGACCTTGACTTCCCAATCCGTAGGCATCAAATGGACTAATATCAAAGCGACATAATCTATAGTTAAAAAATAAATTGATTATTAATTTTAAAAGATCTTAAATTGAAATTTATATGTGTACCTGGTGCCCGAGATATCCATGAGGAACTTATAGTAGCTGCTTCTCAGCGAGTTTGGCTCCAAAATGGCGCAGTGGAAAAGCAAAGCTGTGCAGGCTGCATACAATATCATATTAAAGTAGGGAACTTTTGGTAGTACACCCTCCTCATGGCCCCAATTGTACAGCAGCTGCAGTGTCTTCCACATCACATACATCGAGATCGTGATGTTGGGGAACTGCAACAATCCAATCGATCCTAATAATCCAGCGGGAATTGCAAAGATGGCGCTGTCATAACCACAAACGTGACGTAGAGCACATGAAATTATCTAAAAAAAAAAAGATTTATTTATTATTATTATTTTATTATTTATTATTATTTTCTTTTCTCAGCTGATCTAGATAATATATTTACCTCTTTTTTTTCCTTTCCCTTCCCTTAATTCGACATTCTTTAATTTACAAAGTTCCCAGTGTTCTTTCTCGACTTATTACATTCTCAGCTGAATTTATTTGATTTTATTTTGTTAGGTTGATTTCTAACACTCATCAATTTATTACTCTCTTGAACTTAATCTCTCCATAATCAATAGCTTGTAATTTAGATTGATTCTGAGTCTTTCTCCCCAGACATGTGTAATCCTCCTTAAATGTTTTATAATTGATTTACTTAAAGATGGATTCTATTAATTACTCGCCTGCACATTCATCTAACTAAAAATTGTTCAAATTGCATTTTCTTTTTATAAGAAATCCTTTTTCTCTTGAAAAATAATTGTATCGACAACAAAAATTTATACAACTGTTAAGTACCTTAAAAAATACTTAAATTCAACAATTTTTTTTAGATATGTTGTACGAAACTTTATAAAATTAAAAAAAATAAATAAATTGAACCAAGCAATTTTATTGTGTATTGCAAATTTAAATATGTGCACTTTTTCTGCTGTCAAAACAATTACATTATACAGAGTATATAAAGTATAAAATTTGCTTACCTTGTAGAAGAGTGAGAAGCTTCCCAAGGCCAGTCCCAGCTTAAGGTTGCCTTTGTTGAAGATTTGCTTTCGCCAGTCCAGCTTCATTTTGATCATGCTGGGAATGTTCATCAGCAGCTTCAGGCCCACTTGGACACCAACACCGCCAAGGAAGGGTTTCAATCCACCCACCAGAGCATAGGAACCGCATCCCAGACGATGTGGACAACTCGGATGTTTGGCGCTGCGAAACTGCTCGTAGAGCTGAAGACACTTGGAGATGCTGGAAATGTTGAGAGAGTGCTGTCTAGGGCTTTGTGTGGTGGTCACCTTGGGCTCCTTGAGTGGACCCTGCTCCTCCTTGCCAATGAGCACTTGGAGCCCCTTGAATGTGGCATCCTTGATCTTGGTCTGATGAACTCCCAGGCGATACATGTAGAGCAGAGCGGTAATGCTGAGACCAAGCACCAGGACCTGACCATTGGGTATGGAACGCACAATTCCGCGTGCCTCCAGCATTTTCCACAGTGACTCTGTCGACACATTGGCCACATAGAGAGCCAATGGAGTTCGTCGCTCTGGACGCTCAATAAGCAAAGCGATAATGCTGGCCACAAACGTGGGCCAATAGGCAATTGTGCTGAAGTAGAAGCGACCCAGGATGAGACGGAAGATACAAACACACAGGTTGAAGCCATACGCGTTTGTAACCAGAAAAGCTGTTGACTTGAAAATGCCCTCAATTGTGCGTTTTATGTCCAAGAGCGTGGGAATTCGCATCCTCACGATAAGAGCGAACTGCAATTAAATTTGAACATTAAATAAATAGCGAATTTTAACTTAGATTAGATATACATTTATTTTTAGGGATGAACACCTTTCTATCTTGAACTGGTATTGAAATGTTTTTCAGTTTTGTTGCTTTTTTCAATCATTTATCTCTAACTAACCGCAGCAGAGTTCGCAGAACTTTCTTCATTAACTGATCATTGCTGATATTAACTATCGACTCGATATCGACTCTCCCGTTCGACAAGAATATTTAGACATATTTAACACATTAAGAACCTTTTCTACTCATTTTATTTTAATAAAAAGCAATTACAATTATATAGATTTGATATATAGTAATATTTCCGTATCCCACAATAAAAATTTAAATACATAACAAACATTTTATTTAAAATTTAAATAAAGTTAAACACAGCCATTATTTCTTTCCACATATTATTCAGTTTCTTTTCTGAAATTCATCGTCAATAATTCTGAGGACAATCGTGGTGAAATGCCTCATTTATGATCGTTGCTTAAAACTTATGTAAGTTCATTTCACAGGTACATCAAAGCTTTTTATTTATGACGGTTATAATAACAATAATTCAATTGATTAAAATTTCCACACGAAAATTCAAATGTACATGAAAACATAGAAAGCAATTTTATAGCAAATCTATCTTTATGTATTTCACGATTAACTACGAGTTATTTAATCTCTTTGATTATGTTGATAATTTTAATGTGTTGTACTTGCCAGGTAGACCATGGAATAGGTGCGAATGGCACATGGAATTGTGGTGAGCAGTATTCCGGCTGCAGCATTGACACAGCTCGAAGTCCAAGGATGCAAATAATCCCCACAGCTGCAGTTGATGGCCGCCTCCATAAGTTTACTTTGTGCGGCCATGTTGTTGTTGTCTTTGCTCTTCTGTTTTATTAATTACTATAAATTATGAATGTAGCCAGGTGTTGTGTTTAGATTAAGACTTAAGTTGTGCTGTTAAGATTAACGAGCTATGCGCGCAGAAATGATAAGGTTATCGATGGATCGATCCAAATAATACTCCGTGCAAAGTGCAAATGGAAGTTTCCCAACTCAAAAACAGCACGTTGAGCTAAGTCGAAGTTTTCAGTACTTTCAGTAATTGCCGATTTAACACGCAGTGCACTTAAAGCTTAACCTTTTTGCCACAGGTAATGACCTTATAAAATACTATATTTTTTTAATGGAGTGACCATGTGGCAGCACACTCCGAACCCGACTGAAACTAACATATTTTTACTAGAGAGTAAAGTATTCGAAGTACTCGAAATTGTTTGTTATCTGTCACGCGAGCTGAACGGTCGAAACATGAGTGTAATTCTTATCGGAAACTAACACTCCCTTGTTTATCACTTAGCGGGCAACTCTTTAAGCTCTTAGTTCGAAAAAACAATGAAAGAGTTGAATGTGGTTCGTTAGTTTTATTAAATGCTGATACCAAAATAACAACAAAACAGTCAATACACCTCATTACTAAGCTATAATGTTTATCAGTTAATCGCGGAGAGCGGCCCAGTGAGTGGGCCATAATATATGTTAGACAGACTTACATCTAAGTATATATACACACATATGGTTTATAGAGAGGCGTATCGAACGCTGGATATGCGCACTTTGAGTGCTGAGAGAATTATACTAGACACATAATAAATTTGTTTTGTTTTGTTTTCTTTTCTGTTTGTTTGTTTGTTAGGCACGCTTCATTCAGTTCCAGTTGAACCGTCGCTGAACTCAGGAGGCAAATGAAAACGCCGGCAATGCGGCTTTATCTACGATTTTCAGACTTTTCAGCATTTCCGTTGTCTGGCCCTGACTGTTAAGACCGAATACATCAAAGGCGCTCAAATTGAACTTGTTGAGTCTGTAAAAGATAAACGAATAATTACATATGTAATCATTATTTGTGTTACTTTATCACTTGCCTATCTCCCGATATGGCTTGCAAGAATTTATAGTAGCTAGGGCGCAGTGATTGGGCTTCCATAATGCCAACATGGAATAGCACCGCCGTGAAGAAGGCATACAGATACATCATAAAATTGGGTATACGCGGCACTATGCCCTTATCCTGACCGATGCTGCAGAGTATCTATAGTACAATGGGAATGGTAAGTTAATTAAATTTAAGTTATTTCCCTTTCAATTCCCACTCACTTGTAAAGCCTTCCACATGACGTACAAGGCGACTGTGTTGTCTGGGTACTGAGTGAAGGTGATCGAGGCGATCAGACCAGCTGGAATGGCAAACAAGGCTTCATCTCGATTGAAGCAATGGCGCAGCAGACAGGAGACCGACTGAAATTCAACAAATGGATTAAGATAAAGCACAGAATAATTAAATGCTGGCAACTTACCTTATATAGGAATGAAAAGCTGCCCATAAAGATGCCCAGCTGTAGTGTGTTGCGATTAAAGATTTGCTTTCGCCAGAGCATGCGACCTTGTGTTACAGCCTTAAAGTTCATTACCAGCTTTAAGGCAACCTGCAATCCAACGCCTCCAAAGAAGGGACGTAATCCGCCTAATATGGCATAACTGCAGCAGCTTGTCTTATGGCGGCAACTGGAGTGTTTGCCCCGAATGAGATTGCTGTAGACATTGACCAAATCAGCAACGGTTGAGAATCGTACAGTTGGGCGACGCCTTGATGGAGCTGGTTGCTCGCCCGAGACGATCTCTGGTATGGCAATCGGACCCGCCTCCTCCTTGCCCACAAAAATGCGCAGTATGTTGAAAATGGAGTCTGTGGATGTGCCCAGGCGGTACAGATAGAGCAATATCGAAATGCTCGCTCCAAAGATGAACGTTTGGCCATGTGGAATGGAGTGCACCCAGTTCCTCGACTCGGCCATCTTCCAGAGTGCTTCGGTGGCGACATTGGCAACATAAAGGGTCAACAGTGGACGGCGCGCCGGGCGCTCGACCACAATGGCTGTGAGCGAGGATAGGAACGAGGGTATAAAGGCCACAGTGCCAAAGTAATAGCGGCCCAGCAGATTGCGGATCAGGCAGTTGTACAGTATAAATGTGTAGGCATTGGTCACCAGAAACGCTGTGGACTGCATGATGCCGAGGAGAGTGCGCTTCAGATCCTCCAGCGTTGGCACACGGTGGCGCATGAGCAGCGAGAAGGCGTAAACGATCGTGTAGACGCGTAGGCAGTAGGGCGTGGCCGATAGCAAGATGCCAGCGGTGGCATTCACACACTTATCCGTCCATGGATGCTGAAATTCCTGGCAAGTCACGCACAGCGGATCCAGAAATTTACTTTGAACATTCATTATCTGTAAAAAGAAAGAAATGAAGTTATAATCGAATGGCTTAGTACGGGAGGGGCGTCTGGGCCATGGCCATGGTCAGGGCCAGAAGTCAACAGCTTGGCTTTTAATCTTATCAGAGTGTATTTATTGCTCGTTTCTATGCGTTTACACCTTATCGGAATTTGCACTTTCGCTTTTGATAGAACCCAAGGCTACGCAATCTTATAGATTGCAATAATGATGATGGATTTAGCTGAGTTTAGATATCTATATATCTATTTATATATTTAAATAATTATGAATTTATCATGCGAGTCTAGGAACAATTTACGCGCTTTTATTGGCTTTGTTTATCTGAACTGTTGCGCAGCTTCGTTGTACTTACGTTTTAATGGAATTCAAACAATTGTTGTTTGTTTTTTATTGCAGTTGTGCGATTAAGAGCAATTTGCTTTTTCTAGAACTGTAAAAAAAAATATTATTAAAACTATACGACGCGAACTATGATTGAAAGCTTACTACATATACTATACATATATATGTACAATGTGTATTATAGTCAAATGAACAGCTTTGCGCTGATACTGCTACTGTGCTCTATCCGATTCCTACAATCAGAACGTAAACAAAACAATTGAAACAGCTGACCAGTGATGCCAAATTGCCTTTTTTTCGGATAGATTTGTCTAGTTTTTAACTGCTTCAGCCGGGAAAAATCCCAAACAGCTTCTATCCGAAAATCTGGCTTTTTTTAGATTCAATTAAATTGAATCCAAAAAAGATTCTATACTGCCAATTTTGGAACTTTTTGAAAATGTAATCGATATAAAGGCGAAAACACTTTCCCAGTACGCCAAAATTCACCTCTTAAAATGGGACAATGTTTTGGTCCGAAGCAAACAATAACCCTTTTTCAGGAGTGGTCACTTTCGTTTTGACTCTTCCATCGTTGCCATGTTCGAATGCAGTAGTAGCGAGGGTTTTTTAAATTGAGGAACCGTCTAATGCTATTTTGACAATTGGGTTAATGTATATATTATAAAATTTTTCAATTATATGCTTATGTATATTTTATCTTGGTTTGCTTCGACACAAAACTGGAAAATACCTAAAGATGATAGGCACCAAGGCAACAAAAATGCCGAAAAAAAAATCATTGAAGATGATTTAAAACTTTTAAATTAAAAAAAAAAATAAATAGGAAAAAAAAGTATGGCCTGTTTTTCTGTCGTTTTTTTTTAGTAATTCAGCTTTTTTCCCCTTTTTTGGTCGTTTTGTCTTTTTTTTCCAGAAAATGTTTGGCATCACTGCAGCTGACCTCAGTGTGACCGTGCATAATTTGGTGAAATTTACCAAACATACCAGCACAAGAGCGGCATAGTGAAATCGGCCTTTGGCCCCTTTGTCAATGCGAAAGCAGACGAATTTTAAATTTAAACAGGTTTGTAATTTTACTTAATTTATTTATAAATTCAACGGCAATAAATTGGTAATTGTTGCTATATAGTCAGTGACTTTGTTGACCAGCAAATACCTAGATTATTATATATTACGGATATTTTTTATCCGCTTTTATCCGTTTATTAAAAACGCCTTAAAATTATTTTGTATGCTCATAATTTTTTCATTATACTTAAGAATAACAGTATAATAATAGAATATAATAATAATTAATTTAATCTGTATATTATTTCACAGCCTAAAAGCGTATTTACATTCGTCTTGTTTTTATTTACATTTTTAAGTTATCGTTGTATTTTACTAATCATCGATAGCATTTATTACGATATGTCACGAGAGTCTCTTGTCGCAGCAGCTAGCTTTTGACTGCGAGCAGTAGCACAATTGACTTTTGGCGCGAAACAGATGCCTTTTAAATTTTTGTTGTATTCGATTATTGTTTTTTTTTTTATTATTTAATTGAATTATTAATAAACTATTTAAGCGAATCAGAAAAGAAAAGTATTTTTTTTTTTTTGATGTGTTGATAATGATTATGTAAAATGTGTATTAGCTTGTGTTGTCAGTGTCCTCTAGTTGTAGGATGACACTTCACGATGCGAAATCAAAATATTACCATACTGTTTGTTTAAGGGGGAGATGAAATGACTTGTGTGTGTGTGGGAGGGGGGAAGGTTGCTAATACCTTTACCTGTGGCTTGGCTTAATTCGTAATGCCAGCGCGCTTAAGTAGTTCTATTCACAATGTGGCAGAGAAGATGCTTAACTCTCGCTTGTCTCTGCGTTTGTTTAGCTTATGTTGTTTTTGTTTAGCTGTTTAAGAAAATTGCGGTTGCTTTTGGGGCTTAGACAGACGGCTGGTTGCCATGGCCAACACGCCCATCAAAATAGGAGAGTGCAAATGAATTTCATGGATACTTTCATATCATGGCACCCACTTAATTTGCCTAACCTGATACAAGATTGTGTGAATCTGAATGAATCTGTGCGTTTGACATGCCACTTGGCGCTAAATAAGCACTTGAAGTTAATAGCATCACAGTAAGATGAGGGAGTTGTACCAAAGACCAAAGAAAGTTTTAGCTACGAGTTGTTGGCCAAAAATCGAATCCTACCAGACAGAATGGTTGGGATTCCCAGGGTTGCGCTAGGAATTGCCTTGCTTTAAGATTATATAAGTCTTTGTATTTGATTCTCTAATCAGATAACAGCGTTGGCTTTACATATCAAATTTAGTTTCGTTAATTTGCGTCAAATTTATGCAAAAATCTCGTATGTGCAATTAAGTATTGGTGTAATTAAGCGTAAAATACAGTAATTAGTTACAGAATTTGATAAAAAAAACTGAGTCCAATTTGCTAATTTATTTTATAATGTTTTATTTGCATTTTATTGCTATAATTTTCGTAGATTTAATATATTGGTTTAATAAATAAATTGCTTAATTAATTTTATGACTTAAATTTTATATATTACTAAATGATTTTTGAATTCAAGTCAATCAAAAAATTGTGCAAAAAAAAAGCATTAAATTTATGCAAATAACCTTTCATTTAACGACTTACACAAAATTGGAATACGAATTCAGACTTAAATCATGAAATAAATTTGATTACATTGGAACTTTTGAGAAATTAATTAATTTACTAAGTACTTGTAAATTAATTTGTTAAGCGAGGCGCACTTTTAATACACAAACTTAGATCTAATATGCATTAGTTTATATTTAACTGAGGGAGCAACCAAAGGGTGTGTAATAAAGTGCTGGCCTACTAACCAATATAGCAATGCTTCCTTCCGAACTAATGGGATGTGGGAGTGGCAGGTGGGAATTAGAATGGAAAGGAAATGGTCAGCATTGTAAGTTAGTTGGATGTTGCAGCTGCGATTGCTCATGTGCCTGGATTGTCATTGATTTTATAGACATATGTCTTTGGCTTAAACGGAGCAATGGGCAATGGGGGTTCATCTATTCTATCATCCGGGTTGACCTTATATTTAGCTGGTTCCAGGAATCCAGCTGCACACACTCACACATACAAATTGCTTACGGTGGTTCCTGCTTGCGTCTAAATATGCTCAATTAAGCGGTTATAAATTGTTCATTTGCCCAGTGGAGCGCATGGTCAACAACAGAAACAACAACAACAATAAGGACCACATTATCCGTTGCAACTATAGCACAGCAGGCGATATTGTCCTTGTTGTAATATATACAGATACACACATATATATTTCACTGTGATGGGGCTTTAGGCCAGTATTTTGGGCCGATAAGCATAATATGTATGTATGTGTGCGATATGTCGACATTGTGCCATTGATTCATATCCTGCCATTAACAAGCCTGGCATAAAATACAATTAATTTAAGGCAAAAGTTGTTATTTTATTAATTGCTGCATTCATTTTGTCGGCTTTTATATCGGCCAAAACCGAAACTCAACCTATCAACCTATCAATATACTTGTATTGGGCATTAGACAAACAATACTTGGCTAACCAAAATGTTGGCTGCCAAAACAAAAGCCGAAAGTCATCAATAGACTTGGTTTTTGTCCTTGCCCGCCAAAAAAGTCAACATCCAAGGCTTGAGGTGGACTCTGCCGAGTCTGAAACCATTGCTGTTCGAGTGTCAAAAGTGTTCGGAGCATTTGTTGGCCATAACCAAAATTTTTGGCCAAGACCACAGAGACTTCACATCAAATAGAAATTTTGTGGTCAGTGCTAGCAAACGAGTATCAAAGCAGACACACACACATCCACACACACATACTGCATGAGAAGTGTCACACACTTAATCATACACACACATACACACGCACACACACAAACACAATAGAGAGAAAATTGCATTACAACTACTTTTGGTACATGGTCGAGAACTGTCTGTGGGCCTCTGTGGCTTGTCAAGCGGAAGTTGTTACCAAATGTGAAATTAACAATGGATTATGTACCAGATGCTTTAGTCGTTTTGTGTGTTGGCCCAATAACTAACTAACTAACTAAATGTTACCAAAATACTAGATGAACTTGTCTCTGAAATGTTATACCCTTTCAAAGGGTATTTATTTATTTATTATTATGGACTTTGACACAAAGATTTATTTTAAAATGAATTCAAATAAATATAATAAAAATATAATTAGTTTATATCTAAATCGAAATATATGTGAATAAAGTGTGAATAAATGAGACTTAAAGTATTTAAAAGTTAAAGTTTATGGTCATTAAAAATTGTTAAGATTTTTCAAGCATTCAAGAAAATTCAATAAATTATATTTATAATAATGTATAAAAATTTCTCGATTGGGGAGTCGGTACTGAGCCCGTTTGCAGCCTAAGCTTTTAACAATATATATAAAATAAAAATATATATTTAATATGTGAAAAGAATAAATAACTTTTGATTAACAACTTATATCATATGTAATTCATGTCTCTCCAAGAGTATTACCTTAACCCATTTAAAGCTAATGGGTATTTAAATACCCAAAAAAGTATTGACACTTTAAAAATTCTAGCTCGGGGCATGTGAGAGATATCGAGGCAAAATTTATTTCATAGTAAAGAGAAATAATTAAAATATGAGTATAAAATATGAACAGTTTTGTTATCCTTGTTATACCTGTAGTTTTTTACAGGTGAATATCTAGGTTTTTTTCTTCATACAAAATGTTGGCGAAAAAAGCTGAAAAATGTATGGAAATCGAAAAAATGAAATTTGAAGATAAAAATTTTTTTTTTTTCTTTCAACTTCTATGGTCTTCTAGGCACACATTTCAAAATTTCGTCAAAATCGTACCAGCCGATCTATGGGCAGCCATTAATGGGTTAACGACATGATGAACTTTGCTATTTTATCCAAGTTGGTTTAGTCAAATTGAAACCAGGCTCAGTTGAGCCTGTTGTCGAATGTGCACATTTTTAAGCCACTGTCTAACTTAAATTACCATAATGAAGCGCAACTAGAGAACAAAAAAAATGTTCAGCCCAGGAAAAGAGCATAAGGTGACAAAATAAAATGCAGCTGTCGGACTTATCGGCTGCTCATTGAACCTATTCACTGTCTTCTTATTTCAAACTCCCCCATTTCTATATTTTGGCCAAGTTTATGCAAATTGTGTACACACTCACACATATAAAACAAATTCCCGCTCAAGGGGCAAAGCGCAGTCTCCGGCGCAATATCCAAAGCAAAACATAGAAAACTCATACGAAAATTTTGTTCGTTGCTCATAAAAGTTTGGCGAAAAGTTTTCCGTCGCCTTCCTTCCTCTCTAGCCTATACTCGCAACTTGGCCTGCTCCACTGATTTGTGCAACACACACACACACAAGCACACACACATAGCCATATACATCTATAAACAATTTCGTGTTGAGGGACCATCACTTGAATAACTTGCGTCCCAATGGCTTAATTGTATTTTCCAGTTTTGCACGTGGAAAACTACGCCACACATTGAATTTTCATTTGCGTTAAATGAAGAAAATTTGCATTGTGCTGTCACTTCGATTGCGAGTTTTCATTTTCACATTACATTTCTTTCCTTTTCTTCTCTTTCTTTTTTGGCACACTAACACATTTTTCTTTATGTTCACGCAACTCGCGTTTGTCTTTCAACTTGGCCCAAATCTGAGCTGAAGAAAACATGCATGTATCTGGTAGATGTATATGTATCTGGTAGATAAACAAGTCGCAAAACCATATTCTTGACTTCATTCCAATCAAGTGTGCCTTACTCAAAGGAGTCCAAATCGTATATAAAAAGAAAGGAAAAGGAATAAAACTGAAGGTAAAGGATATTGCTTACAGAAGGTGGGAAGTGTACAAGATCTCAGGATATTACCAGCAATTTCAGATTTAAAGACAGGCTGAAAATGCAATGATTAGTACTGATTAGATATAATTCATACTGTACAATGAGCGCATTTACATGAAGAACGACATTTGTCAAAAAATGGCGTTTCGAGATAAACGCATTTAAAGTTTTCAAGTGTCGCCTGTGTTTTTTGAACAGCGGCCAAACTTATAAATTTGAGAAAAAACAACTGAGCTTTATGCAACGATTGCATTGCAACTGAGATATATCGTTCTTTTGATATAATAAAGTCGGATCGTTGGATATGAAAAAACGACATATGTATACTAGGGCGGGTCAATTTTTTTTCGCAAAAATCGTCTACTAGATTCGTAATCTACGATGAATTCTAAGATATTTTCAGGAAGAAACTATATGTCTAAAATCAATTCCTAGCCTCCGCCGAGAAGCATGAAGATTTCAGGCTAAGGTATTTTAAGGTATTTTGAGGTATTTAAGGTTTAAAAAAAAAAATAACACATTTTCCAAAAATTTTGGGCTTTTTTCTGATTCATATTTTTACAACAAATTTTATAAATAATTTTTTTTTTTAATTAACCAAACAATTTTTTTTTAATTCGTTGAAATTAGCCGAGCAAGCCATGAACAATGGCTTTTAAGGAAATAAGTGGCAAAAGTGTGTAACTTTCTAACGAAGTAAGATATCGGTCTGAAATTTGATATATATATTCTTTTCATTTGAAAAAAAATTTAGACAAAAAAAATAAGTGGGCGTGGCATCCGAATGGGCGTAAAAACGATAAAGTTCGGTTTTTTCAACATTAAAAAATTAAAAAAAATTGGAAAAACAAAATTTTATTTTTATTATTTTTTTTTTTTATTTAAAAAATATTTTAAATATCTTTAAAGTAAAATTAACGTAAAAAAAAATATTTTTTTCAACAGTAGTGGTATCTAATACCGTTTGACAAAGCTCTCCAAGATTTTAAAGCTAGAGCCCATTACCGACCCCATAATCGAATTTAGCTTATAGTTATAATAGCTAAACTCAACATTTAAAATATTTTTGTTTTATTTTGAGGAATCAAATAACAAAATATCTAAAAAAGAAAACTTATCTTTCAGTTTTTAAAGTCTTTCTTAGAAAGAAAGTCGTTCCACATATCATCAAATCGAGTCTAAGAAGGACTTTAAAAACTGACGGAAAAGTTATTTTTTCTTTGACATATTTTGTTATTTGCTTTCTAAAAATAAAACAAAAATATTTTAAATGTTGAGTTTAACTGTCATTACTATAAGCTAAATTCGGTAATGGGGTCGGTAATGGGCTCTAGCTTTAAAATCTCGGAGAGCTTTGTCAAACGGGATTACTGTTGAAAAAAAATTTTCTTTAACATAATTTTACACTAAAGATATTTAAAATATTTTTTAAATAAAAAAAAAAAAATAAAAATAAAATTTTGTTTTTCCAATTTTTTTTTAATTTTTTAATGTTGACAAAACCGAACTTTATCGTTTTTTACGCCCATTCGGATGTCACGCCCACTTATTTTTTTTGTCTAAATATTTTTTCAAATAAAAAGAATATATATATCAAATTTCAGACCGATATCTTACTTCGTTAGAAAGTTACAGACTTTTGCCTCTTATTTCCTTAAAAGCCATTGTTCATGGCTTGCTCGGCTAATTTCAACGAATTAAAAAAAAATTGTTTGGTTAATTAAAAAAAAAAATTATTTATAAAATTTGTTGTAAGAATATGAATCAGAAAAAAGCCCAAAATTTTTGGAAAATGTGTTATTTTTTTTTTTTAAACCTTAAATACCTCAAAATACCTTAAAATACCTTAGCCTGAAATCTTCATGCTTCTCGGCGGAGGCTAGGAATTGATTTTAGACATATAGTTTCTTCCTGAAAATATCTTAGAATTCATCGTAGATTACGATTCTGGTGGACGATTACCACGTTTTTTTCGTCCCGAACAAATTGACCCCGCCCTAATGTATACTCTTCTCACACTCTTGGTATTAAGGATAGAATGATAAAATTTCTACACAACATAGATTGTCACATTGCGAACATTTCTGCATCATTAACTCAAAAATCGTGTTTTTCGACACCTCTTCATGTAAATAAGCGATATATTGATCATGAGAGGTAAGGGGACATATTAGAATGCATTTATTTGGCTGCCTATTATTTGTTTTAATCAATAAGTTGAGCATGTATTTTGTCGATGCCATTTTTTCTGTGTATTTATTTACTTGTCATTGGACCAGTGTGTTTGGAGGAAGCATATCAGTTTGTTGGATACGCTGCTTGAAGATTTAATTTATTTGAAGTGCGCTTCCCTTTAAAGTTGAGTACGGGCCGTGAATTCTGTCGAGCTACTGCTCGAGCACGCGGAAAATAATATTGAATAAAGTGCACTCACCCACACCAACAAACCGTGTGTTCTTCCTTTTATTTGATAACTTAAAGTAACTATTTCCCGATCAATTAAATCATGATTTCCAACAATTGTATGGTAGAAAAATATTTGCATGAATCTTTTGTTTTTTATAATTAACAGTTGACGAAGGAGCGATTATAAAATTGCGTATTCCATCGATTTATTTATTTATATTTTTTGCGAATGACATTGAATTGCGTGTGAGTTAGAAAACCTGCTGCGTTTTAAGCCAAAAAAAAAAAAAATTAATGAGACAGTGAGACTTAACGTATTCCCACTCCGGAAAACTGAGAGAAAAGTCAATACAACGTTCTATAAAATTTTGTTAATTGTTAATTGTCAATTATTATTAAAAAGTAGCGACAATACAATTTTTTAAATTTTTCAGCCTAATTTAAAAGTATTCTTGAATTCATTGAAATACGAATAATTACTATCATATTCAAAGTAAAAATAATATCAGTTTTTTAATGATTTTAATCCAGATTGTGATTTTTTTAAAATAATTAATTCACATTTATAAACATGTTTAATTAACAAATTAGTAAAATTTTCAAGCTAATTGCTGCTTCTGAGATACTAGCTACTATAACACTTCGTTCAATAATGTGTGTGACTAAATAATTAAAACATATTTTTTTGCCAAAATTCGTTTTTATTCATCAACATAGTCCCCTTTTAGGGAGATACAATCATTCCAACGCTTTTCCAATCTTTCGATACCGCCTTTGTAAAACGATTTTTCTTTGCCTTCAAAATAGGCGTTAGTTTCGGCGATTACTTCATCATTTGAGCGAAATCTCTTACCACGGATCATCTTTTTGAGGTCTATAGTTTCTACAACTTTGAGAGAATATTACTTGGCTTTATTTTTACTAGACAAGCAAACAATCGATTTTTTTAAGTAAAATGTTATTATTTTTTTTTAAATAACAAACAAGGGCATTTAATGGGCCAGATTTTGGGACACTGTGCAGCATTTATAAATCATCTATCCATCTATCGATTGTGTAAGAAATTACTGCGTTTGACTTGGACTCGATTGGTTTTATTCGGTTTGATTTGGTTGCGTTTGATGTTCTGATTCGATTTCGATTTCAATTGCATACTCGTATATTTAAACATTTCAATTGCTTGATTTGTGTTTTGTTTGGCGGCTTCATTTGATTCCTTTTCGCTTCTCTCTCTCTCTCTCTCCTTCTTTATCCCTCCCTCTCAGCTCTATTCTAAACGCAATTTGCTATTTCGTGAATGCTTTTATTATCGATTTAATCTTGAAGTGATGTATTGTGCAGTTGATTGTGGACGTGGCCACACTGAGTTGGTAATATCTTCGATTCAATTTAAAATGGACTGAGTCAAATGTAAACAATAATTATCCACGACCCAAAGTCTATAATTTGGGAGATGGAGGCTCTCAACCGATTCCGATTCCGATTCCCGAACTGTCAACTGTTAGTTTGTGACTATAATTTAAATACATAATTAATTATGGCTCAATACGCAGCTATATAAAGTGCGTGCACTCGACTTTCAAATTCACAAGTTTGAACAAATAGAAGGACTCGCAATGACGTTGGCCAAAATGGATAGCTTTATGAAGTACGCCAACTTCTTCTATAAGGCCGTGGGCATTGAGCCATATACGAGAGTATCGCGTCCAAGTGTTTCCAGCATTTGGAACAGTATCGTATTTTGGGCCAATATGATTAACTTAAGTGTGATGATGTTTGCGGAGGTGGTCTACGTATTTATGGCCTTTGTCTCGGGCAAAAATATTGTAGAGGCCATCATGGTGATGTCCTACATAGGATTCATCTTCGTGGGCATGAACAAAATGGCCTTTGTCTGGTGGAAGAAGTCGGCGCTGAACGGGATTATGCAAGAGCTGGAGGAGATCTTTCCCCGCAACAAGGAAGATCAATCGGCCTATCAGTTGGATAGATATTTGGAGTCCTGTTCCCGCCTGAGCTTTAACTTCTCGCTACTGTACTCCGTGCTCATTTGGACCTACAATCTGTTCAACATTGCGGAGTATCTTGTCTATGAGTTGTGGCTTCAGACACGCATTGTGGGTCTCACATTGCCCTACATGATGTATATACCCTGGAACTATGATGGCAATTGGTCGTATTATCTGCTGCTTGTCTCACAAATCTTTGCTGGATTAACTTCGGCCGCTGGACAGGTTTCCTCGGATCTCTTACTCTGCGCTGTGGCCACATTGATCATCATGCACTTTGACTTTCTGAGCAGAACTATAGAATTCAAGCAGTTAACTGGTGATTGGTCAAAGGATTCGAAATTCCTGTCCGACATTGTGCAGTATCATGAACGTTTGTTGGCCCTCTCAGCGGAACTCAATGAGATCTTTGGTGTGCCACTTTTGCTGAACTTTCTAATCTCTTCATTTGTCATCTGCTTTGTGGGCTTTCAAATGACAGTTGGTGTTCCGCCAGAGGTCCTGATCAAGCTTCTGTTGTTCCTTGTATCCTCCCTGAGTCAGGCCTATTTGATTTGCCACCACGGACAACTGATTGCAGATGCGGTGAGTGTTTCTACACAAAAAAACCAATAAAAAAAACGAATAGTAAAAAAAATAATATTAAAATATTATGCAATATAAAACGCATTAATTGATTTTTATTTAATGTGATTTAATTGAGAACATAGTTACACAGTTAATATGAATATACTACTATACTTAAAAATGCCATAAGAGAAGTCATACTTTTTCCACAATTGTAATTTGAGTATTTGATAATAATATTTAGGTCAAATATTTTTCATAATAAATATAAACTATTCAATTACTAACGATGCATGTAAACATATTAAAGTCAAACTGAAAAGTGTGAGATAAAAAGCCTGAAATTAAATAAAAAAAATGTTTATATTAAATATAAAAAATAAATTATTTACATTTTTGACATTTTAATCAACATTTGTAAGAACTTAAATATAGAATATGTTTTACAATGGGCACTAAAATATAGCACTGTTTTTCTCAGGCTTATTTTGGATCTCCCAAATTTAAATTAATTTTTTTTATTTTACTTATTTCAATTACAATTTATACATATAACATTATAGTCTTTAAGTTTAATATTTAAATTTTACAAGTTATGCATCACAAATAATATATTGATAAGTGAAGAGTATATAATATTATTTAAATGTACTTGATTATAATTCAAACTTGTTCTTTTAATGTCTTTGACAGAGTACTGGCATTTCCATGGCGGTCTATAATCAGAACTGGAGCTACGCGGATGTCCGATATCGCAGGACTCTGGCTTTTATCATTGCCCGATCCCAGAAGCCGGCTTATCTCAAGGCAACTGTTTTCATGCAGATAACCAGGGTCACAATGACGGAGGTTGTCTTTGGTTTAAGCATTTAATGGATTGTTTTAATTCAGTGCATTGTTTTACAGCTACTACAATTGTCCTACAAGTTTTTTGCCCTGCTCCGCACCATGTATGCCAAATAGAATGGACATCAAAAAAAAAATAGAAGTAAGAAATTAATCCGCCTTTCCTGCTTCACATCTTCTACGCATGACGTACTTTATACTGTAATACTAAATCATATGCTTTCAAAGGCTCAAGCTCATCATGTGCCAGCTCTTCATTATGCAAACGCATGTCCTGGCCATTAACCCAGCACTTTGCCTACATGCAAAATCAAAAACAATGAAAAAGATGGAGAAAATCTACAATAAAAAAGTTGCCTATTTTCGCGAATGTGTTTACTCATTGCAGTACTGTTATTGTTATGTCCTTACGAAAGGACTCTCGTTGTAAATTACAATTAATTGGTAACAAAAAAATTAGTTGGAAAATGAAAAAATACATTTCTCTTGTTTGTATATTTCGATTATGTTTAAGCAATCAAAGTTAAAATTGAATAAAAGCGTTTTTGAATACCCTTCATAGTTCGCAAGGATAAATTAATTACAAAAAATATGTAAAATAATGTAAATTGGATTAAATATTATGAACATGAAATATCTTTTTTAAGCTCAACTTATTTAATCAAAGTCGGATTGCCATAAAATAGAGAAGCCTCAGTTTTAGTTAGAAGATACAGTTTCATTAAATTTATATTCGGGTGTGCTACTGAAATCTCTTTCACCTGAAAAATTACGTAAATTTCATACAAATTTACGTCAAATTCAAGTGATTCAAATTCAATTTTTCATACTTAAAAGTGATATTCAGGCTTGTTCCGGTTTTCACTTTCGGTAAGATTTTGCGGAAGTGAATTTCTTCAACATGCTCCAATATCATTTCGCCGAAGTTCTACGGATTTATTTCACTTTCAGCTGATGAGTTTAAGTCCGATAAAGTGAAAAACGAGAATTTTCAAATACTTAGCCTAAATGGAAAGATAATAAATGCATTTCACTAAATGCTATAAAATAAAAAGTGAAAACCGGAACAGGCCTGAAACTTTCGGACAAAATTCTGCAAAAGATGAGACATTATTTCTGTAGCATATCTTCGACCCGTTTACCCAATGCTTACTATTCTCTAATTTTTTTTGCTCTTTTAGTTTTTTTTCTTGTAGGTACTCCTTTAGCTCAAAGCGATCAAGTTTTTTGATTGAATGTAATGCTCTTTCAAGCATGTGTGTGTGAGTGAGTGTGTGTGAGTGCTACGCACTCAGCAATATTAGCAATTTATGCGCTGAAGTGTGCGAAATGCTACAAACCGAAAATTCGACAATCTGACAATTCGACAATGACGCGTTGTGTTGAGCTGCAGTTACAGCTCCATCTTTAGCTCTGATTCCATTGGAGCTCACTTCTTGGCTGTGTGAAAATAGCCAAGCAGCTGGAACATGGCTAGATTTATATTGCTGATGTATGTGTGTGTGAGTGTGTGTTGTTGTCGGGTAACAATAAAGCCAACAGTTGCAGTTGGCGCATTTTTTGACGAATTTTATAAATCACCTGCAACTGCCATTGGCAATTGCGCTCCAGTGGCTCGCGGGCTTTTTCAAACTGTGTTCATAAAACATATTAAAATATATATATATCTTTTTAATATGTTTTATTTGGAGTTTAAATTGCCAACGTACACATGTATGAGTCTGTCGTTTATTTATATGAGCGCTTCCATTATGGTTGGGTCTTTACAGAGGATTTATTTTTCATTTTTATGAAATTTTTCCACGAGCGAAGCTTTATCAGGACTAAAATATTTAATTTCTGGTCACGTCTTGTGTGATTTTCAAATGGCAACAGGCAACAGACAATTTTCAATATCAAGCTGCATTGTTTGTGTTGCCAATTTGTTCGCTATAATATGGTCATATTTCATAATAAACTCAAATGGATTCCAACTGTTTGGGAAATGTCAATTACAATTAGTTCATATTTTGTTTATTTATGCCGCTGGATAGGATTCATTTTTTTTTTGCATTTCATTATCTATTGCTGTACTAAAAGTTGCTATTGAATGGACCGACATTTTCGATATGCTATGAATCTTTTATTAAAATTTTCTATCTTGAATTAACTCTCTCAACTCTTAATAATTCGTTGTGTAACATAAAATATAATTATAAAATTTCGGAACATTATACTATAATGTTAAATTAAAATTGTTCTTATATTTATTTATGTACATTAATACTTAGCATGGCTATATAAGTAAATATGTTTGAATTTAATTTCGGTTCAGAAAACAAAAACAGAAAACAAATGTACAAAAAAATAGTTCAAAGACTTGTGGAATTTGTGATTGAAATATATAACGCTCTAAAAAGAAAATGGAAAAATAAGCACACAAAAAAGAAAAGGCTAAATTTACCATCAAAAAAGTTCACTGAATCTTTGATCCATTGCAGTAACTGGCTTTTTTGCTTTTTGTGTTTGCTGCTGATTGTTAAATCCACTTATCAAAACGTGCAAATAACTCAACACCCGGGATAGACACACACAGCTGGCACACACATACAGACACACACACACATGCACATGCACTAAAACACATTGGATCACATGACCCAGTGAAGTGTGTCCAGTGGCTAGTATACTACAAAAAAATGGAAACTGATGTCAGTTTGGCCAAGAGAAAAAGTTAGTAAGCTTATTTCGACTGATATCTACCCAATAGTTAGATCAAAATAACTGTGTTACTGACATGAAACTATCAGTTAAAATTTAAATAGTCAAAATTCAAACATGTAAATGAGTTTTGAAATTAGCTGACTTATTTAAAGTAATTTCAAATATTTTATAAAAATTTGTTTTTAATATGGAATACATTATCTTCCGTTTAATAAAACACAATTTTTGTAAACCCATTGCCACATCTTAATAGCTTACAGGGTATGTATAAAAGTGTGACCCAGTTGCTCAGTAAACTCTGATGTATTATTGTTGCCGCATTTTGGGCTCAGATCGCTATTTTTTCAATTAGCTGCCATTAAATTGAATTCAAATATTGAAACAATATGTGCAACACCCCTCTAATCCTCCCACAACTTACTACCCCTCAAATCCCTCCTCATACTGTGAGCTTAGTACTGCCGTCATATGATTTATTGATTTCGAGTGCAGTTTTTCTTGTCACAAGTTGAATGCGGCCTGAGCATGAATGTGGGTGTGAGTGTGAGTATGAGTGTGAGCATGAGTGTGAGTGAATGAGTATTGCGATGCCAGTTTTATCGCTTCGATTCGCTGGGTGTATACTGAAAATGTGTATAAAAATAGCTTTGGAAACTCACAAAATTGTTGCAACTATTTAATAGTCGTTAGACTATATTCATTTTTTCCTTCTTCCTCTGGAGTGTTGGGAAATGTGTGAAAACCCAATGCGTTTCTAAACACTTTAATTTTTAGAACAATGATAAATCGAATAGTTAATTAAATATTTTTGGTTTGACTTTTCAAGCCAAATGGTCAAGTAAATACAACAATTTTTGACTGCAAGGTTAAAGTGCGAGATAGAGGCGTGAAAACAAATTTGTTATTTGCATTGTTCAAGATTTGTGATGGGCAAATGTATCTTTCAATTCACATGGGATTAAGTTTCAACTGGCAATGGCTTAATTTCCATTTCTCTTTTGAATTAATTTATTTTAATGGAGTTATTCAAAAGATTTTAAATAATAATGACGAATTAATCAACTCATATCGCATTCATTTGATTGAATTCTTTACTTTTATAACTTAACCGAATAGAGTAATGATATTAAATTGTGTAGCATTTAATTCTGAAATTCTTCATTGAGCTGTAGCTTCCCATATGGGCAAATGACTAAATGCTTTGTTGTCAACTCTGACAATACAATTATTCAGGTTTATCCAACTATTTATGGCCTTGATAAAGGTCATAAAGGGAGCACAGTTCCTAGCGCTGTTGTTGTCGTTGTTGTTGCTATTTACTGATTGATTTTGATAGGCGACATTAATGGGCGATTCACAAGGTGGCATTATATAATACATATATTGTACTCGTATTTGATTCGCATCGATAGTTGTAACTAATGTTGTCATTAGGCTGTGTAAATGTATGATTGACCTTTATGCTTGGATGGCCCTAGGGTAATTTCTCAAAATGCAATTGCAATTAACTTTGGTTTAAGCAATTACCGGAAAGTTGCTCAGCATCTGAAAGTGGGTCAAAATGAAAGAAGTTGTTTGTGTCTTATACGCAAGTATATTCATATAAGTTGAGATGAGGGCTTAATGTGCCGCTGAGCCACACAAAGCGGCCACAAAGAGCCGCTGCCGTGTATGCACAAAGATAAGCAGCCGGATTTCATTTGCTCATTACTCAACGGCTTAAACGGCAACCGAGCAAGCGCCGAGGCGGCGGGACTTACAAGGAAGATGAGAGTGGGAAGGGTTCTGAGTCTACTTGAATATAGTCAGCGTATAAGAAATGCATGTGCACATAATTCATTTTTTACGCTAGATTACAACAAAATGTCGGCGACAGCACTGAGGCAGTGGCAGTCTATATATATATAGATATATATAGCTGTAGACGTAGCTGTAGATGTGGTTAAGTAGCTACAAGACGCACCTACATACACATCCAGACATACACAGAAAGTAAAAATCCTTTTCAATATTAAAGTTAAAATATTCTTGATATTAGCATGTTTGTTTTTAAGCATGTATACAGGATAATTTTGTTTAATTAACACAATATGCCTATTAAGGGCAACCAATAAAAAAAGGCTTAAAATTAGATTTTACTAAATATATACTTATAGAGAAAATGAACTGAAAAACTGTAGTTGAATCAAGTATTTTGTACTTGGTTTATCCGGAATTGATTTTATTCTGAAATCGCGGTTAATTTTTTTCTGTGTACAGACACACATCCACGCGCACGCACACACTCGCAAAAAGTTCTTGGAAGAAAATTAAGTTGAAACAGTCGACGATGTTCTCGGTACATCGTGAAGGCAGCGGAAACGGATGCGGCAACCGAGTTTATGTTAAAGTTTGATGCATGACATCCACCTACCCACCCACCTACATACATACACTCACAAGCACAGACAGACATACATACATACGTATAACTAAGTAGCTGTATTTCCAGGCAAAAGTTTCGTTCCCAGAGCGTTTGCTGCCGTTGACTTTTATGCCTGTGTGTTGCGACTTGCGGTAGTGTCCGTTGCAACTGCGTGTGTGTGTGTGTGCGTGTGCGAGCGTGTGTTTGTGGGTAACAGGTATAACGGAAATTAAATCAGCTTCATGTGCAGTGCACATCATTAGTATGTTGTGAAGGGATGCAATCATTTATTTACATAGCTTATAACTAGCTAGCAAATTAAATAGTTAATCGTAACTAAATATTGGACAATTACGATATTCGAAAAGGCCAACTCGAATTATGAATCACCCTAATGTTAAGCGACCGGCACTTTATATTCTTACATGTATATGTGTTTACACATGTAAGTGTCTATGCATAGCGACAGACGAATTGGCTGTGCATGTAGTTAGCTTAAAGAATAAGCGGCGCTTAGCATAGGTACAGCAGATCCACAGAAAACGCATGGCTTCATTATACTGAGAAAAATCAAAGGCGACAGACGTCTGTGAGATCATTGTGCAAAAAAAAAAACTTTTCACGATACACGTGTCCCCAAAGTGCGATTCCGTAACCTCATCTTGCCACCAGTATTGGGGCAAATAAGAAGTGGACGGTGATCACCTGCATTTCCGAAGGTATGGAGAGTAATCGGTGCAGTGCTTTTTTTATAGAAAAATCACCCTTTTACAGGTGAAGCTTCTGCCGACAGACCGACAGAGTCTGGCAGCAAAGCCTCTGCCACGTACTGGGAGCACTAAAGGTGCCTCTCAAGACGTTTCCCATTGATGTCAGGGATAGTTCTTTTCCTGGGAAAATTCCATATTCTCCGGTGTGAACATCGAATGCACATCAGCAGCTTCAGCGGCAGTGACAGTGACCGCAACAGCAGAAGCAATCACGCTTACGCAACAACAAAAACAGCACAACTACGTGCAAGGTGTCCTCAAAAATCAACGGAGGATATAAACTATACCTACTTACAAACCTAAGTATTAATATCTAAGCCACATACACTCAGCTCGTTCCTTAAAAAGTGTCATACGTAAAGTGCAAGTGTAAATGATCACGCGTTTGCTTTTGCTTTCACTTTCGTGCATAATTTCAAGTTCAAGGGCATACGAGAGAGGATCAGCTGTTGAATATCAGTGTTGTTGGAATTGTGTGCAAGAGGCCAGCAGCATACGCTGAGCTGCTGCTCTTGATTTGAGTTCCTTTGCTCTCACCTACGCATACTCTCATGCACATGCGCGTATAAGAGAACGAAAACGACTAACTAGAGCCGCAGAACATATGTTTTTTTTTGTATCTGCGTTTAAGTTGTTAATCTTTTGCAGATTGAAAGCTCGAGTTCGATACTATCTAATGTTATTTATGTGCTGTGAGGCATAAAGTTAAATAATAATTAAACGAATCAAGTGTATGTGAGTTGGATCTTGAGTTTTGACATTATTTGGCTAGGCAGCACCAAACTTAATATGCTATCTTTCATTTAAACAGCTTCTTCGTTTTGTCTACGTCATCTTGGGCCCAAGGATTACATCGACAACTTCGAAAGGAATGAATGCTGAGAATTGATTTTTGGTCGTGAGTAAACAATACAGTATCTTTAAATAAGTTTGGAAAGCCATCTCAATATCCCAACGTAGCGTAACTTGTTTAGTTTTTGATAGAATTCTTTTATTTAACCTAGATTTAAACCTACTCATTCGAATGTAGTATAATATTGTAAAATTTGCATAAGAAACCCAAATATGAACCTGGGCAAGAGCCCCATTGAAACTGGCGAATTATATTGAATTTGTATGAATTTATAATGAAATAATTTTCTTTTATTGGGCACCTTGAGTGTCTAGCACAGCAGCGGTATTGGGTGGGATCATGATTCCTTTTCATGATACTACAGGTTGGGTGGGTATAGACGGAGAACAACCCCATCATGGTTCTCCACATCCGATAGAGGCAGCATTATTCATTCCGTCCGTTGTCTTTTGATTCGTCTGTCCATCTTTCCTACCTAATCTCTGTCTACGGCTTTATTATTGTGACGCAATTGTAGAAGCAGCACAACACCCACGCCACTTTTCCCTGAGCTTAGCCGACACCCTAGTAGACAGATTGTGCTGCCGAAACAACGCTTCGTGTGTGTTCGTTACATAATAAATGGCGCCCAACGTGGGGCCCGAAAGGCCCGAATAAAAAGGCCGAGTTCAAAATTCAATATGGTACCCCCCACGCTTCCCCAAATCTCCTGACAAATCCTTTCCACAAATCAACCAAGATCCACCTTCATAGAAATAAAAACTAGTTTCAGTACGCATATTATATCTAGATCGGAACAGCTGGCATTTGGATCATCATCGAATCCAGACCATTCGATATATATCGCAAAACCGATGATTTTTCATTTTTGTTTTCAGCACGAATGCAAGTCCATCAGTATTTAACTTTTGCATCCAAAATACGCAGGAATTATAGTTCTGGTTTTTAACTGGCTCTATACCTAGTGATTTGAATGCTAAATCCGAAATCATCTGTTCGTTTAGAATCGAGATTGTTCATCCTGGAGATTTTCGGCATGTCCCTCTTTTAGGCGGATAGATACTCACGAATATTTTAATATTTTTTCTTTGTACGGAATGAAATGCTTCCTCTATGGGTGAATACAATTATACTCTGCTGTGCTAGTGCTTAAGGATAAGTCCCGTTTAATTCATGACTCTTTTATCTTCGATCGCATATATACTTGGAATAAGTATTCGATATCTGAAATCGTATCTTCTAATCTTTTAAATCATCACACTTAACACACAACAATGCCTGTTAACAGAAGCACTGAAAATCTCAACGCAATGCAACCTGACGCAGCTGTGCAATGCACGATCTGCAACGATACGAGCCGTGATTCGGAAATTGTAGAAACTCCTTGCAAACACCAATATCATCGATCATGTCTTTTAGATTGGCTAGAGACCAATGAAACTTGTCCGATTTGTAGACAATCGTGCTCTCGAGCTCTAATGTCCGTTAGGATACCTCCTGAACGCAGAGTTCAACCCAACTCGCAGGGGGATCAGAACGCTACCACTAATCCAATTCCAATTCATACGGGAACTATTCCGAAACCCAGGGTTAATACTAGGTCACAGTCTCGTAATAATCTAAACGTGCCAGGCCCACGTACGAACCCTCGTCGTGATGTTAATCAGCCTAGAAATGCACCTGAACCGAATGTCCTTACGGAGGATCGCATTCAGCAACTGATTTCCGACTCCTTGGAAAATTATCGAGCGAGCACGACTGCGGCTATTGCAGAGCAGATAACTGCCGCTGTCCGGAATTTGAATGTTTCTAATATATCTCGTGAGATTCGCGATGAACCCCAGCTAGAATGGGAGAGCGATATTGCTCCGTCCTTTCCACGTTTGAGTAACGCTAGCAATGTTCGTAACAATAGTTATAGAGTTAGGGCTCCAAGTGCTCGCGCAAGTGCACCTGATCCTTCAACTGACCGACCAGACAGGATCTCAAATGTGATTTCGAACTGGCGTGTTAAATTCAGTGGATCGGCAAATGACCTTCCAGTCGAGGATTTTATATACAGGGTGAATTGTCTTACGAATCAGTGCCTTAATGGAAATTTTGCCCTGTTGTCTCAGTTTGCAAATCTACTGTTCACTGGTTCAGCTTTGTCCTTTTATTGGCGGGTACATAGAACAGCTGACCACATGAACTGGTTTGAGTTATGCAGTCGTCTGCAGGAAAGATATCAGGATCAGCGAACTGATCGCGATATAAAAGCTACTATGCGCCGTCGCAAGCAGGGTGCGAACGAAAGCTTTGACGAATTTTTAGATGCCATGCTGGCAATTGCGGATTCTCTACGAGATCCCATGCCCGATGGTGAACTCACTTTGGAGATTCGACATAATCTGAAGTCGGAGCTTAAGCATGAGTTGTTGCATATCGAAACTCTTGATCTGTCTACTCTGCGCAAGGAATGCCACCGGCACGAGGAATTCTTCCGTAGCCTGAAGTCAAAGCCTTTCTCTCGACCAAATGTAAATAAGCATTTCGTCAGCACGATGCTTCATGAAGAAGACTCCGAAGAGACTTCTGAAGGAGAAAATGAGGTAACAAACGAGCTGTGTGCAGTTCGTGTGCATACTCCCAAATGCTGGAACTGTGGAGAACAGGGCCATAAGTACCAGGACTGTCTTAAGCCCCGTTGCGTCTTTTGTTACGGTTGCGGTGCGCCTGATATTTATAAGCCCAACTGTCCCAAATGTAAGTCGGCATCGGAAAACTCGACACAGGATGTCCGCCGTGCTCCGAGAGGGGATGTCCGACGCTAGACTCGGGTGCCACTATTTTAACTTCTAACACCAGATATGAACCTTTCCCTGATTTGTCATCTTCAATACCAAATTTGTCAATTCCTCAGCATTTTAAACCATACCATGTGCGATTACGAGAGTATCAAAAGCGAAGAGATGAAATATTCAAGGCAAATAAACTCGTCGTAGCTCCACCTCGTTCTTCAAGGCGCATTCGAGAATTTTGGAAAAGGAAGCGTAACTTAAGTCGTTTCGTAATGTCCTCAATCACAAACAAAGAAAATGATATTCGTCCTTTCACTCAGATTGAATTCTGGGGTCAGCATTATTTAGCTCTTTTAGATAGTGGGGCAAACAAAAGTGTCATTGGAGGAAATCTCGCTCAGCGAATACTGAAAGATAATCTTGTTTCTAGGAGAATGCGCGGAGTTGTTCGTACCGCAGACGGTCAGATACAATCCGTGGCGGGATCGATTATTATGCCTTTGACGTACAACTCAATAAAAGGAGAATTTGAATTTTTAATAGTTTCATCAATAAAGCAGGATGTCATATGCGGTATGGACTTTTGGAAAACATTTGGCATTTCCATCATTCCGTCCTGCTCTATAAATGAAATATCAAATGAAGAAGATTCGCTTAAGTTAGAATTGTCCGCTTCCCAGAAATCCAAACTACAATCAGTGATCGACTTCTTTCCATCGTTCGAAAAAGATGGACTCGGAATGACATCTTTAATAGAACACAACATCGACACTGCAAA
Source organism: Drosophila suboccidentalis (assembly GCA_037043435.1). Classification (NCBI taxonomy): domain Eukaryota; kingdom Metazoa; phylum Arthropoda; class Insecta; order Diptera; family Drosophilidae; genus Drosophila; species Drosophila suboccidentalis. The sequence goes on along the minus strand of JBAMBK010000357.1, from coordinate 4,590 downwards.
CGCCAAACCAATCAAACAGAGATTTTATCCATTATCTCCTGCAAAGGAAAAACTGTTATGTGGCGAAATTGATCGTATGCTCAGCATGGACGTTATTGAAGAAGCCCCTAGTTCGCCATGGTCATCTCCAGTTACTTTGCACATAAAGCCTGGAAAAGTAAGATTCTGTTTGGACGCACGTCGGCTAAATGATGTCACAGTGAGAGACGCCTATCCGATTCCTATCATGGATGGACTCCTTAGTCGACTCCCTCCAGTTTATTGTATTTCAAAAATCGATCTTAAAGACGCCTTTTGGCAAATCTGCCTAGATCAAGAGTCACGTGCGAAAACAGCTTTTACCGTCCCGAATAGGCCACTTTACCAGTTTAAAAGGATGCCTTTCGGATTAACGAACGCTCCCCAAACAATGAGTCGTTTAATGGACTTGGTGATTCCCTATAGGTTGAAATCTCAAGTTTTAGTATACCTAGACGACTTATTGGTCCTGTCCCATAGTTTTGAAGATCATTTGATACACTTGTCGGAAGTGGCTACTCAGTTACGTAAGGCCGGACTTACAATTAACGTTCAGAAAAGCCAATTTTGTTTGAAGAAAGTTGACTATCTAGGTTATTTAGTGGGCGAAGGTACTCTTCAGGTTAATCCTGATAAGATTCGAGCTGTTGATGAGTTTCCCATACCGAAGACTCAAAAGCAGCTTAGAAGATTTTAGGAATGACTGGTTGGTACCAGCGTTTCATATCAAACTACTCTTCGGTTATTTTTTCGCTCACTGAGTTGCTTCGTGGTAAGTCATTCGAATGGAATGAGCAAGCGCAAGCAGCATTTGAAAACGTGAAGAGTAAATTATGCTCAGCTCCCTTTTTGATACACCCCGACTATGAGAAGCCCTTCATTGTGCAATGTGACGCTTCATTTCATGGTGTAGGTGCAGTTTTGGCCCAATGTGACGATTCAGGTATTGAGGGCCCGATAGCGTACATGTCTAAGAAGCTTAACAAGGCTCAACGCAACTACACAGTCACGGAGCTCGAATGTTTGGCGGTAGTTCTAGCTATAAAAAAATTCCGCATGTACATTGACGGGCATCCTTTTAAAGTTGTCACTGACCATGCAAGTCTTCGCTGGCTAATGAAACAGTCCGATCTTAGCGGGAGGCTAGCGCGATGGGCAATCAAGTTACAGGGATTTTGCTTTGAAATCGAGCATCGCAAAGGAAGCGAAAATGTAGTCGCTGATGCCTTATCTCGCTCATTCGAAGGCGTTGACGAGGTAGCCGTTATAGATTGCGAAGTTCTCCCGGAAATCGATTTGAGTTCAAATGCCTTTCAATCTGCTGAATATAGCGCACTGAGAGAAAAGTTTATATTATCTAAGTTGCCAGATTTCCAAGTGATCGATGATTATATTTACCATCGAACTAGTTTCCCAGATTCAGCTCAAGCCAATGACTGCTGGAAATTGCTTGTCCCAGAAGCGTTGCGTCAAAGCGTTATTAGTTCTGCTCACGATCAACCATCGTCTGCGCATTGCGGAACTGCCAAATGCCTGGATCAGATTAGACGTAGATTTTACTGGCCCAGCATGGTAATTGATGTACGTGATTACGTTAGCAAGTGCGAGGTATGTCGAACAACAAAATACCCGACACATTCTCTTAAGCCTCCGATGGGAGCAAGAGTAGTCAGCGAAAGACCATTTCAGAGGTTGTATCTAGATTTCATAGGTCCTTTTCCGCGAACGAAAAAAGGCAATGTGGGAATATTCATAATCCTTGACCATTTTTCGAAATTTACCTTCCTCAAGGCGGTAAAAAAGTTTACTTCAAAGATTGCTATTGAGATCTTACGAGAGGAAATATTTTCATGTTTTGGAGTTCCCGAGACAATTGTGAGCGACAATGGAACTCAGTTCAAGAGCCACGATTTTTCAGATTTTCTTTCCAAATATGGGATTCAGCATCTGTGCACTGGCGCTTATGCTCCACAATCAAATGCAGCAGAGAGGGTAAATCGCTCGATCAACGCTGCTCTTAGAGCATATGTTCGCACCGATCAGCGTGAATGGGATGTTTTTCTTAGCAGCATCAACAGTGCCCTCCGAAAGTCCATCCACCAATCAATCGGCATGTCACCTTATTTTGTAGTCTTTGGGCAACACATGCTTTCGCATGGTCAAGATTTTAAGTTGCTGCGAAATCTTAATTTACTCAGAGAGGGCGAAGTGAACTTGTCAAGAGCAGATGAATTTCCGAGGATCCGCTCAACTCTTGAAAAGCATCTAACTAAGGCATACGAAACGAATCAACGCACATATAACCTTAGAACAAGACCACGTTCATTTGAAGTAGGTGACGAAGTTATAAAACGCAACTTTTGCCTTAGCAATGCTGCCACTAATTTTAATGCCAAGTTAGCTCCAGTCGGAACAAAGGCTCGTATTAAGAAAAAGATAGGCCAATCAATTTATCTACTCGAGGACCTAAATGGTAGAGAGTTGGGTAAATTTCACGCCAAGGATATTTGGTAAACATATGCCTTGCACCACTTTCATTTTTTTCTTACAGTTTTCATCTATGGCTAGCAATCATAGTTTTAAACTGTGGGGGGGTTGTGAAGGGATGCAATCATTTATTTACATAGCTTATAACTAGCTAGCAAATTAAATAGTTAATCGTAACTAAATATTGGGACAATTACGATATTCGAAAAGGCCAACTCGAATTATGAATCACCCTAATGTTAAGCGACCGGCACTTTATATTCTTACATGTATATGTGTTTACACATGTAAGTGTCTATGCATAGCGACAGACGAATTGGCTGTGCATGTAGTTAGCTTAAAGAATAAGCGGCGCTTAGCATAGGTACAGCAGATCCACAGAAAACGCATGGCTTCATTATACTGAGAAAAATCAAAGGCGACAGACGTCTGTGAGATCATTGTGCAAAAAAAAAAACTTTTCACGATACACGTGTCCCCAAAGTGCGATTCCGTAACCTCATCTTGCCACCAGTATTGGGGCAAATAAGAAGTGGACGGTGATCACCTGCATTTCCGAAGGTATGGAGAGTAATCGGTGCAGTGCTTTTTTTATAGAAAAATCACCCTTTTACAGGTGAAGCTTCTGCCGACAGACCGACAGAGTCTGGCAGCAAAGCCTCTGCTACGTTTTGGGAGCACTAAAGGTGCCTCTCAAGACGTTTCCCATTGATGTCAGGGATAGTTCTTTTTCTGGGAAAATTCCATATTCTCCGGTGTGAACATCGAATGCAACAGCAGCAGCATTCAGCGGCAGTGACAGCGACCGCAACAGCAGTAACCGCAATCAGCAGCTTACGCAACAACAACGACGGCACAACTACGTGCAAGGTGTCCTCAAAAATCAACGGAGGATATAAACTATACCTACTTACAAACCTAAGTATTAATATCTAAGCCACATACACTCAGCTCGTTCCTTAAAAAGTGTCATACGTAAAGTGCAAGTGTAAATGATCACGCGTTTGCTTTTGCTTTCACTTTCGTGCATAATTTCAAGTTCAAGGGCATACGAGAGAGGATCAGCTGTTGAATATCAGTGTTGTTGGAATTGTGTGCAAGAGGCCAGCAGCATACGCTGAGCTGCTGCTCTTGATTTGAGTTCCTTTGCTCTCACCTACGCATACTCTCATGCACATGCGCGTATAAGAGAACGAAAACGACTAACTAGAGCCGCAGAACATATGTTTTTTTTTGTATCTGCGTTTAAGTTGTTAATCTTTTGCAGATTGAAAGCTCGAGTTCGATACTATCTAATGTTATTTATGTGCTGTGAGGCATAAAGTTAAATAATAATTAAACGAATCAAGTGTATGTGAGTTGGATCTTGAGTTTTGACATTATTTGGCTAGGCAGCACCAAACTTAATATGCTATCTTTCATTTAAACAGCTTCTTCGTTTTGTCTACGTCATCTTGGGCCCAAGGATTACATCGACAACTTCGAAAGGAATGAATGCTGAGAATTGATTTTTGGTCGTGAGTAAACAATACAGTATCTTTAAATAAGTTTGGAAAGCCATCTCAATATCCCAACGTAGCGTAACTTGTTTAGTTTTTGATAGAATTCTTTTATTTAACCTAGATTTAAACCTACTCATTCGAATGTAGTATAATATTGTAAAATTTGCATAAGAAACCCAAATATGAGCCTGGGCAAGAGCCCCATTGAAACTGGCGAATTATATTGAATTTGTATGAATTTATAATGAAATAATTTTCTTTTATTGGGCACCTTGAGTGTCTAGCACAGCAGCGGTATTGGGTGGGATCATGATTCCTTTTCATGATACTACAGGTTGGGTGGGTATAGACGGAGAACAACCCCATCATGGTTCTCCACATCCGATAGAGGCAGCATTATTCATTCCGTCCGTTGTCTTTTGATTCGTCTGTCCATCTTTCCTACCTAATCTCTGTCTACGGCTTTATTATTGTGACGCAATTGTAGAAGCAGCACAACACCCACGCCACTTTTCCCTGAGCTTAGCCGACACCCTAGTAGACAGATTGTGCTGCCGAAACAACTCTTCGTGTGTGTTCGTTA
>JBAMBK010000354.1:0-36926 GCA_037043435.1 Drosophila suboccidentalis | reverse complement strand
AGTACTTAACTCACAGTGCTATAATAATTACTTGCAACGTTGTAAGCTTGAATTCTCTAAAGATCCAAAACAATTTTACAAATTCGTAAACTCAAAACGTAAAGCTGCATCATTACCATCTTCTGTCGTCTTCAACGGTATTCAAGCTAATACTGATCAATCCATAGCAGATTTGTTTGCTGACTTTTTCCAGACTACATACTCTACGAGTAGTCTCCGTGTTGGCCAGCCTTACCCTTATAGGTTAAGCTGTTCTAACTGTATTTACAGCCCTCTAATCACAGAAAGCTCGCTTCTTTGCGATCTTAAATTGATTCAGCCAGTGCACGCACCAGGCCCTGATGGTGTGCCTGCTTCCGTTTTAAAATACTGTGCAGAATCTATATGTAGACCACTACATAAGTTGTTTACTTTGTCCGTTGAATTCTCTTCTTTTCCTGTGCTTTGGAAAGATTCTTATATTATCCCCCTTCATAAAAAGGGTATTAAGTCCGATGTTCAAAATTATAGAGGTATTTCCAAGCTGTCTGCAATTCCGAAGTTGTTTAGAAAATTATAACTTCTCATCTTCAACATTTATGTGGCTCTATTATCTCACCTACTCAACACGGGTTTATGAGATGTAGATCCACAACCACTAACCTACTTGAGTTTACTTCTCTAGTGATTAAAGGGTTCAAGAAAAAGATGCAAACTGATGTTATTTATACGGATTTTAGTAAAGCTTTCGATTCCGTTAACCACTCTCTACTAACTCAAAAGCTTGATCTTCTTGGTTTTCCGACCAATCTTCTTATCTGGATCTCCAATTATCTAAGCAACAGAACACAAAGAGTTATTTTTAAAAATTCATTTTCCAAGTCCGTTAAAGTTACTTCTGGAGTACCGCAAGGTAGTCATCTTGGTCCATTACTTTTTACGTTATTTATAAATGATCTTCCATCTGTACTATCTCACTCCCATGCACTCATGTATGCGGATGACGTCAAGCTTTGTCTATCTTATAGCGACCCTTCTTCTTATATTCTCTTGCAAGCAGACTTAAATGCATTCTATCTCTGGTGCCAAGCTAATTTATTAAATCTTAATAGTTCCAAATGTAAAGTTATGACTTTTTACAGATCTTCGCGAAATATTTCTCAGTATTTACTTAATGGCATTATATTGGAATGCTTAAATGATTCCGAAAGATCAGTTAATGACTTGGGTATGGTTCTTGATCATAGACTGAAATTTGACAAACATATTGCTATTGCAGTCAATAAAGCTATGGGAGTTCTTGGGTTCATTAAGCGATGGTCCAAGGAATTTAATGATCCTTTTACTACTAAACTTCTATACACGTCTCTCGTTCGTCCGATTCTTGAATATGGATCATGTGTGTGGTCTCCCCAATATGAATCCCATCGCGCCAGGATAGAATCTGTTCAAAAACAATTTTTAATTTTTGCTTTACGCGGCTTGAGTTGGAACTCGGAAATTCAGTTGCCTTCATATTCTAGTAGACTTCTCTTACTCAATCTTCCCTCTCTTACTAACCGTAGAATTATGCTTGGAGTAATGTTCATCCACAAATTACTGCACGGTCATATAGACTCGGCTAATTTGTTGGAAGAAATAACCTTCAATGTACCTTTTAGAGTAACTCGTAACTTTAATCCTTTACATCTTTCACGTTGTTTCACTAACTGGGAATTGCATGAACCTCTTCGTTCTCTGTGTGCAGATTATAACAGACTGTACCCTACGATTAGGTTCGAGTGTTCTCCGCTCACTATTAAAGCCTCTATATTATCTTGTTTAACTAGTCTAACCAACTAACTATGTATTAATATTATTTTTTTATTATTTTGGTCTGATTGGGTTTTTCTGGGTTTTCCCCAATCCTAGCAACAAATGTTGGGCCAATCATTTTCTTTTTCATTTTAGATTCCCCAGAGTTTTTAATTATAATTTATTTTGTAATTTAAATATATATATACTTTTCAAACTTTAATGTTATATTTTTAAATTAATGGTTGTGTCGGCTGCTTTTAGCCTGACAATAAATAAATAAATAAATTCCCAGTCCCAGATGTGCGTTACGACCCAAATCGGTCACTGGTGCAAGTTTCTAGACCGATCTGGGAAAAAAATATGCAAAATGAGTGGGTGCATATCAGAAACTCAGGATTTTTGTACAAAATGCAACATTCATTTATGCAATTCAAGCATAAAGAATTGTTTTTTTGAGTTTCACAACCATAAATAAATGATATGAATCCAATAAACAACAAATAATTTTTTTCCAAAAAATTTTGGCGGGAATGCCCAACCCCGCCTTTAGGCGGGGTACATATTTTTACCTGTAACAGGTAAACTAAGCGTCTGATTAAAAAACTAAGTTCAGATTCGTTTATTTTGACCAAAAATTAGTCTAAAATGATTTTTCCAGCACGATAGAAAAATAAGGCATTAGAGGGTTAAAGTCATTTGTCATATGTAACCACATTCGGGCATATATTAGCAATATATTAATAGTCAAATTTTGTCAATACAGTCGAACTTCCCTAACTCGAATCACCATTATCCAAGAAAAAAGTTCGAGTTAGGGAGACTTCGAATTAGGGAATTTATTTTTTTTTAGTTTTTTAAAAGAAACTACAAATGCATTCAATCATAAATACATTTCAAATTGCAAATTTTTCTTGTTATTTTCAACAAAAAAGGATTCCAGTTTGTTCAAGACCTATTAATATTCTCAAAAATTTGTTTTCTTCGTTCTTTTGCTGTATCCAGAAGAAGTTCCCGATTCAAATGTCATCATAATTAATATTTAATTTTTTAATATAATGAAAAATGTTTTTGCTGAGATACCATATTTTTCGGCAACTTTAATTTATTTGGTCTACTTTCAAATTCCTTAACTACTAATAAGTTTGAATATTTCCTTAAACATTTTTGAACATTTTAGTACACTGATGCGCTGACAAAGAAGTACATTTTGAACATCTTTCCTATAGCAATTTCACAAGCCTAAATAATTGTTGATGCAATATTCTATCATATTCCATCACCATATGTTAATGTACATCAATATTACATATCCAAACGAGCCGGTAACAAAAGTATAAAACAGAAACGAAAAAAAAATTCAAACTTTATTGGAGATTTTCCCGAAAAATTCGACTTACGGAAGTACGTGCCAATATTTTTGTTCGAGTTAAGGAGAAATTCGACTTATAGAAGTTCGAGTTAGGGAAGCAGATTTGTATGAAATTTGCTCAGTAAACGCTATTGCCACTCGATTTTGTTCGAGTTAGAGAAAATTCGAGTTAGGGAAGTTCGAGTTAGGGAAGTTCGACTGTACTTTTCAAACTTTAATGTTATATTTTTAAATTAATGGTTGTGTCGGCTGCTTTTAGCCTGACAATAAATAAATAAATAAATAAATAAAGTCACACGTGTAGCAACGAAAGGCTAACCGACGTGGACTGTGTCAACTGCGGACGATCAAAGAGACCGCCTGCGTCGGCAGCGCTGCTTTTATAAGCTGCTGCAAAAGCTTTTAAAGGGAAATGGCATTTAAGTTGGCTGCGATCATGCTAACTCCCTCTATCTACCACACTTGAGCCGGCCTTGAGAGAGGCATTTAGGGTGGCCGTTATCAGTCGATGCGTAGCGGTGACTCATACCTACATGCGTATGACTTCTGCATGAAAGCTTATCAGCTGACCAATTTCAAATATGAAATAAGGCCCCAGTAATATGAAATAAGGCCCCATAAAAAAATGATATAATGCCCCAAATTTGGGGTGTTATTTCATCACTGCGGACGGCAGTCCGCGCTAGTGACGAAAGCAGCACGAAGAGTGCGAAGGCAACTAGCATATATACACAGGAAGAATGGAAAATTTGCTATGACTATCCGATCAGGTCGAATTATATACCGATCAAAAGGTATCAATTTAACTTACAAATGTGCATACTAAGACTTTTGAAAACTCACCTGGTTCGTGAGATAAACAGGTGTAAGTGGGAGGGGCAAAATTTAAATGATTGGAGCTAATGGGGCCGCTGGAGCCTTTTGGTCAACATTTTGATTTTTTTAATATTTCTCATAAAAATACGCGTCGAATGACACCTCAATCATCAAAATCCGACTACTGGTTCAAAAGATAAATTATTTTGAAATTCTAAGTCGTCTTCCAATAATGAGATGAAAAGTCAGTTTGTCTGTTTGTTTGTTTGGATCAAATCGATGATTTAGCTTAAAAGTTTGAATGAGGACTTGTTGCCGCTCAAAAATCTAGAAACTTTTGTTCTACGACTTTTTCGAAAAATCGCTAGTTTAAGCCTAGTACTGCCGTGAGATAAAAGGCCTAGCGTAAGTCAAACTCCATATAAAAAAAAACACTAGCGTAAAAGTGAAAAAGAAGTCGTCTTCTTCTTTTTCACTTTACGCTAGTGTTTTTTTTTTTGAAACTAAAAACGGAGTTGCAGATAATAAACGGGCGTTATCCAGCACTGTTTGAAAAAGCTGACTAGCCTATCGAAACATCAAACTGTTTAGAGTTTCGCTAGGTATATCTATCTCACTCTCTCACAATAATTCAAACGAAATGGCCGGAAAATTAACAAAAAACAGCAGATTAAATCTTTTTGAAACGGCAGACAAAATTCTGCTAATTAACGAAGTGGAGAAGAGGCCAATATTGTGGGACCTCACAAACAAAAACACTTTGATTCTATGATTTCTTTGATTTCTATGAATAATGCTTGGGAGAATGTGGCCCAGACGCTCAACAGAAGCGGTAAGTTTTTTGAATTACAACAGTGAAACGCTATTTAATAAAACATTTATATTTCAGAAAATGATTGCAAGGTAGCGTGGAAGAGCCTGCGCGACAGCTACCGGTACCACTGCAAGGTGGCAGGCAAAAAGAGTGGCAGTGCCGGTGGAGTTGGGCCGCAGAAGCCCAGGGCGAACGACGCGGTCGAGTGGCATTTGGCCCCTTATATGTCATTCCTTCCCGAAATGTCTTCGCAAAGGCGGTAAGTAGAAATGTCAAAATTACAATAAGTGCACTGAAAATCTTCTTGCAGTACTTTCAGCACCAACATTAGTCAGTCCTCCAGTGAGTTTGGTTTTCAAGAGCCGGACTTGGATGAATCAAATTCATCATTCAATAACATTATTGATATTGATTCAACTCAGGCAGAAGCAGATGCGAGCACATCATGCGGGGAATCATCGTACTCTTATGTAAGTATTATATATAAGAAATACATTATAATAAATACACAAAAGTAACATTACAAATTTATGTTCAAGGCGAAAGCAGGTAAAAAAAGGAAGCTGGAGCAGCCAACGCCGGAATCGGATGAGTTTAGAGATGGGCATGGGCCGTGCCGTGCCGTGCCTATATAAAAAAAAATCCGTGTTGGGCCGTGTTGGACCCCTTATAAAAAGTTGCCGTGTTTTACCGTGCCAAAGTCGGTAGGCACGGAAGGCCCGGTAGCAGCTTGAGCTGTAGGATTCATCGATGTATCACACAATTTGCGAACACTTACAACATCGATAGCACGATTGATGCCATTATAATAAAAAAGTGACGCCACGAAGTGACAAAAATAGAGATGGGCATGGGCCGTGCCGTGCCCGTGCCGTGCCGTGCCTATTTAAACAAATTCCGTGTTGGGCCTCAGTTTTTACCAGCCGTGCTTGGGCCGTGCCGTGCCTCAAAAAGTAGGCCCATGCCCATCTCTAGATGAGGTTATTGGCGTGCTGGAGACGATGATTGCCACTATTGGGTGGACTCTTTATTGGCACGTGTTTGCCGTCTATGGCACCAATACAATTTGGGAAGTTCCACTTCATTTCAAAGTCCTCTGCCCACTTCAACATATTTTGCTTGGTCCATTTTGGAAACTCTCCAGACAGACCAGAACAAATGGCATCGCATACTCCGTCAATGATAACTCCCATGTGTTGCTTACTAATCCGGTACGACGATGCAACATGGCGTTGTAAACTACCGGATGCAAGCATTCTAAAAAATATATTACGAATAAAATATGTTTATGAAATTACTTATAATAATACAATACTTACTCGAGAACCGCACACAACTTTGCTTTGAGTGGAATCGCGTCTGGACGAGAATTCTTCTTTGGTTGCAAAAATGGCTCCACCAAGCTGAACAGATAGTTGAAGCTTGCCTCTGACATGTGAAAATTTTCAACAAAGACTTTGGGAGTCTGAGTCATGTTTTCAAACTGCAATAAAAATTCACGATATATTTAAATATGTATGTATTTATATAAAAGGGAATACTTACGGAGGCAGCATAGCGGCCCTTGATGCGCCTTTCCTGCAAATATGAGTTAACCCAAGTTCTGGAACGCTTGTGCTTCCGAGCTTTTGCCGCATTCACTTCCTTCTTCTTCACTATATAATATACGGCTAACGCTCCTGCGATTCCAAGATTTGATACTGCCAATGCGCGTCTTTTTGGTTCCCAATTCATTTTAAATAATTGTTTGTTATAATTTGTTTTGTTTGTTTTCGTTTTGCACAGCTGACGCATAGAGTCACCATTCAATTTTTTCTTATTTTTTCGTTTTACGTTGACAACACTGTCTTTGCGCTCGTCGACAGCGAAAGATTGAGCACTTTACGCCGCTAAAAATGTATCTGACGTCAGTACTAGGCTTTAAGCTCCAATTCAAAAACCATAAAAAATAAACAATTTATTTTGCATATCACTGCGGACGGCAGTCCGCGCTAGTGACGATAGCAGCAATATATATACAGTCATAGCGACTGTCCGATCGGGTCGAATCGGCATTCGGCATTGCGCAAAACATTGAGTTTTATTTGGTATGAAAAATTATGACATTTTAGCGCAATGTGCCGAGTGCCAAAACTTTTTTTTAACTATTACTATGTAAAACTTAATATTATTCGTCACAAATTTGGATATCAGAAATTTTGGGGCATGAAAATGTTTTCGTCACTAGACTTTTACCTCGTAAAGAATTTTTTTTATATGATAATTTTTATTTCTATGTCTAGGGGATTATTCAACACATACTTTTTAATTATTATACCATATGGGCTAATCCAGCCTTGCGGACGTTACATTTTCAAGTTAAAACTGATACCGTTCAGATTGGCACATTTTAATGAAATTTTCTGAATAATGCAGTTCTTTTTAATAAAAGAACTATTTTAAGATATCTGCACTAAGTAAACAATACATAGAGACGTCTAGCAAGCATTTTTGTGAGCGCAAATGCTTTGTATGCAATGGAACCCCAGAGCCATCGGCAAAATCCGAACGCTCTTTATAATTGTTAAGTTTATTTGGTTGCTTGACCAATTTATTAACCGCTTCATGCGGACACTATTGAACCTTTCTTGTTCATAGGCTTCAAGCAAGTAGTTCGGAATATCAAATACATAAGAATATGTTGCTCGTAGGCAACTTCACTTAAAGCTACAAATGAGCGCAGTTGCGCGTAGGCAACTTAGCGACAAATGAGCATGCATTAGAACTGCGGTGTATACATAGAAATATATTTATTTTTAACAATAATAAAACCCCAGAGCGGCAGAACGTTGTAGAGAGAGAGAGAGAGAGCACACACGCAACAACGAAAAATATTCAGTCTTTCTCGTTCATTATCGTTTCTGTGTGTCAGCATGGGCACGCTTCTTAGTGTGCGTGAAATGTAAACATGAGGGTTCGATCACCCGTTGCAACATACCCTGTTTTAAATACAAACACTTTTTCTCCTTTTCTCTTTTATTATTATTCAATAAAATTTTTTTTTTAATAAATACGCTAAAAAATAATAAAAAATAAAATGGTTAAGTAATAAAAAAGGCAAAGATAATGAAAAAAAATGTTTATACGTATTCAAAACAGGGTATGTTCTAACCGGTGATCGCACCCGCCGTTGCTTGTGTGCGCTCTCTCTCTACAACCACTAAGCAAACAATACATAGAGGCGTCAAACAAGCATTTTTTTGAGCGCACACGCTTTGTATGCCGTGGAACCCCAGTGACTTCGGCAAAAGCCGAACGCTCTTGTCAACAAAAACACAGAGCGGCTGAGCATAGCAGAGAGAGAGCGCACAGAAACATTTTCAGTCTTGGATAGGCACCAGAACGATGAGCACGCTCTGTGTCGCTCTCTCGCTCATTATCGTTTCAGTGTGTGAACGTGCGCACGCTTCTTAGTGTGCGTGTATGTACACATACACAACAGCGCTTTTGCAATGCGGGCTCGATCACCCGATACCCTGTTTTTAATAAAAACATTTTTTTTATATTCTTTCCTTTTTGCTATTTTTATTTTTTCCAGCGTATTTATAAATTGTTGTGGCATATATTTTATTATTATTAATAATGAAAATAATTATAATTATAAAATAATAAAGTAAATAAATAAAAAAATATAAATAAATATATAAATATAAATAAATTTATAAATATAAAAATATAAATAAATATAGAAATAATAAAAATATAAATACAACAATTTATAAATACGCTGGAAAAAATAAAAATAGCAAAAAGGAAAGAATATAAAAAAAATGTTTTTATTAAAAACAGGGTATCGGGTGATCGAGCCCGCATTGCAAAAGCGCTGTTGTGTATGTGTACATACACGCACACTAAGAAGCGTGCGCACGTTCACACACTGAAACGATAATGAGCGAGAGAGCGACACAGAGCGTGCTCATCGTTCTGGTGCCTATCCAAGACTGAAAATGTTTCTGTGCGCTCTCTCTCTGCTATGCTCAGCCGCTCTGTGTTTTTGTTGACAAGAGCGTTCGGCTTTTGCCGAAGTCACTGGGGTTCCACGGCATACAAAGCGTGTGCGCTCAAAAAAATGCTTGTTTGACGCCTCTATGTATTGTTTGCTTAGTGCTACAACGCTCTGCCCAAGGTGAATTTACCATCAGTGATGCCAAACATTTGCTGAAAAAAAAAAGACAAAACGACCAAAAAAAAACTAAAAAATTAGACAGAAACAGGCCAAATTTTGTTTATTACTTTTTTTATTTAATTTTATAGCTTTAAGGCCTCTTCAATGATTTTTTCGTCTTCATTTTCTTTGTTTTCATTGTACGTCGCCATGGTGCCTATAAACTTAAGGTATTTCTCAGGCAAGTTGTACGAATGGCAACACGATTTGTGTCGACGCAATCCGAATCTGCAGAAGATAAAATATGCATTTGCATATAATTGAAAATTTGTGTGATTTATACATTTACCCAATTGTCAAAATAGCATTAAACGTCTCTATTTTAGACGGTTCCTCAATTTAGTTTTTTCCAAACTAACTTGGCCAAAAACCCTTCGCTACTTCTGCATTCGACAATGGCAACGATGGAAGAGTCAGAGCGAAAGTGAGCACTCCTAAAAAAGGGTTATTGCCTACAGAGTCTCGATATTTAATTGCTTCGGACCAAAACATTGTCCCATTTTAAGAGGTGAATTTTGGCATACTGTGTTTTCGCCTTATATAGTTTCCATTTTCAAAATTTCCAAAATTGGCAGCATAAAATCGTTTTTCAATTCAATTTAATTGAATCTTAAAAAAAAACCAAACTTTCGGATAGAAGCTGTTTGAGATTTTTCCCGGCTGAAGCAGTTGAAAACCAGACAAATCTATCCGAAAAAAAGCCAATTTGGCATCACGGTTTACCATATAGGTGACGTTGTCACCACAGCTGCTCTCTTTCGACTCAAAAGTTTCGAGGATACCAGTGTTGCCAATTTGTCCTTTTTGCGGACAGATTTGTCCGTTTTGGAACTGCGATTTCCGGAAAAATTTTAAGACATCCCCTATCCGGAAAAAATTCCTTTTTTATTTTGTTTTATCCTTTTATTCATCCGTTTTTAATTGTTAAGTCGCTTATACAATTTATTAATTACAACTATGTGGCATCGATATCATATTGTTTTTCCGATATCGAAAAGCCTTTCACGAATTAATGCAGCAGCTAGTGCTGTCAATTTGTCCTTTTGTGGACACATTTTGCCCTTTTTAAGACTGCGATTTCTGGACCAATTTTTTAACGTCATCTATCCGGAAAAATGTTTTTTTTTAATTTATTTTACTTTATCCTTTATTTATCCGTTTTTCATTGTTCTAAGTCGCCCATAGAATTTATCAAATACATCTATGCGTCACATAATATATTCATTTTCGATTCATCGAATAACTTTGAAATTTAAAAAAAAATTGATGAATTTCCTGTGGAAATTGTTTTACTGGGTAATAAAGAGCTAATACATCCAATATTATAGTAATTTTTAAAGCATTAATAATTTTTTTTAATTATTATTATATTTATTAATAAGAAAACATTGTTTGTCAAGATATTTTGTCCTTTTTTAAAAAAATCTCTCCGTTATTTGTCTTTTTTTTGGGCTTAACCGGCCTTTTTTTGTGTAGAGGCGTTGGCAACGCTGGAGGATACTGACATTTGACAGTATGCCTACAAACGTTGTCGAAAGAGGTTGTGTATCGCATGTTTTTTTTATTGTCTTCTTCTTTACGAATAAACTCGTAGAATGAAAAGAATAAGCTGATTATTATTGATATCTGCAACTATTTTATTAACAGTGTGTATTATTTTGTCATGATTGTAATTGCTCATTAGGTTTAAAAATGACTGCAACATATTGCATGCTCTGCATTTCTCTTTTCTGTCAGCTGAAACAATAACAAACGAAGAGTGCAGAGCGTAAAACGAAATAAATCTTTCAGGCCCGGTTAAGTCAAATTTTCAAGAGGCCCGGCCCAATATTACTATATAACATTTTTTTTTTTTTTTATTATTATTTCTATATGCCCATTGAAAATGGTCAATAAGGGTATATTAGATTTGTGTGATGTATGTAACAGGGAGAAGAAAGCATCTCCGACCCTATTAAGTAAATATTTTCTTGATCACCATCAACAGCCGAGTCGACTGAGCCATATCCGTCTGTCTGTCCGTCCGTCTGTTTGAACGTGTCGATTTTAGAAACTATAATAGCTAGAGACTTCAAATTTGGAATGTAGGTTGCTGGATACCGGACGCAGATCAGGTTTGCTTTAAAATTTGGATTGGACTATGTATATCTTATAGCTGCCGTAGGAACGATCAGTCGAAAGTCAAGTCTCAGTATGAAAAACTTTTTTGTTGTTTGAGATATCTCAACCAAACTTACAACCTTGTTATCTATCGGCGATTTGCCTGCTCGAATTATTACTAAACCAAGCGTACGTCTCACTTACAACAAACTCCAGAGCTTTGGCAACACTTGTTTGCACCGCCAATTGCACTGAGTGATACACACATTTAATCAGTACCAATGATGGTACAAACTTCTTCAGTTCCGTATAAACCAGTGATGGGCACGTTTATTGAATCGTTATCGATTACTCACACAGACACGAGCCGACGCTTGCCGAATGCGAGGCTGGCAGCTGCTGCAAACGTACGATTCGAATCAGTGCACAACTTGCCTTCAACGAGAGCAGACACTACGTCGCTTTATTTATCAAGTTGGCTTTGTAATGCACTCGGAGAAAAATTCAAATGTTTATGACAACATGCTGTGTGAAAATGCAAAATTGTACGAATATTATTAGGGACATACAAACGGACGGACGAACAGACAAAAGGACTGAAGGACAGTCAGACAGACGGACGAACAGACAATCAGACGGACGGACGGACATTAGACGGACTTGTTGATATCGCAGATTTGGTTATCCATTTGTTATTTACGTGACGACATAATTATAATTTGTTCTTAAATGAAATATGAGGATAGAATCAAAGTTAGTAAATTACATTTCAGCCATAACTTCATCAATATTTACCTGATATTCACAGCATTTGATGCTAATCAAATTTTCCAACTGTTGATCGGACAACCTGTTTTTAATTTTGGTTTTAAATAGCGCTAATGTTGATTTGTTGATTGTTGTTAATTTGTGTCGCTCACGTTTTCAATGGGCAAATTTAAATCAGACTGCATTCTGTTCAATTCGTTTATAATATCTGGACTCTGATATGAAATTTTACATGTCAGTGGATAATTGTGGAGTGCTCTTCCGTTCTCTATTTTAGCAAAGTCCTAAAATCTACTTTCATATCAGTTTATTAAGGCTTTTAATACTGAGTGATATTCCGGCAATTTCTTGTGATTATTAAATTTGCCAAGTATTTCACTTGTTCGTGGCATATTCGATAAATCATGAATATTGAATTGATGTAACAAAATTTGTATTCTTCTGGCAAATTCTTTAATAGCTGCGATTTAATCGAAGATGCGTTTATTTCTTCCCTGCTGAGCAAGATTTAGCTAATTAAGTATGAGACTAATATTACCAAAAATGCTAGAACTGAGAGAAAGTCAGAACTTTCTAAATGAGCAACGAAGGCATCAGATTTGCCATCTTCCTCTAAAACTGTAACAGCTTCCCTTCTCAGATCAAAAAGCCGTTGCAAGCATTTCACGGCTAAGCCAGCGAACTTCGGTATACATGACCAAATCATTATACTTCGCTTCCACTTCTTTCAGAAAGGCAGTAAGTTTTCTATGTCATAGCGCAGTATGGCCGCCTCTGATTTTATTTAATCTTTGAATACACATTTTCATTGTTGTTGAAATATTTAGTGATTTAGAAAAAAGGGTTTGTTGGTGTATGATGCAGTGAAATGTGGGCACATCAATTCAATTTTCAAGACAATATCCAACGAGCCCTTCATTTTTGCCGATCATCACGTTGGCACCATCAGTACATATCGAGCTTAGTTTAGTTTTATCCGCAATAGGAAAAACTTTTTCTACTAGCGCTTCGTACAAATTTTCCCCTTTAACATTTCAATGCATAGCAACAACCGCAAGTATTTCATTTTTTACAGAAAAATTTATGTCAACGGTCTGCACGCAAATAATTAGTTGACTTAAATCATTTATGTCCGTGTTCTCGTCTAAGCATTAGAAAAAGAACTTACAACTATTCATTCTTTTTACGGTATTATAATATATAAAAAATTCAATACCCTCTGTTCGGCGAGATATTGTTCGCCTGGACAATGGAATTGAATCAAACATTTGGAAAGCTCAGCTCCCTCTTCACCAAAACATTGCAAAACATCTTTGCCCAAGTCTCAACAAAAGTTCTGCATTGCCTCGCCAACGCTAAAGATACAAAATATGACGCTTTTCAGATTTCAGTATCGAAATTCTCATTGTTATATTCATTTTCTTTATTGTTGTTGGCATCATTTTCTGATTTAAGGGAATCAGCAATCATTTTTTCGATATGTTTGTTTTTCAGCTCTAATATTAATTCTTCCCTTTCATCATTTTTAATGCCTTCGTAGCCCTCATGGCAACCCAAATAATGACTTTTAACATAAAATTCATTATTGCATGCAACCGTTTTGCTGCACACCAAGCATTCTTGTTTGCCAAAAAAAAAATGGACGCATCCTAGTTGAATTCCAATGTTCATTTAATAAATAAGTTGAAAACACAATTGTGTTTATTTCTTTGAATATGTTGAGTCGCCACCACTGATAGATCGCGGATTTCTCTTCACTACCCACCATGACACTCGCGTTACCTGTGCCAACACCTATAAAGTTTGATAGAGGTGTTTTAAGCCGAGAAAGCTCTACCAGAAGGCATTTGGTAATGCTTAAAGCATCTCCACTTTCGATTGCAATAAGTGAAAGGAGCGTCGATATAGCTATAGCGAGACTATAGCAACCCCTGAAATATTCCAAAGCTTAAAATATATTTGACATTATTAATTACCGGTAAGTAATGGTGAATTTTGGTTATGCTTATATCTGTGGATTCGTCAATCAAGAGACTGAACTTTTCGTTGTCGCGGTCATTTCTTAAGTCCTCACTTCAGTGCACTGCCGCCCACATTTTTTATAAGGCTAGTGCACTTGGTTCGGTGCAACTTAATATTTTTGGAGTCAAAGTAGGTTTTGCACAGGTCAGTAAGGTGGTCAACTGGCTATATCGCAGCATGCTGGGCTTTAAACATAGCTAACGCAGCTTCCTGGCAACAAACTTTCGGAGGCTTTGGAGGCTACCTGGAAATTAATCTTATTTGCTTGTGCACAACAGGCCGAATTTTTCACTTTTTTTTGTAGTCATATGCAAACACTTGCAATTTTTGCAGAATGTGTTTATTGATGTCCGATTCATCATTTCTGATTCAGTTTTTAAAATCTGGCTGCTGTAGCCAGCAATCACGAAATTTTTGTTTGTAAACTTCTTTGGGCATTTTCTCACAATAATGAACAACTGTGCATTGCTCAACATTCGATTACAAAGAATATCGATATCAACATACAAAACGGGATGCCACATTGTTTTTAAAAGATCAATTTGAAGGAACATAAAATAAATATAAAAAATATCCGCATGGTAAAGTGAATCTAAAAAATGCCAGATTTTCGGAGAGAAGATGTTTGAGATTTTTCCCTGCTAAAGCAGCTCTAAACTAGTGAAATTTATCCGAAGAACTTAAGAAATGACCGAAGAAAGGCCAAATTGGCATCACTGACGGGGAGAAATATTCATCAAAAAGTGTGCAGTTTCTTTTCGGTACATTCCTTAACAGGCTATTATTTCTCTCATCATGTCCATTTGGTTGTACGTTTCTCACTTTTATTATTTGCAATTTGTTTATACTTTGTATGTTGTGAAGAGCTGACGCAACCGTGTGACCACCTAACTTTTCAAGGTATTTTGAAATCCCCCAAAAAAACCTCTTTACGCGGTAAAAGTCTAGTGACGAAAACATTTCCATGCCACAAAATTTCTGATATCCAATTTTGTGACGAAATATATTAAATTTTTTATATATGTTAATTTAATATATACTAGGGGGCTCCGCCCCCTGCTCGCTTCGCTCGCCAACCCCCGCTCGTTTATTTTAAATGCCAAAAAAAAATTAATATACATACAAAGTAAAAAAAAAAATTGGCACTCCGCACTTTGCGCAAAAAGCTTCAGCTTCTTTGCACCTAAAAAATAACTTTTTGCGCAGTGCCGAATGCCAATTTTTTTTTTACTTTGTATGTATATTAATTTTTTTTTGGCATATATAATAAACGAGCGGGGGTTGGCGAGCGAAGCGAGCAGGGGGCGGAGCCCCCTAGTATATAATAAATTAACATATATAAAAAATTTAATATATTTCGTCACAAAATTGGATATCAGAAATTTTGTGGCATGGAAATGTTTTCGTCACTAGACTTTTACCGCGTAAAGAGGTTTTTTTGGGGGATATCAGAAATTTTTGCAATCGCCTCTGCTTTTGACAAAACTACTTTGTCAAAAGGTATTTATAAATGATAGCCCGAATTCTTATTTAACGAAAATGAACTGTCTGGCAACACTGGGTACACATGCAATGCACAAGTATAAAGATAAATTTTCTGTTTGCAATATTAAGCAATTAATTAATTATATAGTAAAGAAGAATAAATAAAATAAATTTACAGAGAGACTCTAATGCTTAACTCATTTGAACAAATTATAGTCGCGTTGTCACATAACAAAACTAGACTTTCTGGCAGCACTGGTTACTTTAAGCACTGGTTGAGAGCACCACTTGCAAGCAGTTTATTTCCGCATTACGCTCCAAGCAGTGTACATACTGCACATGTACATGCAGTAGTGTAAAGGAAAAAGGTATATTCAGTCAGACAGGTAATATCTCGCCCAAACGAATTTTGACAGATAGGTGTTGTATGTCAAAAGACGCGGAATTAAATTGTCTACAACATACTACATATTTAAAAGTGATTTGATGTGTAGATTTTTCTTAAATCGCCAAAATGTGGAGAAAAATACCTTATTTCACCTGTGGCTGTTTACCTATTTTCTTAAAAAAAAAACTTTGAAGGTATGTCTAAAAGCCCTTCGAAATACCTTTTCACCGATATATAGATCGCATCTGTAGCTTCTATAGTTTGGATGCTATGGGGGTTTCAATTTTAGCGGTTTTTAGCGATTTCCCGCTAAACTAGCGATTTTTCGAAAAAGTCGTAGAACAAACGTTTCTAGATTTTTGAGCGGGAACAAGTCCCGCCTCTGATTTTATTTAATCTTTGAATACACATTTTCATTGTTGTTGAAATATTTAGTGATTTAGAAAAAAGGGTTTGTTGGTGTATGATGCAGTGAAATGTGGGCACATCAATTCCATTTTCAAGACAATATCCAACGAGCCCTTCATTTTTGCCGATCATCACGTTGGCACCATCAGTACATATCGAGCTTAGTTTAGTTTTATCCGCAATAGGAAAAACTTTTTCTACTAGCGCTTCGTACAAATTTTCCCCTTTAACATTTCAATGCATAGCAACAACCGCAAGTATTTCATTTTTTACAGAAAAATTTATGTCAACGGTCTGCACGCAAATAATTAGTTGACTTAAATCATTTATGTCCGTGTTCTCGTCTAAGCATTAGAAAAAGAACTTACAACTATTCATTCTTTTTACGGTATTATAATATATAAAAAATTCAATACCCTCTGTTCGGCGAGATATTGTTCGCCTGGACAATGGAATTGAATCAAACATTTGGAAAGCTCAGCTCCCTCTTCACCAAAACATTGCAAAACATCTTTGCCCAAGTCTCATACCATCAACAGTTCTGCATTGCCTCGCCAACGCTAAAGATACAAAATATGACGCTTTTCAGATTTCAGTATCGAAATTCTCATTGTTATATTCATTTTCTTTATTGTTGTTGGCATCATTTTCTGATTTAAGGGAATCAGCAATCATTTTTTCGATATGTTTGTTTTTCAGCTCTAATATTAATTCTTCCCTTTCATCATTTTTAATGCCTTCGTAGCCCTCATGGCAACCCAAATAATGACTTTTAACATAAAATTCATTATTGCATGCAACCGTTTTGCTGCACACCAAGCATTCTTGTTTGCCAAAAAAAAAAATGGACGCATCCTAGTTGAATTCCAATGTTCATTTAATAAATAAGTTGAAAACACAATTGTGTTTATTTCTTTGAATATGTTGAGTCGCCACCACTGATAGATCGCGGATTTCTCTTCACTACCCACCATGACACTCGCGTTACCTGTGCCAACACCTATAAAGTTTGATAGAGGTGTTTTAAGCCGAGAAAGCTCTACCAGAAGGCATTTGGTAATGCTTAAAGCATCTCCACTTTCGATTGCAATAAGTGAAAGGAGCGTCGATATAGCTATAGCGAGACTATAGCAACCCCTGAAATATTCCAAAGCTTAAAATATATTTGACATTATTAATTACCGGTAAGTAATGGTGAATTTTGGTTATGCTTATATCTGTGGATTCGTCAATCAAGAGACTGAACTTTTCGTTGTCGCGGTCATTTCTTAAGTCCTCACTTCAGTGCACTGCCGCCCACATTTTTTATAAGGCTAGTGCACTTGGTTCGGTGCAACTTAATATTTTTGGAGTCAAAGTAGGTTTTGCACAGGTCAGTAAGGTGGTCAACTGGCTATATCGCAGCATGCTGGGCTTTAAACATAGCTAACGCAGCTTCCTGGCAACAAACTTTCGGAGGCTTTGGAGGCTACCTGGAAATTAATCTTATTTGCTTGTGCACAACAGGCCGAATTTTTCACTTTTTTTTGTAGTCATATGCAAACACTTGCAATTTTTGCAGAATGTGTTTATTGATGTCCGATTCATCATTTCTGATTCAGTTTTTAAAATCTGGCTGCTGTAGCCAGCAATCACGAAATTTTTGTTTGTAAACTTCTTTGGGCATTTTCTCACAATAATGAACAACTGTGCATTGCTCAACATTCGATTACAAAGAATATCGATATCAACATACAAAACGGGATGCCACATTGTTTTTAAAAGATCAATTTAAAGGAACATAAAATAAATATAAAAAATATCCGCATGGTAAAGTGAATCTAAAAAAGGCCAGATTTTCGGAGAGAAGATGTTTGAGATTTTTCCCTGCTAAAGCAGCTCTAAACTAGACAAATTTATCCGAAGAACTTAAGAAATGACCGAAGAAAGGCCAAATTGGCATCACTGACGGGGAGAAATATTCATCAAAAAGTGTGCAGTTTCTTTTCGGTACATTCCTTAACAGGCTATTATTTCTCTCATCATGTCCATTTGGTTGTACGTTTCTCACTTTTATTATTTGCAATTTGTTTATACTTTGTATGTTGTGAAGAGCTGACGCAACCGTGTGACCACCTAACTTTTCAAGGTATTTTGAAATCCCCCAAAAAAACCTCTTTACGCGGTAAAAGTCTAGTGACGAAAACATTTCCATGCCACAAAATTTCTGATATCCAATTTTGTGACGAAATATATTACATTTTTTATATATGTTAATTTAATATATACTAGGGGGCTCCGCCCCCTGCTCGCTTCGCTCGCCAACCCCCGCTCGTTTATTTTAAATGCCAAAAAAAAATTAATATACATACAAAGGAAAAAAAAAAATTGGCACTCCGCACTTTGCGCAAAAAGCTTCAGCTTCTTTGCACCTAAAAAATAACTTTTTGCGCAGTGCCGAATGCCAATTTTTTTTTTCCTTTGTATGTATATTAATTTTTTTTTGGCATTTAAAATAAACGAGCGGGGGTTGGCGAGCGAAGCGAGCAGGGGGCGGAGCCCCCTAGTATATATTAAATTAACATATATAAAAAATTTAATATATTTCGTCACAAAATTGGATATCAGAAATTTTGTGGCATGGAAATGTTTTCGTCACTAGACTTTTACCGCGTAAAGAGGTTTTTTTGGGGGATATCAGAAATTTTTGCAATCGCCTCTGCTTTTGACAAAACTACTTTGTCAAAAGGTATTTATAAATGATAGCCCGAATTCTTATTTAACGAAAATGAACTGTCTGGCAACACTGGGTACACATGCAATGCACAAGTATAAAGATAAATTTTCTGTTTGCAATATTAAGCAATTAATTAATTATATAGTAAAGAAGAATAAATAAAATAAATTTACAGAGAGACTCTAATGCTTAACTCATTTGAATAAATTAAAGTCGCGTTGTCACATAACAAAACTAGACTTTCTGGCAGCACTGGTTACTTTAAGCACTGGTTGAGAGCACCACTTGCAAGCAGTTTATTTCCGCATTACGCTCCAAGCAGTGTACATACTGCACATGTACATGCAGTAGTGTAAAGGAAAAAGGTATATTCAGTCAGATAGGTAATATCTTGCCCAAACGAATTTTGACAGATAGGTGTTATATGTCAAAAGACGCGGAATTAAATTGTCTACAACATACTACATATTTAAAAGTGATTTGATGTGTAGATTTTTCTTAAATCGCCAAAATGTGGAGAAAAATACCTTATTTCACCTGTGGCTGTTTACCTATTTTCTTAAAAAAAAAACTTTGAAGGTATGTCTAAAAGCCCTTCGAAATACCTTTTCACCGATATATAGATCGCATCTGTAGCTTCTATAGTTTGGATGCTATGGGGGTTTCAATTTTAGCGGTTTTTAGCGATTTCCCGCTAAACTAGCGATTTTTCGAAAAAGTCGTAGAACAAACGTTTCTAGATTTTTTAGCGGGAACAAGTCCTTATTCAAACTTTTAACCCTCTAAGGCTATCTTTTAAAATAATGAAGAAATAGAAGTCAAGTTATTTTTTCTAAGATGAACTTGGGCCTCTGAATTCAAAAATGAGCTCAGAAAAGGTGTACAAGGCTTCGTTCACCTGTAAGGTGACAAAATGTGAAAAGTGACTCAAGGCTCTTTTGGGGCTATCAGTGAAAAAAGACGGTTGAAAATATTTTTACATCTTAGATTTGTCATTTATATATTGCTATGTAACACCAACCAAACAGATTTTGTTGTGTGTACAGAATAAGAGCAGATTGAAATTGACCCTCCCGAGATTTTTTGCGAAAGAAAAACGGAAAAAACACATGTCATGTCTTAATCAAAAAAAAAAGCACCATTAAAAGCTTCCGAGTGCTTTAAAGCATGTTGCAAATGTCAAGCTGTGTTTATTAGGAACAGTTAAAAAATATTTTCTTGTTAAAAAACTGATTACTTTTTTAGTTATTGCGATTTAACGGATAAGTGTCTTGAGGCATGCTTACGTGTTAGAGGGTTAAGCTAAAACAACGATTTGATCTATACAAACAAACAGACAAACAAACAAACAAACAGACTGACTTTTCATCTCGTTTTGAGAAGGGCACCAAAAATTTCAAAATAATTTATCTTTTGAACCAGTAGTCGGATTTTGATGATTGAGGTGTCATTCGACGCGTATTTTTATGAGAAATATTAAAAAATTAAAAATGTTGACCAAAAGGCTCCAACGGCCCCACTAGCTCCAATCATTTAAATTTTGCCCCTTCCACTTACACCTGTTTATCTCACGAACCAGGTGAGTTTTCAAAAGTCTTAGTATGCACATTTGTAAGTTAAGTTGATACCTTTCGATCGGTATATAGCTCGACCTGATCGGACAGTCATAGCAAATTTTCCATTCTTCCTGTGTATATATGCTAGTCGCTTTCGCACACTTCGTGCTGCTTTCGTCACTAGCGCGGACTGCCGTCCGCAGTGATTTTTGGTGTTATGCTGCCACACTGCCGCTCGCTAGCCAGGCATCAAACTATTGAGCATTTCGAGCGCTCAAACTATTTCGAGCTACTGGATACTATGCTTAAGACCAGTGTTTAAAAAACTGCAGTCGAAGTAGCAACAGTCGCAATATTTTTGCTTTTCTCTGCTTCGACTGCCTGCGACTTTTTTATATTAACTGTTGCTTCTGCTTCCGAAAATTTCAGAACTCGCAGTCGAAGCAGCAGCAGAAATCAAACAGCTACAAAAATCAAATAGCAAGAACAGTCGCCGTTTTTCGTTTTTTGCTTTTTGCTGTGCTGCTGCTTTCGATAATGAGCGTAAGTCGAAGCTGCAGCAACCGATCGGCTGCCGAAAGTCGTTCTCAGTCGCAGTCGGGAAAAGGTGTCGGCTCGACTTTTTGCTGCTTTTTTTTGCAAGTATTTTTTTTAATATTTTGAAAACTGCAAAAAAGGCACTTTTTGCATGAAAATGAGGAAAAATGGGTTAAAATGGTCATTTTTAGGATTTTCAAAAAATTATAAAAAATACTAGCAAAAATATTTTTGAAAAATTTCTTTTGCAGTTACTCCTAAAATTGTTTGAAGAATGTTTTTGCATCCCAACATTTTTTGGAAAAAATCGAGGAAAAAAGTTGAAAAAGTAGACCTTTTTTAAAATTCGAATATTTTAATGGGTACTTAATGGGTTAAGGAAAGTTATACATCATTCAAACGGAATTTAGATGACCTTTCCAAATATAATTTTTAAATTTGAAGACTTGACTTACAATAGCTGTTATAGTAAAAGAAAGAGCACTACTATTTTTTTGACCGCAGCTGTATATAATAAGCTATTATTTTCTTATTATATGTCAAAATATTACATTTTTTAGGGTGTGTAAAGTGTTTCTTGACAAACTGTATATACTTTATGGGGTCTGCCACGCCTCCGTCTTCCTGTTACATACATTTCACAAATCCATCCATAAAATATTGACAAAAATAATAAAAAAAAAAAAAAACACAACTTAACAAATTACAGTCGAACTTCCCTAACTCGAACTTCCCTAACTCGAATTTTCTCTAACTCGAACAAAATCGAGTGGCAATAGCGTTTACTGAGCAAATTTCATACAAATCTGCTTCCCTAACTCGAACTTCTATAAGTCGAATTTCTCCGTAACTCGAACAAAAATATTGGCCCGTGCTTCTGTAAGTCGAATTTTTCGGGAAAATCTCCAATAAAGTTTGACTTTTTCTTTCGTTTCTGTTTTATGCTTTTGTTACCACCTGGTTTGGATATGTAATATTGATGTACATTAACATATGGGGATGAAATATGATAGAATATTGCATCAACAATTATTTAGGCTTTTGAAATTGCTATAGGAAAGATGTTCGAAATGTACTTCTTTGTCAGCGCATCAGTGTACTAAAATGTTTAAAAATGTTTAAAGAAATATTCAAACTTATTAGTAGTTAATGAATTTGAAAGTAGACCAAATAAATTAAAGTTGCTGAAAAATGTGGTATGTCAGCAAAAACATTTTTCATTATATTAAAAAATGAAATATTAATTATGATGACATTTGAATCGGGAACTTTTTCTGGATACAGCAAGATAACGAAGAAACCAAATTTTGAGAGTATCGACAGGTCTTGATCAAACTGGAATCCTTTTTTGTTGAAAATGACAAGAAAAATTTGCAATTTGGAATGTATTTATGATTGAATGCATTTGTAGTTTCTTTTAATATGCCAAAAAAAAAAAATTCCCTAACTCGAAGTCTCCCTAACTCGAACTTTTTTCCTGGATAATGGTGATTCGAGTTAGGGAAGTTCGACTGTATAAATACATCTATATATATATAACTCTTTGTCCTGACTGACTGAGACGGCTAGAAAGATGAAATTTTCACACAAATTTCATCATCATCCTAAAGATGTAAAGATTGATAATTATCAATATTTATGGAGACTCCCAACAATAATTTGAGGGAAATGGAGTATAAACCAGGGACTGCAAATAATGATTATTTTTTTTTTTTAAATAAAAAAATCAAACACTTATAAAAGACCTAGAAAATAATGGTTTGCACCAAAATGTTTATTATTTTACAATCTTTGTGTTTGTACCATGATTTTTATTTTTATGATTTTTACTTTTTTACTTAATGGTAATCATTATTTTTGAGTAATTTTATAAAAATCAAAAATAATCATTATGAATGAGTTTTATTTTTTTCGCTTAAAATAAAACTCAAAAGTAATTTACGGCTTCTGTGTTAAGATTTTTACCAATATTACTTTATATCCCTATAAAGCACACCATAGCTACCTCCCAGCATAATCTTTTTTTTATCGGAGTACGGTAACCCATTCAAACTTGCATAAAACATGAAAAAAAATCGAAAAAATGTATAGTAGAGTGAATCGATTTGTATGGGTCCGAAAAATTAAAAAAATGGTAACCCATTTTCGTAATCTATGGTCAATTCTAAGATGTTTTCACCAAGAAACTATAGTTCTAAAATGAATTCCTGGTCCGCGCTTTTGAGTTGAAAAATTCATTTTATTGAAAATTCATATCTTGGGTTTTTATGGTCCGATCCTGACAAACTTGGTGTCAATACTTTTGTTAGGACCAGGACTTTTATAATTCCATAGAACCAAAGGACGAAATGTCCTTTAAACATAATTTTCATCCTCGGAACGACGATTTTGCGATTCGATTATATCAAGCTATATCCTAAAAACTTAATTAGAATTAAATATAATTTTGGCCTAAAGGAAATTTGTATCGTCCTTGAACCTGTATTTTTACAAGCAGAAAATGTAAAACATATTTTAATACAATTTTAATACAGGTTTAATAAAATAAGTTGTATATTTTCTGTTAATGAAAAATATAGGTTTAAGGAAAAACATTTTTTGGCGAAAAAATAGCTTTAATTTTGACGAATTTTTTAAAATAGAGACGAGTCGCGAAATCGTCGTTCAGTGTTTTTACACTGATTATACATTTTTCGATGTTTTGATGCAAGTTTGAATGGGTTACCGTACTCCGATAAAAAAAAAGATAATGCTGGGAGGTAGCTATGGTGTCCCTTTATAGGGATATAAAGTAATATTGGTAAAAATCTTAACACAGAAGCCGTAAATTACTTTTGAGTTTTATTTTAAGCGAAAAAAATAAAACTCATTCATAATGATTATTTTTGATTTTTATAAAATTACTCAAAAATAATGATCATCATTAAGGAAAAAAATTAAAAATTAAAATATAATCATTATGATGTAATTTTTATAATATAACTTATAATGATTACGGTCCCTGGTATAAACTGCTTTTGAGGGATGTGTGAAATATGTGTAGTGATTACATATTACTAACCGGACATCCCTGAGAATCTTTATTTATATTGGGGTCTCTATTTGGGTCATAGAGCCTCCCAATGGCCATGAGGAGCGAAAAAAAACATTGTTTCGTCCCGAGATGCAAAAGAGCAGAGCGCACCACACTTCGGACAAATACGTTTACTCCGAATAATGTTGTGGCCTCGTAGAACGTCGTGCAATTCACTCTCACTGAATTTCTTAAACTGCCTAGTAGTCACCGCACATGCTGTACACGAAATTTTTATACAATTTAGCGCGAATAAAAATTTACGTACGGATCCCGTTAGAAAAAGTGTTGGAAAACGCGCCAAAAACTGACATGTGAGAGAAAATTCAGTGCTGGAAAACGTTCCATTTCATCAAAAGCAGCCATGCAAAACACAAAACAACCGTGTAAGACACAAAACAACCATGCAAAAATTTTATTTTGCATTAAAATTTCAAAATTCCTTCTGAGATTTTTTTTTTTTTTAAATATCCGCATGGGTAAGACAACTACCAAAATAAATACCTTCAACTTTAAAAACCATTAAAAATAACTCAAATTCGTAAACTTAGTTCAACGACTGATCTGTGTGAAGTGCGCTTCTGTTGTGAAATATTCGGACTGCGTGAAGCTGCGCTTTAAAAAATGAACACGTTTTCATATCTTTAATGCTATTTTTAGAAAGTCCCGCTAGACTTACAGAAAAAACCGGTTTGCAATTAAAAAGCTTGGACATTTAAGGAACAGTTTCTTTTCTTTTTCAAATTTTGTTTTGCCAGCGGTTTTTTTTATTTTTGGACTATTGGCGAAACCACTGCATGCAGTGCAAACCCAGCCAAGTACTGATCCACCACCGTGCTTGACTTTGCCAATCATATTCTGTGGCTCCAGCTTGGAATTTTCTTTTCGCCATACTTTCGTTCGTCCATCGGCTTCATGGATGTTGTAGTTGCTCACATCTGAAAATATGCCGGAGTTCCATTTGTTTTGGTCCGCTGATTCATACTCTTTCGCAAATGAAAGTCTTATTGTACGGATGACGGCATTGGCGATGGGCTTTTCTCGCATGTTGCGACCATAATATTCGGCAGAATGAAGTACCTGACGAATGGTCTCGGAATTTCACGTTTTTCCTAATTGATTCTCAATTTCAGATTGTATTTTCTTAGCTGGTTTTTTGGGATCCACTCGCACCTTGCGCACAATAATCCGTTTATCAGCTTCGGTAAATATGTTTGGTCCTCCAGATCTTGGGTTTGTCTTGATAGTTCCTTCTGATTTAAATTTTGCCATTACCTTTTGGACTGTTAAACTGCTTTTTCCAACAATTTCGGCAATCCTTCTCTGAGAATTCTTCTCATAGTTTTATTATTAAGTCTTTCGTGTCTTGAGACAACTCTTTCTCCCGTGGTGCCAGATTTTTTATAAACACTGAAGAGCTAATATTAAATAGCAACAATATCTTTAACATTATTTTCCATTTTTTTTCTACCGTTAAGAAAACAATTTGTTAACACTTTTTGCATACAAGCTTTTTATACTCTGTGCCCATTAAAAATAGTCAAAAAAGGATATAATGGATTTCTGAAATTAATTAATTAAATTTCTTAAAAAAATGTTAAGTGAAAATAATATTTATTTTGCACTCGCTTAGGTACTTAATCGTTTTTGACCGTTAATTTGCGCCCTTTTCAGTGCCACGCCCACTTTCATTTCTTTTTTCCAAATATTTTTAAGTATTGAGAATGTTCTTGTATATTTCAAGTTTCAACGTTATTCTCGAAGTTATAGATTTTTGCTCATAGTCATAGCTATTACCGGCGAATAAGTTTAGTTCAAGGGCATTGCAGTATCAAAAGGTGTGACAACACAGAACGCTTTTAATTTTCAAATGGTTTAAGTAATTATTACATGAGTTGGCAGGAACGCTGAATTAGCTTTCAACTACGTGCAAGTGAAAACTGTTGGAACAAACGTTCACGATCAGAAACCTTTGGAAAACAGAAGCAATAAGGCGAAGCAATAATTAAGCAGCAGTATACTGCGGCGGTATGACTTAAGCGTAGTAGGCTCTAGCTGAAAACATTTTGGGAGCTCGAAATGTTCGATGTTTTGAAGTCCGGCCTTACAAACTTCAGTGTGACAGCATAATACCATAAATCACTAAAAAAGTTGAGAAATTGTTGGTCTTATGCTGCTGTGGTCACACTGTTCGTCAGCTCTGCACAACAAACAAATAAATAACATTGGTCACAACAAAAAAGATAAAATGGACCAAATGGACTGGATAAGTGAAATAGCAGCGACTAATACCATAATTTCGGGATTAATGCAATGCTTTCCCATGCATTTTTAATAAAAGTCGCATAAAATTATTCTTATCGGTCAAATCCCATATTTATGGGCTCTCTCTCACCACTAAGCAAACAATACAAACTGGCATTTTAGTGGTTTCACTCGCTTTGTAGAGCGTGCAACCCCAGAGCGTTCGGCAAAAGCCGAACGCTCTTTTCAGTAAGAACCCAGAGAGAGAAACGTCACAGAGAGAGAGCGCACGCAAGCAACGACGAAAAAAGTTTAGTCTTGGATCAACACCTAACTAATAATGTGTACAGGCCAATATCAATTCTACCCTTTTTTTTCAAAAATGTTTGAGCACCTGATGGCCGTACAGATGAAGAAATATCTCACCACAAATTCTATGTTAATTAATGAGCAGTCTGGTTTTCGGGAGAATAGAAGTTGTACGACAGCAATACTTAAAATATCTGAAGATATTCGGAGAGAAGTTGACGAAAGCAATGTGACTTTCTTGACGCTTCTCGATTTTAGTAAAGCTTTTGACACGGTAAACCACGAAGTTCTATGCACTAAGCTGAAAAAGTTTTTTAAATTCTCAGATACCGCCATTAGGTTATTTTTTTTCTTATTTAAGGGGCAGAAGCCAAGCTGTCTTTTATAATAATGA
This sequence comes from Drosophila suboccidentalis, assembly GCA_037043435.1. Taxonomy (NCBI): domain Eukaryota; kingdom Metazoa; phylum Arthropoda; class Insecta; order Diptera; family Drosophilidae; genus Drosophila; species Drosophila suboccidentalis. The sequence continues at coordinate 9,947 of JBAMBK010000354.1, read as the reverse complement.
AATATCTTCACTATTGCCATTAAGCCGTGGAGTAGCTCAAGGGTCAGTCCTTGGTCCACTTCTCTTTTCGTTATATGTTGACGACCTCCCTGCCGTGTTATCGTATTCCAATGTTCATTTGTATGCCGATGATGTCCAATTGTATGTTAGTTGTCGTCGTGATTAAGTACTTTACGAGGTAAAAGTCTAGTGACGAAAACATTTTCTTGCCCCAAAATTTCTGATATCCAATTTTGTGACGAATAATATTAAGTTTTACACATACATTATTTAAAAAAAAAATTTTGCCCTCGGCACATTGCGCTAAATTCTTCATACCTAATAAATATTACTTTTTTGCGCAGTGACGAGTGACAAAATTTTTTTTTTAAATAATGTATGTGTAAAACTTAATATTATTCGTCACAAAATTGGATATCAGAAATTTTGGGGCAAGAAAATGTTTTCGTCACTAGACTTTTACCTCGTAAAGAGGTTTTTTTTATGGGATATCAGAAATTTTTGAATAAGACATTATATATTTTGAAAACTTCAATATTTTTTGACAGTATAACTTGTCAGCCTTGTTTATTGTTCATAGTATGAACTTCATACAGCAAAAAAAAACAGTCTGGCAACACTGGTTCGTTTTACGAAAGGCAAAATCTATCAGCACTCTCAAACTCTGGCTGCTATGACACTTTGTTGCTGCTGCCCTATTAAAATTCAAAGTAAAACGTATATCTTCAGTTAATAGGTTATATCTTCCAAACCTATCAATAAATTTTTTTGTGTCATATATCAAAAAATGCGAAATTTTACAAACTAAAATATTTTGAAAATTAAAAAAAATCGTTAGCGGCGTTTTCTCAAAAACCGCCAAAATGTGGCAAAAAATACCTTATTTCACCTGTAGCAATTTACCTGTGCTCTTAAGCAAAAAAGTGTACAGCTATGCTTAAAAGCCCTTCGAACTACCTTTTCAACGATATATAGATCACATCTGTAGCTTCTATCGTTTGGATGCTATAAGGGTTTCAATTTCAGCGGTTTTTAGCGATTTACCGCTAAACTAGCGATTTTTCGAAAAAGTCGTAGAACAAACGTTTCTAGATTTTTGAGCGGGAACAAGTCCTCATTCAAACTTTTAAGCTAAATCATCGCTTTGATACAAACAAACAAACAAACAAACAGACTGACTTTTCATCTAATTTTCGGAAGGCCCCTTAATATTTCAAAATTAATTTTCTTTTGAACCATTAGTCAGATTTTGATGATCGAGGTGTCATTCGACGCGTATTTTTAATTAGAATAATACAAATTTCAAAAACAATTTAAAAAAGCTCCAACGGCCCCATTAGCTCCAATCATTAAAATTTTTCCCTTCCCACTTACACCTGTTTATCTCACGAGCCAGGTGAGTTTTCTAAAGTCTTAGTACGCACATTTGTAAGTTAAATTGATACCTTTCGATCGGTATATAACTCGACCTGATCGGACAGTCATAGCAAATTTTCCATTTTTCCTGTGTATATATGCTAGTCGCCTTCGCACCCTTCGTGCTGCTTTCGTCACTAGCGCGGACTGCCGTCCGCAGTGACTAGATTGTGTTAATTTATATAACAGTGAATTGTCAAATGTAAGTAAATGGGCTAGTTGCAATGGGCTTACGCTTAATCCGTCTAAATGTAAATGTATTGTTATTTATAAAAGATAGAAGATACTCCTATAGACTACGTTGAAAAAGCAATAAATCTTGGTATCGTTTTTAATAAAACCTTGACGTGGAGTGATCATATTGCAAGGGCAACTGGGAAAACTTATGGATTACTTAGACAACTTTATATGTCACAGAAATTTTTAATGTTAATAGACGAGATCATATATCAAATTATGCCCGACAGTTAAATGACATGAGCTTTAAGACTTGGACTGATTACAGAAATCTTATTCTGTTACACAAAATTGTACAAACGAAGGAACCACGCTATTTATATGACAACTTACATTTTAGCACGTCTACAAGGACAAATAATGTAAACAATATTCGACACAAATTTACAAGCTCAGAAACACATTTCTTTGTGCATACTATTCGCATGTGGAACCGTTTGCCTTTTCAACTGAAAACAATGAGTAGCGCAGCAACTTTTAGGGACAAGTTAAAACTTTTTTTGAGAGACACATAAAAAAAAAAAAAATAATAATAATAATAAAAAATAAAATAATACATAAATAAATAAAACAATAGTATTAATATAGTTTATACGAGGGCTGCTATATATATTTCTGGCCTAATAATGAAAATGCGAATATTTATCATCAAAAATTGTTTTATTGTTTTTCAAAGTATTCTCCAGCCTGATTTATACACTTTTGCATGCGCTCAAACCAATTGTCGAAGCACTTTTTCCACTCCGATTGAGACACCTCCAAAACATGGTTTTTGAACGCTTCAACAGCATCTTCTGGGCACGAAAATCGTTGACCACGCATTTTTTTCTTGATGTGCGGGAATAAAAAGAAGTCATTGGGTGCCAAGTCAGGGCTGTACGGCGGATGACCCATCAATTCGACGTTTTGGCCGGTCAAAAAGGCGCTGGTTTGAGCCGATGTGTGAGAGCTCGCGTTGTCATGGTGAAGAATGATTCGTCTTCTCTTGTTTGTTTTTCGAATTTCTCCGAAGACTTCAGGCAAACAAATTGTGGTGTACCACTCAGAATTGACCGTCCTTCGTTGCTCAAGCGGAACAGTCGCCACATGACCAGTTTTGCCGAAGAAACAGGCGACCATTTGCTTCGAAGTGCTTCTTCCACGAACAACTTTCGTTGGATTTGGCTCGTCTTCGAAGACCCACACGGTCGATTGTTGTTTTGTTTCGGGCTCATACGCATAGATCCAAGATTCGTCACCTATGACGATCTTATGAACATCTTTTGAAGCACCGCGATCGTATTTTTTCAACATTTCTTTGCACCAATCGACACGAGCCTTTTTTTGAGCGATTGTCAAATTGTGCGGGATCCAACGACAACAAACCTTTTTTACGGTCAGGTGTTTATGTAATATCGAATGTATGCTGGTGGGAGAAATGCCCAAGGATGCCTCTATCTCCCGGTATGTCACATGACGATCTTGCATTATTAGTTCACGCACGGCATCAATGTTCTCTGGCACAACGGACGTTTTTGGACGACCTTCACGGAATTCGTCGTTGAGCGAACTGCGACCACGATTAAATTCGTTATACCAGTTTTTCACGGTGCTATAGGATGGTGCTTGATCGCCATACAAAGACTTAAGTTCATCGATGCACTCTTGTCTGGATAATCCACGTCGAAAGTTGTGAAAAATGATCGCACGAAAATGCTCACGTGTCAATTCCATTTTTTTAACGGAATTGAATTGTTCAAAGCTCTGTAAGTTTAACAATTCACGATTAAATGACAACACGTTCTGAGTGATGTTATGCTAAAAAATGTCAACCTTTCCAATGGAAATATCAGATTGCACCTGGCAACACTTATTGTTGCCTAGGCCAGAAATATATATAGCAGCCTACGTATACATGTATCGATCAAATAATTAAACTAATCAAAGTAGGTTGTAAACTATAATTAGGATAAATCTTAAACTAAAGCAAGGATTATTTACGGTTATATGTTACTTTTTTTTTTCTTTCATAATTGTAAAATGTTAAATGTTAATAATATTTAAAAAAATACATGTTTGTAATAGTGAAAAAAAAACCGATGTTTGTAATAGTGACTAGTGCATTAAATAATAAGCGTTAGCTTGTAGCACTGGGAATCAAAAGAAATAAATTATTTAATTTAATTTAACAACACCAGAACGATGAGCACGCTCTGTGTCGCTGTCTCTCTTATTATCACATGTGTGTGTGAACATGAGCACGCTTCTAAGTGTGCGTGAAATGTCAACATGCGGGCTCGATCATCCGCTGGAACATACCCTGTTTTAAATACAAATAATAGTTTTCTTATTTTCTTTGCCTTTTTCATTATTTAATAATTTTATGCCACAAACATATGGTTATTAATTAATAAATAATAAAAATAATAATAAATAAACTAAAAAAGCAAAGAGAATGATAAAAAGTATTTGTATTTAAAACAGGGCATGTTCCTACCGGTGATCGAGCATGCCGTTGTTTGTGTGCGCTCTCTCAGCAACATTTGGACGTGCTGTGCGCGCTCTCTCATTGACGCTCTGCCACTCTGGGGTTCTACTGAAAAGAGAGTTCGGCTTTTTCCGAACGCTCTGGGGCTGCATGCCAGTTTGACACCTCTATATATTGTTTGCTTAGTGCTCTCACCTCTTGAATTAGCCTGATTCGTTCTTCATTTTCGAAGATTTCAATTCGGCTCTTATTTTGGTGCTTATTTTTTCCCGCCATTGCTGTTAAAAGATTTCGACTAGTCGAAACCAGTGTTTAAAAAACTGCAGTAAGTTTCATTTCATGTGCTTTTGCTTCTGCTTCTGCTTCCGAAAATTTCAGAACTCGCAGTCGAAGCAGCAGCAGAAATCAAACAGCTACAAAAATCAAATAGCAAGAACAGTCGCCGTTTTTCGTTTTTTGCTTTTTGCTGTGCTGCTGCTTTCGATAATGAGCGTAAGTCGAAGCTGCAGCAACCGATCGGCTGCCGAAGTCGTTGGCAGTCGCAGTCGGGAAAAGCTGTCGGCTCGACTGTTTGCTGCTTTTGATATTTGCTGCTGTTGATTTTTGCTGCTATTGATATTTGCTGCTTTTGATTTTTGTCGCTTTTGCTTTCGATCAGCAGCGGCAGTCTCAACGAATCTTACAAAGTCAGCATCTGATATGATCCTTATTTTAAGTTAAACACTTAAAATAATTTTTACACCTTAGATATCTATTTTTTTTGGGACGATTTGTGACCTCTCGAACCCAAAAAATCACAAAAATTCCGGATTTTGGGACTTATTAAAGTCGCTAGCTTCTGAGCTACTAAGCCGATCTCAAAACTATATGAAAGAAGGTTGTAGAGGGATAAGTAACCTTTAATTTGAGTGCGTTTTTGGTCATATCGGTTAATAAGATCTCATGGTGTACTCTAAAATGTCGGAGAAACTTCGAAAATTGGGAAAAAAGTTAATATTTCGAAAACCCTTCCATGAAAAAAGTTTTAAGTGCGATTTTCGTGTTTAGGAGCCAAAGTCCATAGGAAAAGTACACTGAGACATGAGAAGCGAAATGACTGTAAACTAGTGTAATAAATGTAAAAACGTGCAAAAAATATTTTAGCCCCCCCCTCATTGAGAAGCTGCCGACGCCCTTGTTATCTACTCTTAGATTGGTGCTTACAGACTACCGCAATCGTTTAAGCCAGGATGTTCTGGAGAATATATTGCTGGTGAAATTAAATCCCAGCTTTTTGGACACAGCCATCGACACATTGGAACTTTTTGAAAATTAAGAAGAATTTACTCTAAGTGATTTTGAATGAATATTAGTTAAATACTTTATGTTTATAAGAAAAAAAATATTATTTACCATTTTTATATTTTTATTTTTAATTAGCTTTGTTTTGATAAATATTGGTTTCTTTTTATACGATACAAAAAAATTTGAAAAAAAAAACAATAAAAAGTACAAGAAGTACAATGAACGCAAATAAATTGTCAAATAATTCTAAAAAGTCATAGATTCCCAGAACTAGGCAAGTAGGCTAAAGGCAAAATCAAAAGCATCAAATTAAAATTAACGCACAATTGATCGTGACGGTGACTGCGGCTGCTGATCGAAAGCAAAAGCGACAAAAATCAATAGCAGCAAATATCAAAAGCAGCAAATATCAAAAGCAGCAAACAGTCGAGCCGACAGCTTTTCCCGACTGCGACTGCCAACGACTTTCGGCAGCCGATCGGTTGCTGCAGCTTCGACTAACGCTCATTAGCGAAAGCAGCAGCACAGCAAAAAGCAAAAAACGGCAACTGTTCTTGCTGTTTGATATTTGTAGCTGTTTGATTTCTGCTGCTGCTTCGACTGCGACTTCTGAAATTTTCGGAAGCAGAAGCAGAAGCAACTGTTAACATTAAAAAGTCGCAGGCAGTCGAAGCAGAGAAAAGCAAAAATATTGCGACTGTTGCTACTTCGACTGCAGTTTTTTAAACACTGGTCGAAACATTGGCCGTGTTCACCAGAACAAATCGACAACAGAAAATCGATGAAATTTGCATGATTATTCTGGTGAAATGCAGTGATTAGCAATCATGATTTCAAATTTTGTGATTATGATGACTGAAAATGCATCACCAAAATAGTACGCTGAAATTTTCTGATTGTGATGCTTTGTTATCGAACAAACAAAATACATGATTACTGATTGATTAGTTCTGGTGAACGCGGCCATTGATTCAATCGATGTTTTGAAAGGTAAAAAAAAAGTTGCCATCTGTTTGAGTCGCTGTAAAACGCCCGAAAATTTTCTGAGCTGCCCATATTTAGGTCCAGCGTACATAGGTTTAAACCAGTGGTCGGCACCTACACATTCATATGTTTGCATTGCGTTAGTGTGCATTTTTGTTCGTCTAACAGCGAAATAACAGCGACGTAACAGAAACAAATCGTAGCAGCGACGCGTCGCGACGTGTACGTGAGTGTACGTGAGCGGCAGCGCAGTCGCCACGAAAATTTCCTATGAGATCGAGATAGGGCCGTGCCGATAGCTGGTTTAAACTGTAGCATAACTTGCATAGTGTTGCTACACTTGAATAACATAGTGTGACCAGGTTGCTGCTTTGACATAATATTCATATATTCAAACAAAAACAGTGATAAGTTATTTTATAAAACCACCTGCTCGCTTCGCTCGCCAACCCCCGGCCCGCTTCGCTCGAAAAATTGAAAAGAAGGTCTTTAGATTCTAAAGGTTAATTTGCATCCGTGCAAAGTAAAAACCGCGTCATACCTGGATGCAAGACCCTGCAAATAAAGACTCACTGGCTTTAGATGCAGCCGACGATGGAATATGCTTTAAGAAATATTGCAAATCTAGAATTAATGCAAAACTTTCGGATTTGCACGCACATGCCAAGACAGTCAAACATAAGTCTTTTTCAGCCTTTTTTGCACTGACGAACCAAATACCGTTTGTTGCATCTATTCATGTGAAAACCTGCTGACAAAGGGCGGCATTATGTTTATCCCTCTAAGCCCCAATTGAAGAAATATTAAAAAAAACTAAGTTGGATTTTTTGGGGTAAATTGTAGCTTTTAATTTTTAAAAATGACCTCAAAAAGTGTGTACAAGGCTTCGTTTACCTGTAAGGTGACAGAATGTAAAAAGTGCCTCAAGGCTCTTTTGGGGCTATCAGTGAAAAAAGTCGGCTGAAAATATGTTTACATTTTAGATTTGTCAATTATCTTTTATTATGACCCTCCAACCCAACAGATTTGGTTGTTTGTGCTGCTTAAGAGCTGATTGAAATTGACCCTCCCGAGATTTTTCACGTAAGAAAATCGGAAAAACACATGGAGTGTACAAGTCAAAATAAAAGAACTATTAAAAGCTTCCGAATGCTTTAAAGCTTGTTGCAAATCTCAAGCTGTGTTTATTAGCAACAGTTAAAAAATAGTTTCATGTAAAAAAACTGATTAATTTTTTAGTTATTGTGAATTAACCGATAAGTGCCTTGAAACACTCTTGGGTATTAGAGGGTTAAATGTTGCCACACATTCATCTGTCAGCCCAATACTGGATTAAATCAACAAAAATATCGTTTCGTTACTCTAGCGTTTTTTCTAGCTATCAACAAAATCTTCTAGCTATTTCTAACTTTTTTCAATGGCGAGTTTAGTTTTTTTTATGGTATGAAGAGTTGGTGACACGGTTTTCAATCATGGAGGCCGGAAATGCCAATACTGCTCGCAGTATTCAAAGAAAAGGAAGCATTTAAAAGCTACTGAGAATATTCCAAAAGTATTGTGATCCTCGTTGAAAAAAATACGTAGATGTCTTTCCAAGCTATGCCAGTATTACATGTGCAAAAAAGGCAACTGTACCACCCTTAGCAGAAAATACGAATGTACTGGTCAGAGTAAAGCCACTAAGCAAACAATGCATAGAGGCGTCAAACAAGCATTTTTGTGGTATCATTTATTTTGTATTGCGTGCGCCCTAGAGCCTTCGGCAAAAGCCGAACGCTCTTTTCAGTAAAACACGAAAAATGTTCGGTCTTGGATAGGCAACAGAACGATGAGCACGCTCTGTGTCGCTCATCGTTTCTGTGTGTGTACATGCGCATGCTTCTTAGTGTGTGTGAAATGTAAACATGCGGGATCGATCACCCGCTGGAACATACCCTGTTTTAAATACAAACATTTTTTTCTTATTTTCTTTGCCTTTTTCTTTATTTAATAATTTTATGCCAGAAAAATATGGTTTTTAATTAATAAATACTAAAAATAATAATTAAAAAACAATACAAAGCAAAGAGAATGAAAAAAGGGGTCTCCGCCCCCTGCTCGCTTCGCTCGCCTACCCGAGTCGTGTTTGCTCGACTGTACGATACCCTGCGCCAGTATTTAACACCGATCGAATTTGCTGTCCGTTTGGCTTAGATATCTCAAACAACAACAAATTTTTTCATACTATAACTTGATTTTCGACTGATCGTTCCTATGGCAGCTATATGATATAGTAATCCGATTTCAACCAAATTTGGTCAGGATGCCTAGGACCATCCCGTGTGCCTTTGTTTGTTTGTTATTTTAGTTGAGATATCCCAAACAACAAACACGTTTTTTATACTAAGACTAGATTTTCGACTGATCGTTCCTATGACAGCTGTATGATGTAGTGGTCCGATCCAAATTTAAAAACTAACTTGATCTGCGTCCGGTATTCAGCAACCTACATACCAAATTTAAAGTCTCTAGCTATTAAAGTCTCTGAGATCGACACGTTCGAACAGACGAACGGACAGACAGGCGGACATGGCTCAATCGACTCGGCTGTTGATGCTGATCAAGAATATATACACTTTATGGGGTCGGAGATGCTTCCTTCTGCCTGTTTCATACATCACACAAATCTAATATGCCCTTTTCACCATTTTTAATGGGCACAGGGTATAAAAAGTGTTTGTATTTAAAACAGGGTATGTTGCTACGGGTGATCGAGCATGCCGTTGCTTGTGTGCGCTCTCTCTCATCAACTCTTTGCCGCTCTGGAATTTTACTGAAAAGAGGTCGCACGCCATACAAAATAAATGATACCACAAAAATGCTTGTTTGACGCCTCTATGTATTGTTTGTTTGGTAAAGCTTGGTACTGACGTCAGATAAAAGGCCTAGCGTAAGGTCAAACTCCATATAAAAAAAACGCTGGCGTAAGGTGAATAAGAAGAAGACGACATTTATCTCCGCTTGTCGGTCCGGACGTAAACTAAACTGAAACTAAAAACGGAGTTGCCAGATAAGGAACGGGCGATGGGCAGCACTGTTTGCAGGCCTCGCGGAACATCGAACTGTTTAGAGTTTCGCTAGGTATTTAGGAGATAAATGTCCGGCACAGAAGTGAAAACGATGAAGACTAATTGAATTTGGTCAATAACGACGATAATATTGGTAGATTATAATCTAGAACGAAAGCTTAAATGGTTTTTATAGACATAAATTAGATAATTTTGTATTTTTTCATTAATATAAAAGGAGAATCCACGCAAAAAGTTGAAAAGCGATGGGTGCACCCAAATACGCGCTGTGCTTGTGAGTTATCGCATATTTCTCCTCTATTAACTTAAATTTCAATTTTTCATTGCCTTTTCCCTCCTCCTTTCATCAAAATAAGTTCTGCATGTTCAAATTTGAAATAAACCGCTGTTGACGCATAGAGTTACCATTAAATTTTTTGTTATTTTTTCGTGTTACGTTGACAACACTGTCTTTACGCTCGTCGACAGCGAAAGATTGAGCACTTTACGCC